>LNAC01000055.1:5109963-5321726 GCA_002007465.1 Ailurus styani | reverse complement strand
CCCGCCGCTCCTGATTGGCCGCAGAGCGCGCCCGAGGCGCGCCCTGATTGGGTGGCCGGGAGCCGGGGCGGTGGGGTGGGCGGGGCGCCGCCTGGACCTGCTCCCGGTGTCCCCGGCGCCGCTGCCTCTTGTCCCCACTGCACCTCCGGGCCGAGATCCAGACGCGAAGCCGGGATCCTGCCCCTCTGCGCCGAGGGAGGCCGGTTGTGGAGGTACGGGATGGAGCGGAAAGTAGCACGCGTAGTGTGGGGAAGGCAGGGATTGGGGATCGCCTTGGAGTCTCTCCCACACCCCTTACCAAGGCCGGACGGTAGGGACCCTTGCTTCTCCGGCCTCACACCTACATGGGGTTTTGACTTCGTGGTTTTATACTTTTTATTGTAAAAAAAGGCGCAGGACGCAAGACAGTGGCTTGTAAACGGTGGGCGCCAAATTGTATTTGTGGACTTAGGTTGGACTTGCACGATCTATCTCTACGTGGTTCAACCAGAGTTCGCACAAGGGTCGCGACGAGTGCGAGGTCCTACACGTTAACAAATTAGTAAGAACGAGAAAGACGGTGAAATAGATCTTCATTTACAAGGACCTTAATACCTGGATAGGGAGCAAAGGCTGAATAATAATGGTAACAGTAATAATAATAATAACAACAATAATAATAATAACCCTGACTTTTCTATGGTACATATTGTTTGCCGGCACTTTCCTAAGTGCTTTGCATATATAAATACAGAAGTACAGAAAACAGCTGACTTAAGGATGTCCAAATGTCCTGTGAAACGTGTGGCCAAGTGACATCAGTAGGGTGTGTGAGAGATTTTCATCTGGAAGACACACCAGCAGTCATTCCACATTGCAGTTAAGAGGCACAACTTAGAAGGGAGAGAAAGCACAGGGAATTAAATTGTTCCTATCTTCCACTTCTTCCCCCACAGTTCTTTAGCCCACCACCATTTTGTCTCACCTGAACTGGGCCTTTCTACAGAATAAGAACAACCACTATAAATTCAGGGTGCTGCCAGAACTTTGTTTTACCCCTCATAAAAGAGCCTCCTCTAAACATCCAGGTAACAGTGAGTAGGAAAACGTAGCACAGTTTTAGCACCTTTGACCTTAGTTGCACTAATACCTTGAAAGGAAATATGTAACCATTTTTCTACAAGTATTTCCTCTAGTTCTATTCTCCTATGTTGACAGAACTCTGGAGGGAGAAATTTGGGTTGGTAGAGAAAGACTGGAGTGAAAACTAGCTTGACCTACTCTGAACAGCTTGATTTTGACCCTAGTTGAGCTTAATGTCATTTACTTTGAGGAGCCCAGGACCCTAGGAGGGATTAACTCAGTTTTCCCAGTTATTATCAATAGATGAGTGATCAGTTCACTCTATATTGAAAAGATGGACTGGCCTGGGTGGAGCCTCACTGTGTGAGGAACGTTCTCATACCGGTATCCCTGTCCGAGCTTCAGAAGCACATGGAGACATCAGCCCATCATTCCAGTGGCTCACTTTTCATAGTGGTGGCTTTTCCCAAAGCATAAGTTCCATTTGGATTGATCGCACCGTCACTCCAAAGAAGAAAGGCTACTTTAAGTGGAGAATTAGGTTGACCCAAGATAATTTCTTAAATCAATAGCCCTGATTGCATCACACTAAACTCAGCCTTCTGAAGGTTGAGAAGTGAAAGAAGAATCTGGATTCCATGATGTCCACCCTGGAATCTTCTCGTGGGCAGGAACTGTCTGTCCCCTGTCTCATCTCGCAAAATGCTTTGCTTAGTTGTGCCTCCTGCATCACGTTTCTTCTATTTAGCACTCAAGACTCAATGAAAATGTCCTGTCCTCGGTGAGGCTTTCACTAACTCTCCCAGGCAAAGTTGGTGATCCCCTTGTTGCTGTTATATTCTCATTGCAGTACAAAGCAACAATATTCTAGTGATCCATTTACATGATCATCCCTCCAGCTAATTATTACCAATGCCTGGCCTAGTTCATGGAACTCAGGAATAAGTATTCAGTAAGCTTGAACTGACTGAATAAAATTACTTACAGGTAATAGAATGGCATTAAGGAGATTGGGGCCACACCCCTAGCCTGTTCGACAGGGCATCCTCAAGTTCCAGGCTGGGTGAATGTTTGATGTGACCCAAAGTGATCATCTGCCTAGTCTAATATTGAATAGGTAGTTTCTGTATGTTAGGCACTGTCAGGCAAAGAGAAGAATAAGGTCTGAAATGTACACAAGACGAAATGATGCAGCTGATTTAGAAAATACTTTGGTGGTCCCTCGAAGAGTTAAACACAGAGTTACCATAAGACCCAGAATTCTACTCCTTGGTACATACTCAAGAGAATTTAAAACATATGTCCATATAGAAACTTGTACATGAATATTCTTAGTAACATTACTTATAATAGCTATAAAATTGAAACAACCCATATATCCACTAGCTGATGAATAGGTAAACAAAATGTGGTACATCCATACAATGGAATATTATTCAGCCATAAAAAGGAATGAAGATTGATACATGTTACAAAATGGATGACCCTGGGAAACATGACGTTAAGTGAAAGAAGCCAGACACAAAAGGCCACATAGTGGATGTTTCCATTTAGATGAAATATCCAGAGTAAGCAAATCTATATGGACTGAAAGCAGATCTGTTGTGGCCAAGAGGTCAGGGGAAGGAGAAATGGAGAACGACTGCTGGGTGGGTATGGGGTTTCCTTCTAGGTTGATGAAAGTGTTCTGGAATTTAATAGTGGTTATGAGTGCACGACTTTGTGAATATACTAAAAACCACTGAGTTGTAAAAAGCAAAACAAAACATGTACGCAGCAGGCATTCAGAGACTTTGGAAACCATCAATGTAGGAAATGTTAGTAAAATCTTAAAGCGTTAGTAGCTAATGATATAAAAGTGTGGAGGAACAGAAAAGTCTATAAAATACAGTTAAAAGTTGGCTTGTCTTGCCCTCACACTCCCACCTTCAACAACCCAGAGGGGATTTACTCCTTAGATCTGCATTGTCCAATAAAATATTCTATGCTAATGGAAATGTTCTTTATCTGAGCTATTCACTATGGAAGCCACCATGCAAATCTGGCTATTGGACATGGGAAATATGGTTAGTACCACTGAATAACTGAATTTTAATTGCATTCAAATATAAATAGCCACATGTGGCTAGTAGCTACTCTACTGTTAGTGCAGCTTTTGCTGGTCTAGAGGACTGAAGTCATCTTAACTGGCAGTATGGAAAAATACTGGAGGATATGGGAGTGGGAGAGTCACTGTCTCTATGGCTCCATAGCCTGACTCCAACCTGTATCCATTAGAAATCCTTCAATAAGATCTCACCGCTCCCACCCTTGTCCCTTCTATGAACTCTTAATGAACTTCAGTCAATAATACAGAATTTAGTTTTATCTTTATGGCAAGGTGCTTCCATTCCACAAATATTTGGACCAAGCACTCTGTGGAATTCTGGGAAGAGGGATTGTAGACAATGTCAGCCAAATTCCAAAAGGTTGTTCTCAAGAAGGCAGACAGGGAGAAGAGACAAGAGAAATCCCTCACAAGGACCTGCCTCCTTACTTCCCTCCCTCCAGTATCCCCCATACACACACACACACACACACACACACACACACATGCACGCACTCTATTGAGTGAGAAATCTTGTTATTAGGAAGCTGAAGTGATGTTGAAGAATCTTTATTTAGATTTCCTGTTTCCAACCCAAGCCTTGTAACATCCATAACTCCTTCAATACACCTTCCACTTAATGTTGATTTTTTTCTCTTCTTTGAACTTTCATTGAATTTGAAATCAATAGAAGGTAATGACTTTCTAAGTGTTCTTCCTTAATGTGGTGTCCCCACAGCAAGATTCATTTGTTGCACAAATGTTCATTGAGCTCCTGCTTACTTATCTGCCAGAACAGTCCTAGGAGCTATGGATAAAAAGAAAGACATGGTCCCTGGGAAGTTTAGAGCCTAATGAAGAGGCACACAAAGAAAATGTTCTGTAAAGTTTGGCCTAAATGTGTAAGAAGGTTCACTGAAAGCACAGGGCAAGGAGCAACTCGGTGTACACAGAGAAATCAGGGAAGGTTTCTCAGAGGAGGTGACATTTAAGCTAAAGGAACTTGGGGGATGAGTAAGAGTTTTTAAAACATTCTTAAAAACGTAATTCATTTATACTGCCCACCTTCCAAAATTGGATTTGAGGTAGTGGATTGGAAGTTGTAAGGACCGATGTTTGAAAGAATGAATTAACATCAAGATCAACACCTGTGACAATGTTTTGCATTGCTGACAAGGGTACTAACAGGACAGTCATTCTGGCTGCCTTCAAGGCTTATTCCTGAGTGCAAAACAAAATAAATATAAGATAAATCTCTCTGATCTCAAGCAACTTAAAATCTCTCACCTTTACTATTGCAATAGCCTTCTTACTGGTCTCTTGTGTTTAATCTTATTTTCTTCTTTTCCAGTGTATCCCAAATCTCAGTCATTTGTGTCCCACTGTCACCAATCTTTCCATATCCATGTATCATCTGTACTATCATGTACTTGTTTCTTTACATTGGCTCTCCTCTTGCTCAACTTCATTGAAGAGGAATTTTTATCTCATTATCATCCATGAAAAACAAGTATTACTTGCCATAAATAGAATGTTAACCACAAAAATAGTACGATGAAAGTTAAACCACATTATCTAATCTTAGCTGCCTATTGTTCACTGCCAAAAGTTCTGAGTTTGAGGCCCTGCTCTTTCTTTCATAAAAAGAAAGATTATCAAGACTTAGAGAGGTATTAAAGACATACCAGCACCAAACTGATCATTTCTCCTTGGCTAAATCAAACAGACTGAAAGAGAATTGCAAAAAGAATAACTGTATCACTACATGAGCTAATGAAATTTAATGTTGCTTTTCCATTCCATTTACAACCAACTTCTGCACCAAAAAATGTCTGCTCATGCTGGGTACCGCACATCTGTAAACAGTGCTATGATCCTTCCTTCACATAGCTCTCAGAATGATCTGACTCAATGTCGTTATTTCTCTCCCCTATTCAAAGTCCTTCAATAGCTCTTCATTACCTAAGGAAAGAAATCTTAGTTCCTTACCATGGGCTACAAAATCCTCCTGGGTCAGGCTTAAACTACCTCTCCACCTTCAACTTCTGTTATCCTCTTTAACTTTATTCCACCAATACTGAAGTATTTGTAGTTCTCGGAATGCACAATAGACTCTCATGTCTCTGCTCTCCCCACTACAGGGCATGCTATTCCCCAACCACACCCACCCTATCATATTTAATTTCCCTTCTGTGCTCATTTCAATTTATCTGCCTAGTACCCTACAAATACACACACGTACACACATGCATGCACACGCAAGACATGCCAGCTCCAAACCACAACAGGATTCTTTCCAAAACACCTGCTTCTTTTTTCTTCCACTGCCTCACCCATATGTCTCTAGTGGGCACAGACAAGTTCTCACATGACTCCACACCTTTTACCACAGATGATTGGTCCACAGGTGATTGACTGAACCAAGGTGAATCAGCCAGAGTTCCTCAGAATTTCCTATGAGGAGCAAAAAATTGGTGTCAGTCTTTCTCTGCTTTAAGATGCAGAGAGAAAGAGGCAAACAAAACAAAGAGAGATTCTCCACTCCATTTGTGCTTCAGACCAGCTACTTCCTTGCCCCCCTCCTTCTTTCACCTTTTCCTTTTATGTTGTGAAAGAGACCCAGTATCTTTACAATTAAGTCTTTTTCCTAAACTACTTTGAGTTGAGTTTGTTATTTACAACCAAGTATCCTAATACAATCCTAATCATTCCTTGAAGTCCCAACACAAATGCTACTCTTTTGTGAATCCTTCCCTGACTCTTCCATGCCAACAAAGGTACCCCTTCTTTTATGCCTTCCTGAATCTTGTAACACTGGACCCCATTTCCAACAAGTATCTTTTTCATCTTGACATTTTTGTGTGAGAAATAGTGTTCTGTCCTCTTTGCCTGTTTTGGTTATTCCATTTACCACCTGATGGGAAGGGAAACTTAGAATTGACAGTATGCTCTAGGTAAAGTTGATATTGAGTGAAAAGGGGGCTTTTAAGTTTCAGCTCTTCTGTGAAGAATTCTTCTATGAAGAATTCAACCAAGTTGAATCCTAAGAAGAACTTTAAAAAAACCACCAATTATAAGAACTCTCCTCTGTTACCCAACCAGGGTGGAGCTAGAAATGTACCCCATAAACAGCAACTACCAAGGGGCAGGTGGTGCCTGGATATGTGGCAGAAAGACTGAGGAACACATGGAGGGGAGAGTCAGAGAGAAAAAAAGGGAGGTCTGAGAGAGAATGGACTGTAGGAGTCCTGTCTGTCGTTGAATCTCTATGAATGAGAGGCAAGTCCATAATCAATGTTTTCCACCATCCATGAACGTCCATCTGCGATCATACTTGACCAAATAAGACTGAATTCTCTTAGGTAATTGATTGAACCTATGCACATTTTCAAATGTTACTAGACATCATGGGGTCATATCTGTTTGCATATTTATCTCATTTCTAGACTAGAAGCTCCTTTTCAAGATTCTTTCAATCTTGGCATATTGAGCATCAGCGTCTAGCCCACTCTTGAGTTGGACTTTGATGCTTATAGCCTATGTTTAAGTTAGGAATGCTTTCCAGCTCCAAGTTTCAGAATAACCAGTTATAATGGTTCAGTAAAGACATGGAGCAATAAAGACATGTAATTATCTGACATGAACAGTCTGGATGCTGGCAGGCCCAAGCTACGATGCTCCATGACATTGTAGATCTAGGCTCTTTCTGCTCTCCCACTCTTGGCTTTTGGCTTTCTCTTAGGCTGCTTGTCTTGTGAATGCAATATGGTTGCCACAACTCCAGGTATCTCATCTCGAGAAAAGCATATACAAGAAAGGAAGAAAGTGGACTGAGCTGGGAAAGAAGTTTTCCTTTATCAGGGAGGAAAATCATTCTCAAACAGCCCTTCCTCTCCATCTGGTAAACTTCCCCTTGTATCCCATTGGCTAGAACTGGGCCACATGGCCATTCTTAGCTACAAGAGAGGCTAGCAAAACTAATGCAGTCTAGGACTTGTCCATAACTGTGAAAAGTACTAGTATTGCTTGCAGTATTTTCCTTTGACAGGCAAATGGGGCACTGGCTTTCCCCACGATTTTCCTATCTGTGTTGGAGACTGGCTAGGGCTAACATGCTATGTGGGTGGAGTATCTTGAGCCCAGGCAAGGATCCAAATGTACCTGTTCCTTCATTACATTTCTTGCTTTGGGTACTCTTGGACTCTTTGTTCTGCACATGGACTTGATGAGAGGTCCTGAAAAGCTCTTGGATTCATATCTATGGGATCTCTTTAGTAGCCCGTGGCTGGATCCTCCATCCAAGAGAGTGATCTGGAGCATAGAATGCGTCACTGGCCTCTGTGTTACTTCCTTTGCAGGACTGCTCATGATCAGGCTGTCAGAATGGTGCTGGCATGCTGATTTGGGGTGACTCTCACATCATACACAAGATGAACTTAGGGCTCTGGGTTACTGACAGTGTTCTGCCAAATTTTGGCTCTCACACATTGGTCTTGACTGGCCATAGTCCAACTGCAGTGCTGCTTCTGGTCTACCTGAGGGCAGCTGGGGTGGGGGGCAGGCATTCTTCACTCTGTGTTGATACCCCATCCTCTCCATGGGTTCCCACCAGGTTTTCAGGGGTGGTGAACCCCTTCCAGGGATTTCCAGCTCCACAATGCCAACAGGCCTTCTGGTTAGGGTCCTCTCTTGTCTCTGACCGATGCAGTGACTTCTTGCCGTCCTTGGTCAGTCTTCAGCCAGGTTGAGGAGGGATGGATATTCCTTGTGCTCTTCTCGTCCATCCTCTCCTCCCCACTAGGGGCAGTGTGTGCAGGCAGGGGTGTGGTCAACAATGAAAGAAATAGCATTCTAGGAGTGCAGGGATTAGACATGGAGTTCAAGAGATAATCTGGGGCTGGAAGATGTGTTTTCTACCTTGATAAGTTTGCTGTGAGAATCAAATGAGATTGAACCCCTGACAATCATTTGTGATATATAATATAAATCATTGTGATATATATAAACCCCTGACAATCATTTGTGATACTAGTTATTTTTATTAGTTTTGCCTGAAATACAAGAAAACTAAAAAGGAGGAAAGTTAAATGACCCCCACCCCCAAGATAGAGGCACCATGGGAGTATTTTTCAGAGGCAAACTCTGATTTTAGACACCCAGCTTTGCCTCCTCCCAGCTGTGGGATGCTAGTTTGGTTTCTGAGCCCTGGTTCCATTTTATAAAGTGGGGATAATAATATAGCTACATTGGAGGATATGGGTGAGCGTTGAATGAGGAGATGCTTATAAAGAACTTAGCACTGTTTCTGACATATAGTATTGATAAATTAAATTAAATAAAATTAAAATTTTATTAAATATTAAATAATTAAATAGATATTGATAAATATTAGCTATTATTCTTATTTTACTACACAGATATCTGTAGCAGACTACAGATCTCCTGGGATACAGCCCTGTTCTGCACTGGAAATAAATTACAAGAAAGAATTTTCAAAATGATATTGACAAAGGGGCGCCTGGGTGACTCTTAGTTAAATGTCCACCTCTTGGTTTGGCTCAGGTCATGATCTCAGGGTCATGAGATTGAGCCCCGAGGGCTCCGTGCTCAGCACAGAGCTTACTTGAGATCTTGAGATTCTCTCCCCTTGCCTCTCCCCCCACTTGCATGTGTGCTCTCTCTCTCTCAAATAAATAAAATCTTAAAAAAAAATGAGATTGACAGAAGCTGCACCGATATGTTAGGGTATCTGGCATCTGAGAAACAATATAGCAGGTGCATAGGAGCACAGACTTGAGAGCCAGGACGCTTGGGTTTGAATCCTGGCTCAGTCATGTAATAGTTGTAAGACCCTTGGCAAGTTGCATAGCCTCTCTGTGTCTCAATTTCTTCATCTGTAAAATGGGTCCTTGCAAAGAGTAAATAAGTTAAGGTACAATATTTGTTTAGGATGGTGGCTGGCACAAAGTGTTAGAAATTATTTGGTACTAGGGTGCCTGTGTGGAAATTATTGAGTACTGGGTGCATCTGACTCTTGATTTCGGCTCATGACATGATCTCAGGGTCATGAGATAGAGCACTGTGTAGGGCTCATGCTGGGTGAGGAGCCTGCTTAAGATTCTCTGTCTCCTATACAAATGGCTAACAGACACATGAAAAAGTGTTCATCATCACTAGCCATCAGGGAAACTTAAATCAAAACCACATCACGATACCACCTTACACCAGTTAGAATGGCCAAAATCAACAGGACAGGAAATAGCAAGTATTGGAGAGGATGTGGAGAAAGGGGAACCCTCTTTCACTGTTGGTGGGAATGCAAGTTGGTGCGGCCACTTTGGAAAACAGTGTGGAGATTCCTCAAAAAATTCAAAACAGAGCTACCCTATGACCCTGCAGTTGCACTAGTGGGTATTTACCCCAAAGATACAGATGTAGTGAAAAGAAGGGTCATATGTACCCCAATGTTCATAGTAGCAATGTCCACAATCACCAAACTGTGAAAAGAGCCGAGATGCCCTTCAACAGATGAATGGATAAAGAAGATGTGGTTCATATATACAATGTAATATTACTCAGCCATCAGAAAGGATGAATACCCAACTTTTGTATCAACATGGATGGGACTGGAGGAGATTATGCTGAGTGAAATAAGTCAAGCAGAGAAAGTCAACTATCATATGGTTTCACTTACTTGTGGAACATAAGGAATAACATGGAGGACAGTAGGAGAAGGAAGGGAAAAGTGAATTGGGGTAAATCAGAAGGGGAGATGAAAGATGAGAGACTGTGGACTCTGAGAAACAAACTGAGGGTTTTGGAGGGGAGGGGAATGGGTGGATGGGTGAGCCTGGTGGTGGGTATTAAGGAGGGCACATATTGCATGGAGCACTGGGTGTGGTGCATAAACAATGACTCTTGGATCACTGAAAAAATAAAATAAAAGTTATGAAAAATATTTGGATAAAATATGAACAATTGAAAAGAAAGATTCTCTGTCTCCTTCTCCCTCTGCATCTCCCTGGCCTTGCTCCCTCTATAAAAACAAAAACAAAAACAAAAAACAACCAAAAGACCCAGAAATTATTTGATTCTATTAATATAATTTTGAATTCACTTAAAATTCAAAATAAAGTGTGTTCTTAAAAATTCCAATTGGCTTTTATTTTAAGGGGCCTGCATTTTAGCAACTGGGGGAAAAAAAGCACAGAGATACACCCCACATCTGTGTGCCATTGCCTAGGCTGTCCCATTTGCCTGAAATCCCTCCTTTTGAACTGGAAAACTACTACATATTTGCCACTCCCCTGGGGCCAGAGCTCATTCTCTCCTGTCCCTCTCTTAAATGGGACTGATGTCTCCTTTTTAGTCACCTCTGTATTTCCTGACATTCCTGATAAACGTTTCTTCAACAGAAAGCTGAGAATACGGTGCATCATTCTAAACTCTTGTATTTCGCAGATGAATACAGAATTGTGTTTCATTGTTGAACCGACATCCTTCCTCTCAGAGGATGAAGGGACTCTCAGAGGCCCGCAGGAGATGGTGCCTCTAAACCCCAGGAGGAAAACACACAAAGACTAACAAAGATCCCACCTTCAGCAAGGGCTCCAGCTCACACAGCTGCAACAGTCAGGTGAGGTGAACCAGAGTGGGCGGTAGGTCCAGCCAAGTTTTCATATGAATCCCAATTCTTCCATTCAGTGGCTGGTAGGCTTTTGAACCAAACATCTGAGCCAATTTTCTTACCTATAAAATGAGGGTAATACCAGCCCCAAGGGGTAACTTTGATGATGAAATGAGATAGTACAATGCCTGGCACGTAGAAAACATTTGATGAATTGTTAAGTGAATGAACGGTGCTTTAAAACGAAACAAGACAAAACAGTACGATTATTGGCTGAAGCCGCAGGACCCCGGAAAGCAGAGGGTTGCTTAGTGTTGTCCTTAGCATGTCATTCCCCACATGGTCCGGAAGAGCCTTCACACAGCTTCTCACACTCAATCTGGGGTTAATCTGCAATCAAGAAACCCAGGCGGGCGGAGATTTGGCAGACCCCTTCCCCAAACCCTTCTCTCCAGCTGGCTCAGAGAAGCTTCCCACTTGCAGCTTTCACGGCAAGTACAAGAACCTACTCCCTTTTATTGTTTTTCTTTCCCCAGTGATGGAGCAATCACATGATTTCAACAGGAAAAACAACTCTGGAATCAGAGACTGTCTGCATTGAGCCACAGACTTTCTGGTCTCTGTGTCTGAGTCCCTGGAGAGAAGAGACATTGGAGGCTGGTGGGATCGAGGATGAGCTGGACAAGAAGCTTGGCCAGCACACGCTCATACCAGACGGGCTGCCTGGACAGGTTCTGTCTCAGGTCCAAAAACAGTCCAACTCTAACGAGGAGCTCCTATTTCCTGAGTGCGGACGACCAGGCACTTTACAGGTGTTGTCAAATTTAATCGGTCCAGCACTCCGAAAGGAGAGTTCGTTCTCTTCCCTACATTAGTGAGGAAGAAGAACGAGGCTCCGAGAGGGGCCTCTGGGGAGCACATGGGAATCAAGAGCGTTGCTACATTCCACACCTTTTACAAGCCCCCAGAGTCTGTGTTATCTCCTGGCCCCACCAAACCCCAAAGAGCACAGGGGTCTCCTGGGATCTTAGGGAAACCAAGTTCTGAATCACGAGGTCCAGGAGAGGGCCCGAGACTCTGCCTCTCTAACAGTATGCTAGGGGATGCTACAGATCCGGGGACTTCAACTGCAAGGCTAAGACCAGGTCTCCCTTCTTGGCCGCACCCTGGAATCACGCGGGAGCGTTCAAAATGCGGCCCCCTAGACCCCATCCTACAGATTGCGATCTGTTAGGGCTCCGCTCCGCGCAGGACTGCGGAAACTCCCCTGTGACTGCTCCGGCCTCCGGGGCCCAGAGCGCCCCCCGTTGGGAAGCGGACGGGGACCTATCTGCAGGCTCCTGAGGCTCCCCTTTCCCACACACGGAGGCTCTAGAGCTGGGCTCTGAGGTCGCCCTTGCACTGGCCTCTCTCAGCGAACTCCCAGCCTAGGACAGGCCAGAGCCGCCACCTGTTTCCTTGAAATAGCCCGCAGCTGTGCTGGTGACCTCACCGCCCTGGCTCCGCCTCGGGCCAAGCTGCGCTCCGGGAAGCCCTCGCCCCAGCCCTTCACTCAAGCCGGCTTCGGGCTCCCCCGCGCGGCCGGGCAGCGGAGGGGCAGAGCCCTGGCGAGGCCGGAGCCGCCCCGGCGCGGGGGGACCCAAGGTGGCCCGGCTGGGAGCCCGCCTGGCCGCCTCGCCCCCGCCTCCCTCCCCGGCACTTGGGAACTGATGAGGTCACACGTTCTCCTCCCTTTCAGCGACGTATGAACAAACAAACTTTGGAGACACAAGCGAACACGGAAAGGATGTCTCCTCTTCCCCTGACGCTTCCAAGAGGCAACCAGAGGTTTCGGTGGAGCTCATAGCCATCCAAAGCTTTGGCTATGCGTAAATATGTATATTTACACACATACGTGATGACTGTTTTATAAACAAAAGTCCCCATGTAATATTTGCCCGAACACTATCTTGGATATCTTTTCCATGCATACACACACACACACACACACACACACACACATTATCTTAGTGTGTCTCAAACTTGTCTGGGAATCCTAATCTCCTGGGGACCCTCTGAATCAGACTTTCTCAGCGAGAGGACTGAGGAGTTTTTAGGGATTTGTATTTTTAATTAGTGTCTTGGGTAGTTCTTCTTCTTTTTATTAAAAAAAAATTTTTTTTTTAAACTTTAGGGGCCCTGGCTGGTTCAGCTGGAAGAGCATGGAACTCTTGATCTCAGGGACATGAGTTTGACCCCCATGTTGGGTATAGAGAATACTTGATTTTTAAATTTTTAAAAGTTGAGATATAATTGACATATAACATTGTATTAGTTTTAGGTACAACGTTTCAGGTGGTTCTCAAGGAAAATGTCTTGCCTTTTTTTTTTTTAAGATTTTATTTATTTATTTGACAGAGAGAAAGAGAGATCACAAGTAGGCAGAGAGGCAGGCAGAGAGAGAGGAGGAGGCAGGCTCTCCACCGAGCAGAGGGCCCGATGTGGGCCTTGATCCCAGGACCCTGAGATCATGACCTGAGCTGAAGGCAGAGGCTTTAACCCCCTGAGCCACCCAGGCGCCCTGTCTTGCCTTTTTAATAGTTGTACATGTCCAATATAATGACGTACCATTGTTTAGTTATCAGTCCCTGGTCGTTGAACATTTAGGTTGTTTCCAGTATTTTCTTCAAAATATACCCAATACTACAAACATAGGCACTCTACAGGTACCCATGAGTGTGTTTCTGAAGGGTAGTTTCCAAGGAGCAGAATGGCTAAACCCCAAGCTTCCCTAAAACTATTTTCCCATCTCAGAGTGTTTATGTCTGAAACATGGCACCTCATAGCAGGACAGAAGCTGAAAACCTGCACAGTCAAGACCGGTACCTCCCACTGTACATACAATGCGAGTCACATGCATCATTTAAAATTTGCAGTAACCGCATTCATTTTGATAATATATTTTATTTAAGCTGATATATCAAAAATATTATCTCAACATGTAATCAAATGAAAATTATTAATAAAATATTTTACATCTTTTTTCACGTTAAATCTTTGAAAGTTGGTGTGATTTTTACCCTTGAGAGCACACCTCCCCTCAAACTCACCACATTTCAAGTGTCCAGCAGCCCATGGAACAAACGGCTTTTGTATTGGACAGTGCAGATCTAAATCTTTTATTTTACTGGGGAGATAATTAGATGGGACAGGAAACAAACAATTGTGTAGCATCTACAATGTACTTGTCCTTGAAGGGGCACTTAAACATTCATTATTGTTTACTGAGGGGTGAGATTTTTGCAGAAGATTAGGCTGAATAATATTTCAGGTCGAAGACATTGTCTCTTCAGAACAACCCTATGAAGAAGGCAAAGCATCGGTTATTACGATGCCCATTGTTTCAACTTGAGGTCGGTAATTTGTGTAGATCACAGAGCCACAAACACAGAAGAGGAACAAGAATCATGCCTTTAGATTTCAGAACCTATGTTTTTTTATTTTAATCCCACAGATCTCTCCACAACAGCTGTTCAAAGTCCGTTCTTGTGTTAATGGTGAAGAGAGACCTGGCAACAAATTAAGAGAATTACCGGAAGTCACATCATCAGCCTAAATAGTGTGCTGTTCTGTAGATCGTGGTTAAAAACATGTGTGCTCACGCCCTCTCGTGGAAGTTAGAGTTATTGCAAACCACTGGTAAATGGCGTCTGTGGGCCTTCGTAGCTAATGAACGGAATACGCAAAATATGACAATTATTACGTAAAGGTCACTGAAATAAAAAAACCGGATTCCTCATACTGGGAAAAGTTGGGGATCATTGAGGTAGATGTCTGCCTCCGACTGTCAGAGGGTTGGTCACAAACAATATTTGCAGTTTCTGCTTCAGATATGTTTTTTTTTTTTTTTAAATTTTAAAGTGTATATGATTGTACTTGGTCATATCTCAGTTTCTAAGTTTACTAGTGGGTGTGTTAGTGTGTCCATTCTCTGGCTAGGTTGTCAGGTACTCAAGGGGGAGAGACTTGAACCCTTAATTTAAGGGTCTGGACATTCTGGGCGCTTGAATAAATATTGTTGATTGCCTAGGAGGAAAAATGAGTTAAGAGCACAAAATAAATATGGTGTTTGTAATGGAATCTATTGATTTTGCCTGCTCTGAATCCTTTTCTTTCCCCCTCAAACCACACAGCCCTAGTGAGGCTGTCAATCAAGTACCTTGCTTCTCCTGGCTGACGGGTGGGAGAGATTTGGCTCTTTGTAGAGTGACAGGGCTAATGCTTCATCTTTAACAGGTGAGCTAACAATTTCAATTAGCTAGACCTTCAGGCTCTCTAATGCTTCAGCTTTTTCTAGTGTGATTCTGAGACCTTCCTCCCCCACCCAGCCTAATGATAAATTCCTTTCCATTATTTCCAGAATAAATCTAATATGTAATGTATTATATTTCCTATTTAATTCTGCTTCCATTTGAAAATTTGAACAAGTTCTCATAAGCATCAAAGGAATGGGAGACTTCTAGTTGTCAAACGTAAAACTGGCTACTTTCCTCCACAGATCAAAATGACAACTAACAACTAAGTTGGTAAGAATTGTCTTTTTTAAAATGTTATACTACAACTTGATAATCCCCAAGGGCTTTGGACACCAGCAAGAACTGTTGGGTGAGGACAAAGAGAAACCTTTTGTGAAGAAAGTGGATTGTCTTCAGATTGGTGCTTATTGAAGCTGGAAGACTAGAAGTTCAGGATCCTGGTGCTGGAACCACATTGCACCCCGTTTAGTCATTAACCATGACTGCAGCAGGCTGACATGGGGAATTAGGTCTTCCATCACCCAAAAGAGACCTGTTGAGGTCAGCTGCCCTGCTAACCCATAGGTCCTACCCCTTATGACTTCTCCTTCCTCCCAGCCCCATGATCCTGACCCACCACAACCCCTCACTAACCCCAATACCCCAACAGGAGGGGCCACATCCTGACCTCCACCCACAGATCCTCAGACTGTGTCCCCACTCTTGGCCAGGCTACACTGGCTAGAGAAAGATCTGGGTCCTTCCACCAAAGCTAAGGTGGCAGCACTGACTTATTTTTGAAGACCGTATTTGCAAGCACTAAAAAATCAAATATGGAGGTGCCTGGGTGGCTCAGTCGGTTAAGTGTCCAACTCTTGATTTCGGCTCAGGTCATGATGTCAGGGTCATGGGATCAAGCCTTGGACTGGGCTCCTCCCTTGGCGGGGAGTCTGCTGGAGATTCTCTCCCTCTCCTTCTGCCTCCACCCCCCACCCCAGGCCTTCTCTCTCTAAAAAATTAAATGAAAATCTTTTTTAAAAAAATCAAATATTGACAAATTCAAGGTGATAAGACAACAATACCAACACAATGATTTTGACTGTGGACAAGCTACCATATTCATAGTGATCCAGAACCTATGAAAAGAATGTCAATAATCTCCATGGTTTTTTGGGTTTTGCTCATGATTTTATACAAGTTAATCATCAACAAAATGTCCTAGCAGTGGCTTTTGGACCAAGCAATGGGTTTTTATCAAGAGTGGAATCAGCGCTGAGTGCATGAATCCATAATTAACACTCAATTAATGCCTGTTGATGGCAACCTGATGACTAAATTTAGGCAAGAGGTTAATGAGGCTTCATCCAATTGGGTGGCAACCTTAATGGCAGAAGAAGGAAGGATCCAGCACACTGAGCATGTAAAGAGCTCCTCACTGGCTCATGATATTCCATAACTAGGAAATGAGTCACTGAAGGCAAGAATGTCGGGGGAAATTTTGGCTGCAGAGTATTCACCAAATCAGGCAGGGACTCTTTGCCCAAGAACAGAAGTTACTATGGCAGGTGTGAAAATTCATTGCATAAAACCACAGCAGGGATTCACATCCGGCCATGGGGGAGTTACCTGTGTGCTTGAGCAGAGAGATGAAAATGGGAAGTCCAGGAAGCTCCATTTTCGAGCTCCTCGTAGAGTTTTCTTCCAGTTGGGGAGGTGTAATAGAAACCCCCGAGGTGATAAAATCTGACTCCTGTATTGTAGACACAGAACATGGAGACAAAAGCCACCTATGGTTCTAGCAGGTCCTTAGACCCAGCTACTGAGACCGTCCTTCGATTGGTGATGTAAAAGGGGGACACTATTGGTTTTTCTAGTGCTGTTTAAAGAAGATGTACCAAAAAGTGTAACTGCTGTTACATTCAGATTTTTTGCTTTTTTAAAGAAATATTTATTTATTTATTTGTGAGAGGGAGGGAGTGTATGCATGTGCTTGGGAGCGTGAGTCAGGGGAGGGGCCGAGGGAGAGAATCTCAGGCAGACTCCCTGCCCCGGGCACTCATCCCAGGACCCATGAGATCAAACCTGAGCAGAAAGCAAGAGCGTGATGCTTAACCAAAGGAACCACCCAGGCGCCCCCAGATTTTTTTAAATTTTAATGGGATGTCTGTATAGTCAACATAATCACATGGTTCGGGGGACACAGTCCAAAGTTTATCTCCCATCTCTACCCTGTCATCACTCAGTTTTCTTCCTCTAAACACACCAATGTCACTGGCACCACATATATTTTTTCTTTGGTAACTGAGGCATACCTATGCATTCTTCCTCTCCATTTTTACAAGAACAGCGCCATTTTGTAGACATTCTGCTCCTGCATTTTTCACTTAATATATTCTGGAGATCTTGACATATTAATATGCAGAAGCTCTAATTTTTTTGTGGCTACATAGTATCATATTCCTTGGGTGTGGCATAATTTGACCAACCAGTTTTTACTGATGGTCATTTAAATGATTTCTCGGGGCGCCTGGGTGGCTCAGTGGGTTAAGCCTCTGCCTTCCGCTCAGGTCATGATCTCAGGGTCCTGGGACTGAGCCCCGCATCGGGCTCTCTGCTCAGCAGGGAGCCTGCTTCCCCCTCTCCTTCCGCCTGCCTCTCTGCCTACTTGTGATCTCTCTCTCTGTCAAATAAATAAATAAAATCTTAAAAAAATAATAAATGATTTCTCGTCTTCTGCTCTTACCAGCAGTGTTGCAATCCCTGACACCACACATTCTCAACAGGGATGATATCACCCCTAAAGGGGTACAAGTGTGTTCTTGGCAGGGGCAAAGAAATCGTCCTCTATTTATAAAGCCCAGATAGGCATAGCACACATAAACACATATTCAGTATATGTGTGGTATTAAAATGTTACGGGGGTGGAGGCAGGTGATGGGGTGATGGGGGTAAGAACAAACCTACAATGGTTCCTTAGGATACCAACAATGAAACAAAGTAGAGAAACACTAACACTGTCTTCATCCAGTCCCTGATCTCAGCAGGACGCAGGATTGCCACGACTGTCTTAGACCTGGCATGGCACACCTTCTGGAACTGAGCACGTTGATGTCGGAGCAAAGTCAGGATGCCAGCGGCAGGAGGACAAGGGTGACTGTCTGATTTCAGTCCTGAGGCTGCTGGCATCTGGGCCAGGCACATCTTACTCAGAGCACGAGGACCCTGGGAGCCTCCCTTCGGCTCTACCGTCGGCGTGTGGCCTAGGACAAGGGATGAATGAATGAACACAGCTTTCCCGTGACAAGCTTGCCTCTTTCTTGACTTATTCAAACATTTGAAATAGTAACATAGTTTTCCTCACAAATGCTGTCACTCAGTCAAAGTCTATTTATTCCTCCCTGCTGATTTGCTCATTCGGCACCAATAACAGTTTAGGATAACTCTTTTTTTTTTTTTTTAAGATTTTATTTATTTATTTGACAGAAAGAGACACAGCGAGAGAGGGAACATCAGCAGGGGGAGTGGGAGAGGGAGAAGCAGGCTTCCCGCAGAGCAGGGAGCCCGACGTGGGGCTCCATCCCAGGACCCTGGGATCATGACCTGAGCCGAAGGCAGACACCCAATGACTGAGCCACCCAGGCGCCCCAGTTTAGGATAAGTCTTAACCTCCCTTTGAGATTCTTTGAGGAAAAGAGGCATGAAGGGATAATGAATTTGCTTAGAGAGTAGAACTTAAATGTTCTCATGCACAAAAGAGAGAGAGAGAGAGAGAGAGAGAGAGAGAGAGATACATTTGTGAGGTGATGAATGTATTAATAAACTAGATGGGGGGATCCATTCCCGATGAATATGAACCTCCACAATGTCCACTTTAAATATCTTAGAATTTTATATACACATCGACAAAGCTGAAATTGGAAAAAACAACAACAACAACAACGGAAAAAAGCTCTTGTGGGTCCTCCTCCGCTTCAGAACTGGTTCACACAGGAGAGCACCTCTGCCTTGAAGACACATGGGCTCCCACACAGGCGAGCCTCCTTGTTTCTCTTGGATCCCCTTTCTGGGGCACAGGCAGAGATGAGGGAGCCATTTCCCTCACCACACCCGGCTGTTTCCTTTCTCAGCCCGTCAGACTTGTTTTCGTCCTCGCAAACGATTGCCAACCCTTGCCCGGCCTTCCTGGGGCTGAATCGGCTTCCTGCTTCCAACCTGCGTCTATTCTTTTCGTTCATCAGGAGCAGGGCCAGGTTGGAGGGTTGGCCAGTGGGATCCCTCAAGTCACAAGGGGCAAGAAAATGTCATCAAAATGCTAAAACCCACCCATGAAACGCAACCGGATGAAGAGCGCTGTGTTTCCGAGAATTGCTCACGGGGCAAGTGCACCCTGGGGCTGGAAGGGCTGCTTCAGGGAGTGTCTGGAGGGAGGGCAGGACCCCTCACCCACCCACGGCACCTGCTCTGGGAGTCCTGGTGCCTTCTGCCAGCTGCCTTCCAAAGAGGAAGTTCTCTTGGACATAGAGCATCTTTCCTGCATGAATCATGCATAATCGGGGTGAGCTGGACAGCTCAGGGTGGTGGGGGGCAGCCTCTCCACCTTCCACCCTGTTCTCTAAATGAATTTGAACAAACAGTTAAAGAATATTAGTTTGATCTGTGTCCATGATTAGCCTACCAGGGGACCCCAGGGGTCTCGGGCTAGTCTCAATCAGTGTCCATATTTTCTAAGACAGCCTTTCTCTGTTTGTTGGAAACCTACATTTAAAAAGAAAAAAAAAGTTTTCTAATAGTCACTCAAGCCCCTGAAGCCATAAAGGAAAAGATTGATACATTTGACTCCACAACCAAAAGCATGATGACCAAAACCACCACGGCCACGGTCAACAAATATCAAAGTGGGAATAGACTGTGATTCATTTTACAGCAAGAGGCTAATTTCTTTAATATATAGAAAACTCATAAAAAATAAGGGCCAAAACTCCCAATTGGAAAAATGAGCAAACGACACGGTGAATGGTCCACAGAGAAAGAATTGCATGTACTCGGAGATGGTCCTCTGCACTCAAAAGAAATGCAAGCTAACAACCGGGAGGGGCTCTGGAGAGTCTTCCTGGGAAAATGAGATCACCTTACAAGGCAGACATTCTCCCTGCCTATCCCGAGTTAGCTGTAGGGAGAGACACTTCCTGTGCACAAAGAGGTAAACCGGGGTAAGCTTAAAAACATAAGTTTATTTGAGGATAGCAGAGGAATTGGAATTCGGGTCAAGCGAACTGTAGTAAGCTGCAGGTGAGTCTGCTGAGATTTTGGGGTAGCTATGTGCGTGGGCAGGGAATGGAAAGAGGGGAAACATTAGTTAAGGTCTGTTAAAAAAAAAAAAAAAAAAAAAGGAGACCAGCTTTGAAAGCTTCCCGAGCAGACAAAACTAGTCCAGTCACACAAACAAAGCTCAAGTCAGCCCCCTTTGTGGGACCAGCCCAACCTGGTCATCTCCCACTCACACCTCTGGTAAAACTTCCCAGGGTTGATAGGAGGCAACCTCTGATCAACTTCTCATCCAAGAAAATGCCAACACTATCACTTTTCTGTAAATCGGCCACTTCTGGGAAATCTGTCTCTTAGTCCTTAAGTTTGGTCTTCCCGAGGGCACACGCGTGAGATTTTCCATTTTGTTTCCTCCGGTTCTGTTTTAGATTTAAATGGTTTCACACCCATAACAAGCGCCTGCTTCAGTCTGTTTCTCAGCTTCTCGTGGGTGTGGGAGGAATGAGACTGGAAGACGGAGGGCAAGGAGGCTTCGGGAGGCAGTGCACGGATGGACCTCTGGGAGCGGGTCTTTGCTTCCCTCGTCCTTGTATCCAACAGCAGGGAAGGCAGGACGGCATGTGGGGTTGTCATCAGACAGCCTCTGTCTCCTGCTACCTCAGGGTTTTCAAAAACCAAAGAGCACAAGGGAGCAAGGAGACTTTGCATCGATGATGCCAAACAGAGGCCCAGATGATGAACACGGTGAATTTGGAGGGGGGGAGATGACTGTGGGTGGGGGTGAAGGGACACTTGCAGCCCGCCTCCAGGGCCCTGTGCTAGAGGCAGGGGCGCCTTCGTTTAACAGTCCGAGCTGTATTTGCTAAGGATCCAGCTTTGTCTCAAGATCTTCGGGGGAAAGAACTGAGCGGTCAAGGCATCAAGATACATCCCAGGACGATGGACTAGTGATGGATGAGGGGACACATTAAGTACAGCCTGGGGTCTGGACCTTAGTCTGTCCCTGGGCGCCAGCTTCCTGCGAGCCTGCGGGGCAGCTATACATCTGGATGTCTCTCTTCAGGGCGGGAGCGCACAGTGATGCTGCTTTGGAGCCAATGAATGGAATGGGGCTGAGGGACACATTCTCCATGGGGAGTAAATCTGAGCACTTTGGGGCACGGGCCCCCATCATACAAAAGGAATGTCACCCACAGAAGAAGACAGGAGACATTACTTGAGTTAGCAGGAGATTCCAAGACCATGTCTGAGGCTGCTTGGAGACTCTCAACAACTAAGTGGAAGGAATTTGAGATGGGTCCAGGGTTCTCAAAGAGACGGTGGAGCTGGAGCCGAAGAAATAGTGTCAATACGATTACATTTTTGCCTCTGGGGTGACGGGATCTGTGAAAACACAGGGTTGGTTAGATAGGAGGCAGGTGGAGTAAGAAGGGCCAGGTCGTTGGGATTCTGGCAGCAGGCTCGGAGAGGGTTTTAACCTACAATGGTGAGCTACGGAGGGTTCTTGAGCAGAGCAAATGCATGTCTCTTGCAAACTGTTTGAGGAAGATTAGTCTGATACACAGGGGAGATCAAAAGGGAGGGGAGCAGAGATGACATGGAGATGCTAAATGGTAGGATTGGAAGATCTTAGCCAACGTGGTTAATAGCAGGAGTGAAGAGGGTGGAAGAGGTGAGCCAGAGGAAGCATGTGTTTTCAGATGGGTGTGTCCCTTCCGTCTCCAGCCCCTGCTTCCCCGTTTTCTGACTGACCCCAACTTGTCCTCTACACTCCAGCGCTCTTTTCCGGAGGTCCTCCCGGCCACCATCGCCTTCTGTCAGTCAGGGAGGTGGGGCGACACCTCCATCACCCCCCTCCCCCACCCAGTCAGGGGGCAGGGCCACACCTCCATCACCCCTCTGACCCACTGGGTGGGAAGTGTGGCCTGGTCTGTCCGCTCTCTGGACTGTGCTTCTCTCGCAAATGCAGTGAGCTTGATTTTTCAGTGTTACATTGTGTGATTGTGTGCCCAACATGCATATCACGTGTGCTTTCGGGGCTAGAAAAGAGGGAAGAATCTAAAATGCTTTGTCGGTTCTAGTATTTTTACTTTCTTTTTTTGGTACGCTTAATTTTTTCAGACCTTCTCTTAAAAACTAAAAGTAGTACTGATGTATGGGCAGCAGAGGGTAGGGCAGTGATTCTCGACTTTTCAAAAACTCTCATTCCCCAATGGACATTTTTTAGGATTTTTCTCCCAATTGTCTTCCTCCCAGCTCCCCATGAATAAAATCTTAACTGACTGAGCCAGCCAGGCATCCCTCCCCATGAATAAAATCTTAACGCCACATATTCACTGTGTATCTGTGGATGCGCTGGGGTCCCGTGGAGGGTGACAACCCATGGTAATATTTAAGACTTTTTCACATACTCCCTCCCCCAACAACAACAAAAATTTCCCCCTTTGGGGACCATGTCACTTCTATTGAGAATACACGATGTGGGGTGGCTGTGTTTGATTCTTTGGACTGTTGTAAGAAGTTACCACAAACATGGTGGCTGAAAACAGCAGAAATTTATCGTTTGACAGTTCTGGAGCCTGGAAGTCCAAAATCAAGGTGTCAGCAGGGCTAGGCTCCCCCCAGGGGGAGGAATTGGGGGTTCCGGGGGGAAGTGTTCCTTGAACTTTTCGAGCTTCTGGTGACTCTGGGCACTTGCTGGCTTGTGTCGGCGTCACTCCAATCTCTGTCCATCTTCACATGGACTCTCTCCTCTTTCTTCCTCTTTTCTGTCAATGCCAAGTCTCCTTCTGTCTTTCTCTCCGCAGGACACCCGTCATGGAATTTAAGGCCTGCCCAGATGATCCAGAATATCTCTTCTGGACATTCTTAAATTTTTCCGGAAAAAGGCCACATTCACAGTTGCCAGGGTTAAGACACGAAAATGTCTCCTTGGAGCCACCATTGAACCTGCCACTGTAACTAAAATCTTTTTAGGGGACGCTTGCCTTGTGTCAGTGACACAAGCAAAAAAAGCTCTGTGAACATTTCACAACTCACAGTCCCGGTCTGGTGGGGTCATGAAGGTTCTGCGGTGCTTCTGGCAGTTACAGGGATTTTGTTGGGGGAAGCCGGGGAGGGTAGGCTCCTCAGATTTCCCCGGTCCCCAGAAAAGACCTCATTTTTCCTCCTCCGCCCCCCTTCCTCAGGTATAGGCCTTTGGTGCCCTCTATTGGATATTTTGGTAACCACACAGCCTTAATGTTGCAAGGAAAAGATTCAGGTTTTAAAGGATCCGCCAGGAGAGCCGTAGAATCACGACTGAACAAGAGCAGAAGGGACTTGGGGCATCTACATTATAACCCAGCACAACTTGCTGTCCACCCTCGGAGAGCGGTGCCGGGCAGAGGACGCCGGCTGCGCTCTGGCTTCCGCAGCTCATGCTTCCTGCTTTTCCATTTGCAAGGGCTCTGTCCCTCCCGGGGGCCGCCTTCGCTGCGGCCTCCTCCCGCCTTGTGTCTGGACACGGCCACCCCTCTGCGGGGCCTCCCCGCCCACGAAAGCACCCACTTGCTCTCCCTCCCCTGAGAGCCGTTTTCTAGCAGGGATTTCTCTTCCCTGGGTGGCAATGGGGAGAAGAGAGCAGGGGGAGCCGGGGAATCGGACACCAAATGGGTAACTCACCCAATGATCAACCCTTCAGGTGCCTCTGGATTTAAGCGGGTTTTCTCAAGAGCTGACCGTTTTCTTATAATGTGATTTTTCAGTCCACCCACACATTCGAACACTGAAACGAACCGACTTGCGTGTCAGGCATCCTGCCGAGCTCTGGGCACACACTGGCGGGTCAGGCGGAGATGGTACCCGTCTGACACGGATTTACCAACGGGGAGACCGAGACTGAACACCTGCTGTGGGTCAGGCGGAGATGGTACCCGTCTGACACGGATTTACCCACGGGGAGACCGAGACTGAACACCTGCTGTGGGTCAGGCGGAGATGGTACCCGTCTGACACGGATTTACCAACAGGGAGACCGAGACTGAACACCTGCTGTGAGTCATCGGTGACCACAAGTGCTGCAAAGGGAAAACACGGGGAGGCCGCACAGGTGAGCCAGATTTCATGGGGGGGCTCGGCAAGGAATTGAACAAAGCCAGGGGTGAACGCGGCACACACACGCAGTCCCCTGCTGGCGCTATTGATCTTTGTCACCAGTTCCGCTGTTTCAGGAAAGCGGATGTGGGAGGTCTCCTGCTAAATTTGTAGGCAAATCAGGTGGGAGCGTCTACAGTTACATTAGAAGCTCTTAAAAACTGCAATCAGGAAAAGCAGCTTGGGTTGTGAGCTCTTGGGGGCCATTATTAAGTGAAGTCTCTGAGGATGAGCCTGGTGTCTGATTCACTGTGTCACCCTGTTCCCCACAATTAATAGCAGGAGGTGTATACAGAGAAGTTATCTAAAGCAAGTGAAACCCTATGTTGTAAGCTTTAAGACTGACCTTTTTTTATATATATAAAGATTTTAATTTATTTATTTGACAGGGAGAGAGAGACAGCAAGAGACGGAACACAGGCAGGGGGAGTGGGAGAAGCAAGCTTCCTGCCGAGCAGGGAGCCTGATGTGGGTCTCGATCCCAGGACCCTGAGATCATGACCTGAGCGAAAGGCAGACGCTTAATGACTGAGCCACCCAGGCCCCCCTAAGCCTGACCTTGTTATCATAAAGGATAACTGTGCCTGTAAATTGTTTGGAGCTAAGCACTTTTGGTCAATGGAATATGTCATTTCTACCATGAAGTCCTTTAAAAATTGGGTGTCAGTGGAAAAATAATTCCATTGCTTTTGGCATTTGAGACTTCTGAGAGCTGACCTTAATGACCTTAATGACCATCCCTTGTAACCTGTCTCATGGTGCGCATGTAAAGTGAGTGGTTTGCTCCAGGCCACCCACCTGCTGTGGGGACAAGAGTCCAGGGCAGAACTCCTTCCCCGTTAGGGTGGTGAAGGGGATGGAGCCCGTAACCTCTTCCTTGGCATTGCAGGGCCATTTGGTGTGGTCAGGACTGATCACTAATCTCTTCTACAAAGGGAGGGTGCACCTTTGGAGAGGCAGTGGAAGAACCCCTTGGGAAGGCAAGAACTACCTTTAGGCCATGCAGATGGTGAGGGAACCCTTCCTTTATGCATCTGTCGCACTTGTCATCATGACTCTTACACCGGAACAGTGACTCATCAGTAAAAAGCCCCTTTTATTAGCAGTGATAAGTCTTCTGGGTGCAATTTAATTTTTCTGTAATTAAGGTTGGGGTTTCATCCTACTTCTTGGGTCTTCCTTCTATTTCACTGCTTTCAGGCATAAATGTCCTGTTCTTAACTTACTTTACTGTGTCCAATGAGACCTAATAGATTCTTCTTTGGTTTAGCAAACCCAAGGACACAAAGTATCCGTTAAGTAGTTATGTAGTTTAATTGCTTTTCAGTTTCAAGTGAGCGAGAAAATACAGAAACCAAGTAAATAACTTAAGCCTTCTTCAAGTGCTTTTTTTCTTGCCTTTGAACTCATAGAGGCTGCGGTTCACAGCTCCAGCGTGGACAGTTCCACTTACGTAACTTTTTAAATTTAGAGGAAGATTTTAGGAAAATCTTACACTGTTTTCACCTCTGTGTTCTGGCGGCCAGTTTCTGTGCATCATGTAAGATATCGCCAGCCAAAGAACACTGTCTGAATAGTATGGAAAAGAAAAGAACGTATTTGTGTAGGTTGAAAAAATTCACGTAAATTCTTTACTAGGACATAAGGGTAATAAGACCAGCTGGATGATTCTCCTACTTCCTCCCCCTCCTCTCTTGCAAAATCAGGATTAATTTCTATTTGTTTTAAAAGATTTCATTTAAAACAAAAAGATTCAATTAGTGACATTTTTCTAAGAAGAAGAAGAAAAAAAACCCAAAACTACAAAGGCATGGGGATGAGCGGGGAGACCCAAGTGTGCCAGCTCTGAAACCCACAGCTGTGCTTTCGGATCTTGAAATAAATCTGTTTCCAAGAATGGAGGTTTCTGTTGTTCACATTTAAATCTTGAATCATGCAAAAACATCAATGATGTCTTTATGTTCCAAGTTCAAATCCTTATTTAGGATACTTGAACCTCATACCTAGCACTTACAAGACTTCTGAGATATTCTTTTCAATCTTGACTAGTTCTAGGCTAGTTCTATTGAGAGGCAGGGAGAAGTCAAAGGGAAACTGCACTGAGCAACAACAGAATATAATTATATGAATGTTCTGAAGTCAACTAGCTGACGACATTCTATGAGAAAAAAAATTTGTGGGGTTTTAAGAGTTTAATACACAATTCAGCATTAACATGAGGTCATGTTTAAAAGAAATTAATTCAGACCAAAAATATTTGGGCACGAGGCAAATCAAGAGTTTGGCTCAAAATGTAATACTAACAATAAATGACAAGGTTGGTAGAATTTTCAGGATCCAATCGTAAGAGTAACCTGATGACTTTCTAAGTGGTGGCAGAAATGACATGAGAAGAAATACAGAAGACCCATAACACAACAGCACCTTCTTTTGAGCCGGTACATTCTAACGCTCATTTTTCCTTGCCTAAAAAAGGTTTCGTTTTGTTTTTTAAATGGTTTCTACTACAGAAATTACTTCCAATTATTTCCTTGGATATATCCACGTATATGGTGTTACACTGTATTAGCAAATGTCAGGGCTACTATAACCAATCAACATTATTATCATAAAGGAAGTTAAAAGAGAGAGGCTGTTTCTCATCCAGTTGCAAACTGAGACTCATTTTAATGACTTCTCAGAAAGAGGCTAAGTGATAAATGGGCATCACACCAACTCCAAGTTGAATGGTCAAACTGTTGATGTTACGGCTCTAATGTCCAATTTCCCCACATTAAGTATAGCCAAGGTCAGTCAAGGTCAAGTGGGGTGGCTGATTGCGCTGCCAGAAGCAAAATTTGAGATTCAATTTCTCACTTGCCACAATTTGCATCATCCAGACATTTTACCCAAGGATTTGATCCTTCAAAGCTCGAACATTTTAGCTTAATTTACTTTTTGAGTTGGCTGCTAGGAAGTTAGGGCCAGATTTGTAGCCCATTTCTAACATGCATTTTTTATTCACTCTTGGTTTAATGTTGTTTTTCACTTCCCCTTTACCTAGATCGTCTTACTTAATCCATGTAAACTTTATCATTGTGTGTGGCTCTGTAAGCCCTCTCTTAAGAACTTTTTGGAACAAGGCAATGAATAAAATACACTTTAGATACACTTCACTATATGTCACAGGCTAATTCCAGTCAAAGACCTCAGAGATTTAAAAAGTGGTAATAGAGGGAGGGACACTTGGTTGGCTTTGCCAGTAGAGCATGACTCTTGATCTCAGGGTCATGACTTTGAGACCCATGGTGGGTGTGGAGATTTAAAAAGTGGTAATAGGGTGAAACACGTAAGGAGATTAAGAGGTATAAACTTCCAGTGATAAATAAGTCACAAAGATATAATGTACAGCATAGGGAATATAGCCAATAACTTTGTATAATGACAGATGGTAACTAGACTTATTATGGGGATTATATTTTAGCATTATTATAATGCTAAAAAAAAAAAGGTAGCATTTCTTAGCAAATTCATGTGTCCCTAAGGCAAAATTCGACTTATAAAAATCTGAATTTGGAGAGTTAAAAGTAAATGAGAGATGGATTCAAACTGCCCCAAATGAATGTTCCCAGAAGCTTCTAAAATTCCAGAAAGGACCATCAAAAATGGAATCACTCATTTAAAAAAAGAGTCTGACTGGAAAGGTGCTTGGTCATGGCACATTATGGCATACAGGATAACCAGAGGTGGATTCTTTATTTCACAAGTTTCAAGATACAGTACAAAACGAATCTGTACATCTCTCTATTAACAGGATTTGTTTACACAATTATATTACACTTCACCAGCCTTTATATCGTATTTAATTAAATACAAAATAAATTTACAAAAAAGGTCTACTATGGTGTTCCTTCCAATGCCAGCTTATGATCTTTTTAAATTTCTCCTAAATATTTATAGTGGTTATACCTTGATCATATCAACATTATGATTTCTTTTTTTAAATCAAAGAGACTAGTGTCAGCTTGTCTGTCATTCCAGACAGGAAAACAGTGCACGTGAGATGACTTCCTGCACATAACCAGGACATCCTTCTCATGCACACAAAATTGGGAGTTTTGCTTCTTCAAATATTACTTGAAAATACAAATCATTTTTACTTGGGATATTTTAGATCTTCTTGAATTACCAAGTGAAAGGAGAACTTTAGCTTTAAGGACTACTACACAGTTAAAAGTCAGGTAGTGGCTCAGACAATATGGTGTTCAGAAACTTTGTATCTTCATTTATACTGGAGAGCAATGACTGAGGAAAAAGATTTTCATGAAAACAGAAGTTTCTTTTGCTTTATTTCTTGCATTCTTCTAGTCATAATATTGTGCAACACATATTAAATTCACTTCCAGAACAAATACTAGCTATCATCCGGGCAAAAGTAGCCCACATTGCTCTTCTTGGCAGGTAAAAGGGCTGTTTATCTGACATTGTTTGTTTTGAAATGTGCATGTGAAACATTAGTCCAAACCTCTGTAAAGGAAGTTTTTTTGCAGATGGAGCTAGACAGTAATACACATGCTACACACATGAAGAGTTGTGGTCTCCACTTACAGGCTTGCATGCATACGTCCAAAACGCTGGTTTGAAGAACAAATATAAGGAGCAAAGAAAGGTGGGGGAAATGAAGCAAAAAAAAAAAAAAAAAAAAAAAAAAAAAAAAAAAAAATCCTATACAAAATACTTAAGTTTCCTGGAGGCAATAGCAGCTCCTTAATTAAATAAAGCATCCGATCATGGTCAGATCACGGTAGAAGTTTCTACAAACTCCCAATGGTACAGAGCTAGAACAGCTTAGCAGTAAAACTTTCACAAATTAACCTTATATGCATAAGGGTAACAAATCCTCAAGCGTATTAAGGTAAATGATTCCAAAGTTAATCTCATTCAAGTGCTAAAATAATGAATTTTGAAAAAAAAAAGGCTTTTACTTTTTTTGTGCCATTGAACATTAATCAAAAATAAGATAAGCCTTACTCCGAAAACAGAAACAAAAATTTCAAATACAGACAGAAAACAAACAAAAACCCCAAACACCAATGCTACCTTCGTAACATAAAATAGAAGCAAACGGATGGTCTCAAGACTCTTTGAAAACAGTTGACTAACCACAAACCAAATGCAGAGGAGAATATAAACTAAGTACTACTGTAGTCACCTTCAAAGGCAGGAAGACAGGCTAAAGGGGTCAGGGGACAGGCTGCCACAGAGAGATGAAGCTGTACTCAATCTGCTAACTCTAACATTAAAACTCCTGAATCCCGGAGTTAGTTTAATGTCACTGACATTAACTAGCTTTAGTTACTGTCATTTTATTCAAATGGATGCCATTTGATTAGGTAAGTATTGAGCATTATTTTAGGAGAAACACCAAACCCAGTTCCTACTTGCCTAGGTATTATGTCCCATGAACAGAGAAGAAAAAGGGAGCAAAGTATTTTGAGACAGTCTAAGGACTGAAGTCACAAAGCCATAGAACGAAGTTATTTTAAATATACTGTTCAAATTTCCCGGAGCAAATGACCCAGGGGTCAAGCAGGCGGTGGAAACAAGCCAGGAAGAGGCTATGTGGAGTATCAGTAATAAAAAGGATAGGGGAGGTAGTGGTAAACTAGCAGGAAGTTTGTTATTGCATGAAGAACATGACCGTGCCTTCCATTAGGTAGTGCACGCTGCTTTGGGAAATGTCTCTTCAAAGCACGAATGGAGGGAAGTAAATCTAGAGATAAAAAATGTGGCTAAAGGAGCAATCAGGTGGATGGATGGTAGAGGGGGAGAAAGGGAAGTTCGGTCATCTTGGAGGGTTTTAAAACCCTCCAATGTATTTAAATACATTAAGACAGTTCCTCTGAAATGAAATGAGGCTGCTCCCGTGACCTCTACTCATCTTTGAAGGGTGGGGAGAAGAGGCAGTGGTGAAGACACCAACATATTGTACCAACTGCACTCAAACCTCTCTCGGCCTAAGAGGTCAAACCCATCTTACTATTTAAGAGCTGCCCAAAGCAAGAGGACCCTCTGGAGGTCAAACTTCCTACCTTAAGGATATGCCCCTATACATATCGTTCTGTGGCCACCTCTTCAAATTTGGAAGCAATTATGTGGAAGTAAAGTTTGCTTACCAGGTTTCTCATAACACTCTAAAACACACACAAAGAGCATACGACTTCACATTGAAAGCCTTCATGTTCATTACAGACTCATTAAATCTAGTTCTAAATACAATCCCAACTTCAAAAACCAAAGTCTTACAACTCTACAGGTAAACTCTTCAAGTTTTCTGGCAGATGAGGGATTATGGGAAAAAGAGTAGAAAGGTTACTATAAACAGACTGAGGTCAGGAGGCATAGAAAGCCTGCTCAGATACTAACATAGTCTCAGACTAGACACAGGCTGGTGAATACCACCATCTGACAATAAAAAGAAATACAAATTCGGTGTAAGTTTAAATTTCTTCATTTGTAGGATATGTGAAGTCCTCGATTTTCTTTGTTGTTGCTGTGCTCCACACTATTTAACCAGGCAATTCTCAAGTGTCATGGCCTTGAGTTACCAGTGGGAGGGTGGTGCATAGGATAGCTAAGGAAGTGGCTGACTTTCTACTGTAATAGAAAACTGCAGAAGTAAAAATCGACCTGAACGGTATAAACAGGCTTTGGCTTTCCTCAACCACTGAGTTTAATGCATCTTAGATTCTCTGAGTTTCAGTTTTATAATGGTAGTCACTGTATGCCACATCCTGGCGATAATATTTCAAATCTAAAGAATTCAGGAGGGTGAGATCTGTTCTTTTGCAGGAAGAAATGCAAAGTAAAATCCTGGGAACAAATGCTTCATCTTTTGGGAAAGTGTGTCTATCATCTTGGTACCCCACCCAGAGTTCTTTAATATGGTTTTCTAATTTCTCCCACTTAGTCCATCCTCTGGCTTCTGGATCAAGGCTCTGTATACTCAAAACAAACAAGCAAATCACACCGAGTAAGTGGGGGCAAATTCACATGTTAGCTCAAGGAGTCAGTTCACAATGTTTTATATATTCCATTCCAGCGAAGTGAAGTTCATGTAAAACTCTTTAACACGCCTTTCAGTCTTTGAAGGAGAGAAGTATGGTAGAAAGTATGACAATCACCAATAATAAGAAACCTCCCAGCCTTCCCTTTTAAAATAACCAGTATGTTGAGTATGTATACTTGCATGTGGATTGGTAAAAGTTTCTCAGTTATTGCAGTTCTGAAACGATTTGAAGACTTTTTGTTTTTTTACTTAAAAGGCAAGTTCTGTTGTCAGACTTTCATACATGTTAAGGTTAAACTTGCAACTAACTGGTTTTTCTTTTTTACAGTGATCAGTTTTTAGTGTTGATGCACACAAGACCTTAAAGGTGGCTGATAGAAGAACTTATGCTCATTGAGAGAATGACCGAAATGACCCAAGAAAGACAGCTGGGTACAGCAGACATTGAGTGTCTCATATGTTTCCAGAAAAAAAAGGCGGGGAGGGGGACTGAGAGTTGTTACTCCATACGGCACTGAAACAAACATTCAACTCAGTTTAGGTGAGAGTTACTTATCCCTGAAAATAAAGGCATCAGATTCTAAGCAGCTTTAGGAATTCAATGCTTCCTTGTGCCTCTTCCAGGAGGTGACCGCTGATCTGAAGTCCTAAATCAAATGCAAGTGTTCTCAGCAAACCATTTCCTTGGTTGTCACTGCTCAAGGCTGGACACGGCGGCTGTCACTGCGGCGGCTGCTGCTCTGGCGGCCCCTCCTGCTGGGGTGGCACCGGCCGGGGCCCCGGAGGCCTGGGGAGAGGCATGTCTTGGTGCTGCCGCTGCCTGTACGCTATAACTGTCCCCAAGAGCAACGCGATGATGGTCATGAGGTAAAGGTCCCACTCAGGTCCCAAAAGCTGGTCCATGTCAAGTTGGGTGAACATATCTCGAATCTAATGAGAGTAACGTAAAAATCACTATGATCACTAAGATGTCAGAGAAGGAACTAGGAAAGAAGTTACAGCACAGGGCACCTGGGTGGCTCAGTGGGTTAAAGCCTCTGCCTTCGGCTCAGGTCATGATCTCAGGGTCCTGGGATCGAGCCCCGCATCGGGCTCCCTGCTCAGCGGGGAGCTTGCTTCCTCCTCTCTGTCTGCCTGCCTCTCTGCCTACTTGTGATCTCTTTCTATCTTCAAATAAATAAAATCTTAAAAAAAATAAAAAATAAAAAAATGGCTTCAAAAGCCTGTTCAACTGAAACAAAAAATAACGTGTCTCAGGAACAGAGTTATTATTTGGTAACAGTAGGTGACACAAAGTGTCTAACAGGGTTCCTTTCCATCGGTAATCCAACTCACTCATTTCCCACCATTTTTCACAGAAAATATTTGCAAGGAGTACTGGGGACAGTGGAGAGCCGAGGGGGAACGATCAGTATCCCATCACTCCTGTCACCTAGCTGTCGCGACGGCACACCAGATGAGAAGCCCCGTTCTAATGACAGCAGGGGACTTCACGTCTTCTCTCACGTAACTGACAATGGCAGGAATTCCTACGTTTAATAGCTGAATGACTAATTCTTTTTAAATAGGATTTCACTAAATCTTTAACACCTGAATTTGAACTTAAAAGTTATGTTCTTTGTCTATGATACTTTGTTTTAGTGTCACTTAAGAGAAGTCATTATTGATATTTTTGGTCTGCTACCTACCTACAAAGGAAATAAATGGAGTATAATCCTTTATATTGAAATAAAGTTATATTTAAAAATGTCCCCATAACATATATTTGCAGGTACAGGTGCTAAATTTTTCTGGAAGAAGATTATAAGAAACTATTAACTGTTTCCTGGGGTGGGACCTGTGACAGGAGATTTTGTGCTTTCTGTACCATCTGACTGTCTCACTCTTATCTTACTTATCACTCTCTTTTTTCTTTTAGTTGGAATATCTACGTGGTAGGATTGTGGAGCACTTTATTGTTTTTTTTAAATAAATACAGAAGTATAAAGAAGACAACAAAGATCAAACACCACATGACCAAATCCTACACTATAATCAGCCGTTTCTTAGTCCTACAAACTGTGAAAGGCAAGGGTCTGAAATAGCCCCGAGAGAGAGAGAAACAGCAGGCTTCTACACTGTTAGCTTTTCAATTAAAGGAACAAAGATTGCTTCCATTACTGGAGGCTACAGCACGCCTGGTTATGAATTTGCCATTACAAATGTATAAGCAATCAAGAGGACAGAGTCCAACACCTCCGGCCCCCGGAGTACCAAGCGCGGAGGCCCTCCGTGGCACAGGATACGGTTACAGAAAGGAGCAGCACGGACTCCAGTTACATCTGTGTCACACAGAAGGAGAAGCCCGTTCTGGAATCGAATGCTGAAATGCTGTATCAACCTGTCCTGAAAGATGTTAAGGAAAGGTTGAAATGTCCTCCTAACCTGGGCTTGAGTGGACTGAAGTGAAATAGCTCTTGATTCTGCATACATTTTAGGACTTTCAGAGTTAAATCCTGCGTGAGTTAATCCATGATGAGGAAGTAGAGGTAAACCAAATGTAAAAGAAGAGAACCCCAGAGCACCTACCCAGAAATACAGGTAACTGAAGTCAGTAGTTCTGAAAGGAATGGGGAACCCACCTCTGATCTGGGTTCTACCATTAGCTTATTTAAGTAGTTCAAAGTAATTTTACAGAACAAAGTTCTAGTGGTGTTTTAAACATGTTCCACACTAGCAGAAGAACCTGAAGTATGACAGCCTGGACAGGTTCTCAGATTCTACTTCTCACCTTTTTAAAACTTCTCTTTTAAGGGACCGGTCTGAGTCACTGCCGGGCAGTCATCTGACTTACTGTTTACTGAATTTAGTTAACTACTGTTTCAAATTGCCAAAGGCTGGTCTCAGTTTTCTCTAGACCAGAAGACACCTGCATCCATGAAGACTGCTTTAGCACCCAGAGCCACTGTGCAATGCTACCTGAAAACGTACCGCTCTGTGGTTACCTTCACCCCACATCCGATGCAGTCTCCTGTACTTCACCTGGGGGAAGAAGGGACAGCACCAGACACTGGCAGGACACTCCTCCCCTCTCCCTGAACTTTTTAGATATAAACCTCTGGACTGAGCAGCTTACACCATTCATAGTTTAATTACAAGAGGCATGGAGGGTCACCTGAGTGGCTTAGTCAAATGGCTAACTCCTGATTTCAGCTCAGGTCATGATCTCCGGGTCCTGTGATGGAGTCCGAGGTCAGGCTCCACACTCAGTGGGGAGTCTGCTTGAGGATTCTCTCCCTCTCCCTCTGCTCCTCACCCCCATTCACGCATGCTCTATCAGTCTCAAAAATAAATCTTAAAAAAAAAAAAAAAAAAGACGCATGGAACACTTACATTTGTTTCCCGTATGTACTGCAGGAAATACACCACACCCAATTTGCAGAGTGCTAGGAAGACTGGTACTTGTGCGTCTGGGCTGGCTTCAGCTGCCATGTCATAAAAACGTTTTGCAAGGTGAATATCCTAAAATATAGGCAATAAATCAAAATTAATCTCTTGCTAAAGTAAAAAATAACATTATTTAGTTCATACATTTGGATATCAGTTTATATATTTAGAACATTTATTTTACTTTTCAAGTTTTCATTTTAAAATTTCCCATATCTAAGGGAAAAACCCAACCTGTAATTGGGTAATATTTCTTTAATTATCTAACTGCTTCACTTTAAAAAATTTAACTGAAAATTTTAAGATTTAGCTCATGTTCCTCCTGCCTGATGTCCCATTTGCTGTGCAGATGCGCTGTATACAGCTGCATTCCTATGCATAACACAGGTCAGTCTCAAGATTTCCGGGGGCCACCTGTAAGTCTCAAGTTAGTTTTTCTTACTTAAAACTTCAGTCAGCATAAGCAATTTCTGGTTTCAGTTTGGAGCGGTGATCTTCAAACCTGGTAACATGCTCATGATTTTTCAGAGGGTACTTGCATATAGAGTGCTAAGGGATTCCCATTCTGTGTTTCCCTGCCTTAGACGTATTTCTGTAAAAGGTGAAACAAGTCATTATGATTTCTGGCCCAGACTGGAGTGTTCTGCATGCAGATAAAAGCAGAACGGCATGGTGGGATGCTGTGAATTTTCATTTTACAATCTCACCTTTTCCATGCCCTGACTATTGTCAAAGAAGACCAAACTCCAAGAAAAAAATTCCGTGAGGCATGGGAAAGAAAGGCTAAATGTTAAAAAGGACTTTTCCCACATGGTTCAATATAAGCAGTTACTTTCAGCTGTTCCCTAAACTGTGGCTAGGGTATGTAATTAGTTAAAAACAGGGTTCTCTTCTGTTATAACAGTAATAGTATAATCGGTTTTTAAAAAAATATAACAAGTTTTTTTTTTGGACTGCCACATTTTTTAAGATCATGGATCAAACTTTATGTGGTAACGTCGACTTTTGTGTGGATAATTTAATAGGGTAATTAAACCTTATCGATTACATTCTGATTTACTCCATGTAACCCATCCTCATTTAATCCTTAACATTTTTCTAGCTGTACTAGATGCTGGACTGAATAGTATTTTGTAGTATGAATGCTTCTTTCTTTAAAAAAAAGGTGACCATAATGTCTTACAAAAATTAATGGAATCATTCTGATTTTTATACATGATTAATTATTCTTTAAAGTTGCATCCCAGAGTTCCCTCCCCCAATTCTTATCTACAAAACTCTATGCTTTTTATCAGTCTTTATTCACAAGAATTTATATAAGCTATGCATATTACAAATTAAATTATGAGAATGCACACTGATTAACTTTCTTGGCTTCTAATCTATTACATATTCTAATTCTAAAACAGACTGTTAAGAGTTCCATTACTTTAATTTTGATTGCTTTCAGTAAATTATGATGAAGTGTATCCCATAAAAACCATAACTTATGTGCAATCTTTATATTAGTCATCAAACACATATTAATTTTATTTGATTTAAAAAAATGAAGTCAGACTTGCTGACAGAAGCCAAGTCTGATCTGGCTGACTGGTCTGACAAGAGAGGCTTCGGTAACTTGATAACATGGCAGAATCTTCCTCAAGCTGAATGCACTCAGCCTGCAGTTCCAGAGTCTTGCTAAAACTAAGATTTAACTATCTAACATTAATATATTTATATAAATATAAATATAAAAATATAAAAATTCACATATTGGAATTTAAAAATTAATATTCAAATGTGATAAAATAAAAGGCACTTGGACAAAAAAGAGAGCATTAGGAAAATGAAAATGAACAACCTGCCCTTAAGCACATTAGGTCAACAAAGTGTCTCTAAGTGATGGAGTGAGGAATAGAATTAGTTATTTGATAAATCTTGGTAAAGACTTTCGGCACTCCACCCAGAAACTGAGGAAGTGAATGATTCCAGTGATCAGGGAATAAATACATCTTTTACAAGTCTCTAGTGTCCAACGCCTCGCTTTCAAAAAGACTGAAGGGGGACCTAACCAAGTTGTCAGTGATAGATCATTGAAAATAATTTTAATGACAGATCACTCTGATTTCTGGCATATGTTACAGATTAAATGTCTGTGTCTCCCCTAAATTTCTATGTGGAAACTCTACTCCCTCATGTGATGGTTGGGATCAGGAGGTGAGGCCTCTGAGAGGTTATCAAGATTAGATGAGGGTTATAAGGGCAGAACTCTCATGAATAGGATTAGCATCCTTAAAAGAGTCTCTAGTGCTTGCTGCTGCTTTCCTGCTCTCTCCTCAGGTAAGGACAAAAGCCAGAAGACAGCTGTCTCTGGCCCAAGAAGCAGGGCCTCCCCAGGCACCAAATGTGCTGCCACCCCGCACAGCAACTTCTCAGCCTCCAGGACTGTGAGAACTATTATTTAAGCCCCCTGAAAGAAGACAGTACGTAACTCTAAAGCAGGTTAAAGAATTAAGCGACCTTGCTATAAGATTCCTCCCATTTGTATATACTTGCTTACGTGAACAAGATTCCAGGCTATATTTATAAAAATGAAAAATGAAATTAATGCTAAATCTACTCAATAATGCTTAAACCAATTTTTTAAAGATGCTCCATTCATCTCATCAAAAGATGCATGGTCAGTAATTACCACAAAAGTAAAATTTTGTGAAATTTATAGTATTATGTTGATTTACTCAATATTGTATTGGTAATTAAGCAACTATGACTAGTAATATCTCATGAATTTTTCTTAACACTTAGAGCCTATCATCATAGGAAATAAAATTTAAAATTTGAGTTTAACATACTTCATTTCAGATAAGTATGATCGAGTGATCAGTAAAATATATAAGCATTAAAAACATTACCAGTATGTGACACTATGGGAATAATGGATGGAAAATATGAATTCAGGAAGAAAAGGAAAAGATACCATTTTCATTTAATAAATTTGCTGTTTATTTTAAAAAATCAATAATGAGGGTATTAAAATTTTGGTATTTAGAGTAATTCAGTCATTTTTTAAAAAAAGTGTTGGTGCTTAAAATAGCTAGAATTTAGACTTTTGAGCTTAGGATGAAAATTTTTAATATCAAATTAAAAATGTGCAGGAGAACACAGTTTTTCAAAATCCTCTTAAAAGCATAAAGGCAAAAACTTAAGAATGGGTCTAAAGAATTTTAGACTGTATTAGAAAGGCAGAAGACTCAGAAATATATTAATCAGTAGCAAACGTCTTAATTTATTTCAAAATAGTTTAGAAACAATAGACCATGGTTGAAGATGGACAAATGGTTTCTCAAATAAGGAGTTACTGACGGAGGCAGCATTTTATTTCTGTTTTAATCAGTCTGTTTTTGGCTCACTATCCTAAATATAGCAGTGTGTGTTTGATGACGAGAGATGGGCTCCTGAAATATTATAAAACTATCTCATAACTTAGAACGTAAAATCTGAGCACATTCCAAAGAAAGCCTATTTTCTACAAAAATGCAGACATTCCCCCAAATCACATTTACACCATTCAAACATTTGTTTTGAAGCCACACTCACCTGCTTAATGCCTAGTCCTTTCTCGTGCATATATCCCAGATTAAACATAGCTTGTGCACTGTGTTGCTGCTCAGATGCTAGACGATAATGAATGAATGCAGTCTCGTAGTCTACGTCAGTGCCAAAGCCATAGAAATGGTAGTCTCCAAGCTTAATTCTAGCCACGGTATAGCCTTAAACAAAAATTAAATGCAAAACTGCCAATAAATAAAGTGTGTTTTAAAGAGACAAACTGTTATTTCTCCTCCTATTAACATGCTTACATAAAACATAATTTTAATTTGTAGTACATAAACTTTACAACTGATTCTTTAGCCGAACTATAAATTCAATAAAGACTTAAACTAGAGGTGTTGTTCCTCTGAAGAAGGCTTTGTAATAGGGAGAGGTCAAACAGGCTGGATGGTAATCCCTACTTCACGATAATACTCTTCAAATGAGCATGTTCTCGTCTATCATGCCATTTACACTGTAAAGTAATTCAAGAGGGCCATTGTTCAGGTTTGAAGAAGGGATGGCCAGGCAATGTTGAAAGGAGTATGTATGAGAAAGAGATAGTCAAACAAAAAAAAGGGGGTTTTAGATTAGTATTTTATTATATATTCTGTTCAATTCTCGTTTTACACAGCATACTGGTCTCAAATGTTAGTTATTGTGGGCGATAAGAAAACGAGACGGAGACTGTAAAGAAAGGTCCTGGGTGAAACTCTTCCCTAGAATGGAGCGACCACTCACCTTGCGAGGCGGCCCTGTTCCAGTGCAGCAAAGCTCTGGGGTAAGTCTCGTTCTCCCCCACAATGGTTGCTTCCCCTATGGGGGAGATGACATAAATACAAATCAGGCACTTAAGAAATACAGGCACTAGACTTTTAGGCTTCATTTATAAGCCAGGGTGGATATGTGGAACATTGCTTAAACAAGATTGGGATATGGCAAATATTAAATGAAAAAAATCATTGTATTGACATTAAACCAGTATTAGAATAAAATACTGAGTTCAATAAAACACTGCCTTCACCCAGGATGCATTACTTCCTGCAACATGCTGTATCCATAGAACTAATAAGAAGACTAACTACTGAGTCTCTTCTAAGGACCTACATACCACTGGAAAAACAATGTTGTTACATCTGTTGTAATTTGAAAGACGGATTTACTGAAAGCAGTTAACTTTGTGATGAATGGCAAATCGATTTCTACTGTCAACTCTAACATATAAAAGTAACTTGGCTGGCTTAGGGAGCTGAGGGAAATTACTCAAGCACGTGTGTTGTTAAGGTGTATTTACAGCAATAAAGAAGTTGCTTGTGTGGCTTTTCGCTTTAAGCACGAACAGGTGACCCAACGTGACCCTTTGCATTCTAAAGCCAAGGCAGGGCGGCAGTGACTCTTACTCTGATCAAGAATGAAGGCTGCATTGCTCTGTGCCACTTCGTAGCCCTGTTCGGCCAGCAGGAGGTACTGGATCACGGCGGCGTTGCAGTCGCCGTCTTTATAGCTGTTATAGGCCGTCATAAGCCTCTCGGACCAGCGGCCACGTTCGCATACGTTCTTAAACAACTGTGAGAAGAGGAGAAGAAAAACCCGTAGCAAAATAAGGAACATATGCCAGAAAATCAGTTTTGCACTTTGGCTTCAAGTCACTGTCAGGCTACCTCTGAATCTCTGGCAGCTTAATTAAATACATACAGAAATCTAGGATTTTATCTGAAGCTTTCAGTTAGTCTTTAGAAGAGGCTTATAAAAATAGTAGTAAATAATCACATACCATTACCCTCACCAGGCACTGTTCTAGTGCTTGCTTTAAGTACAGTATGTGCAGAACTTGCCTTAAAGCTCCCCATCAGGTCATGGGGGACACTCCATGAGGTGTCCTATTAACCGCCCCATTTCACAACCAAGGAAACTGAAGCACAGAGCGGTTTGGAAATTGCGCCAAGCATTCATCAAATGCCAATCTGAAGTGCCACTTATGAGGGAGCTAAAGAGGAAAACTTCCCCTTGGGAGACATCAACATCCCCCTTTACCACATTCATTCAACACAGACTTTTTTGGGGCTGTTTCAGATGCTTTCTAGGTGCTAGAGACTGCAGACAACACCCCCTGTCCTTACAAATGGATTCTAGTGGAGAGAGACACATGAGATCAATAAGCATGACAGTGACCTACAGGCCCCGAGTCTTCCCTCAGTGTATCAAAACTAGTAATAGGTCAAATCTGTTTCTACTCGAGAAGAAATCATGCAAAGAAAACGAGAATTAAAACGACAGATTTCCACCTGGGAAAACTGATTTCCTGTGTGGAAGTCTGTGGAAAAGCCCTTACCTCCACTGCAGTGTGACACGATCGCATCACGCCTGTGCCGCTGGCGTGCATCTGTGCTAGGTTATAGAAAGCCAGGATATGGCCTCCCTGAGAAGCTAAATTAAAATACTTCAAGGCCTGTTTGTAATCCCTCTTGACTCCAATGCCATCTGTAACGAAAATCACACGAAAGGTCAGAAACAGTCTTAAAGAAGATTTAGCTGAAGCGCCAGAGAAGCCTTACATAATGAGTAAAATTAAATGAAATTCAGAATTCTCACTCAGGAAAGATGTGAATCTTACTAATGCAGATTAGTATGTTAATACAGATTAACATAATTTACAATGAAAAACAAGACACACAAATCACTAAATTGGGAGAATATTAATCAGCCAGAATGCGATAGCTCTCATTTCCACATCTCAGTGGCGTCTAGTGGAAAGTAAGTAATGTAGATCTTGGTATATACAGCATTTAATGCCAACGTTACTTACTATAGTACATAGAGCCAAGCTGCAGTTGCCCATCCACCCAACCTTGTTCAGCAGCTTTCTGGAAATACTTTAGTGCGAGATCATAATTCTGTAGGAAAAGAGGTCACATGATCACATGAGAAAACTCAAAAGGCTGATATACTCAGAAGTTAGGAGGGTCATTCATTAAAAAGAGTTAACAAAACGCATACAAGATATACTCAAAGAGCCACTAAAAAGACTACCTTCTAAGTTTTTATAATATACAGATGGTAGTCAATGTCACAGAGGAGTTAATATATTTAAGACTGTGAATAATCCGTATGTTCACTCTCGGAAAGCCTACAGGATGCTAGCTCTGGTTCTTTGGAGAAACCTTGGAACATAAGACCAGGACTTAAGAAACACCTGTATCTTTCCGATTAACCAACAAATCTTTTTGAAACCTCAATTTTTCTAACATTAAATAAGGAAAATTATTTTCTCCTTATTCATTCTTTCCCTGTGTAGCTTATCAAGCACTGTATGATTATTAGATTTCAAATATTATACCTATCCACGGAAAAAAATTAAAACAAAGATCACTATTGAATTTTCATGTCCTAAAATAACTAGAAGGAATCCAAATAAGAACACACTACTGTTTTCTGTGCTAAGGAACACCTACAGATTAGAATCCTAAACTTAACTCTTCATTCCAGGCCTGAATGAAATACATTTTACTTGGAGAGATCATACAGAGAAGAGGGCAGCAATGAGAATCTCGGGGCATCCAACACAAGGAAGCAGTACAGAAGAATGAGAAGCAATGGCCGAGGAAAACTGAGAGAACTTGCAGAATTCCAGGGCAGAAAGAGTTCAAGTGACGTAGAATCAAAAAGTCAACAGGAATTGACATTTGGGAGGTTACTGGTGACCTGCACAGAGCAGTGACATGGGGCAGAAGCCTGACTGCTGAGAGCTGAAAACAGAGTGGTAGTCACTAATATAGTTCATTCTTTGGAGAAACCTGGCTTTGTAGTGAAGGACTGGAGAGAAGAGTAGTAGTAGCTAGAAGGGAAAGAACAGAACAGAAAGATTTTCTCCTTCAAAATGGGAGAAACAAGCATTTTCTTAGGCTTCAGTGAAGAAGTAGGGAGGGAGAAGTCTTGGAGAGATGGAAGCATAGGTAGGGTAGAGAGCACAGACAGAATGAGAGACAGCTTCACATCTTTAGCGAAAGTGCCAGAGACAGAGCCATTCAGAGAAGTAGTCAGTATGGTGGGTACTGGGTACTCAGAGAACAGTAAAAGATTCAACTCTATTTATGAAGGAAGGATTTCACCCAGGCTGGAAGCTAGTTATACTTCCCTACTTCACCAGCTGACTGCTTGTTTAAGTCAGAATGTCAGACCGAAAACTTACAACTTGAACTCCTCTCCCATAGAGGTAAGCCATTCCAAGTCCACTCTGTCCAACTGGGTTGCCCTGCAAACCAGAGACAAAAGAGGACTCATTAAAAAACAAAAACCAAAAACTAAAAATAGGCAAGATTAAATGACTACCAAAGAAATAATGTACAAGCATATTCAAAAAATGTCTTTGCATTTTTCAATTCAAAATTCTCCTTCCCATCAAGCTAAATGTAATACTGACTTTCAGAGATTTGTGGGGGAGAGTCTTCAGTAATCCGTTGAAAAAGAGGAAATAGTACATTTATCTAGAACTAAATTTTGGTGACTTACCTTATGATCATCTGTTCCATGAGCTTATGATAGAAAACATGACTAATGTATTTCTTGTTCTTAAAATTAAAAGTAGGTCACTTTTTGGGTAGTTTTTCATTGGTAACCTCCCTCCCCAATAAAGAAGGAAGATGCCATGGTGTAAAGTCAACCACCATGTAAAACAGCAATATTGGGATCAGGTAGCAAAGATACACTGAAGATTACTGGAGTGTCACAGAACAAAGATAATCATTGTTTTGAGATCGGAAAGAGAAAAATCTAAAATTCAACCTAAACTTGGATGGACAGAGGTATCTTTTAAAAAGCGTCACGGCACTCCCTTGGGAAGTACTCAACTGATATTCTGAACTAAAGTAGTACGTAGCCGGTAAGGAGATAAGCGTACACACCGAAGACATACAGAATCTTAAATATTCATATGTAGCTTTCTCCGGGCCAAAGAAAGCCTAAGTTTTATATTTATGATTATTGAAAGTACCCAGTTATGTAAGTTTTAAACCTCAAGTTGCAATACAAATAGGGCAAATTATAATAACTCTCATCTGCATTACTAAAATCAGTATTTCCCCGATGAGGAAACTTCTCAATGAAATTGAAACAGAGGCCTAATATTCAATTATTTGCCCCTTCTAAATAAATTCCTTTTTATTGGAAAGTTTTTTTTTCTAGCCAGTCCATTCCCATGAATCACATCTACATAAGTGCTTTCAATAATTTGAGGCATGAGTTGGTTATGACTAACCCTTCAGTATAATAAACTTATTTATTAAAATAATAATAATATGGCACACATTTCAATCCACTGATTCATGAGGTCTTACCATGTCAGCAGCTTTCTTAAAGTAGTGAAGAGCTGTCTCATTACTCTGTGGTACGATATCACTTCCCTCTGAATACATCTGGAAAACAGAGCCTAATTTTATTAAATTTATACCTGTCTCACCTATAATGTATTTCTATCTCATCTCATTCTGGTTTTTGTTAAGTATCATGAAATCTTTGAACAGTTTAAAATTCCCCATAGGACATTTTAGATTTAAAAGTAAAACCTTAAAAGTAAATAATATTATATCTTCTTTGTCAGAACAAATTTATTGCTTTTTTATAAACATGAATATATTAAAATCAGTTCACAGATCAATCTCAGGAGGAGAAAACTTTTAATTCAAGGTGAATCTTTTCTCTCACTCTATCCCAGGGCATTCAAATGGTTGAAGAGTTGCTTGGGGTCAGCGATCACATGAGAGAAAGGGGTGCTATTGACAATACCCACTTCCTTCTCTCTTCCACCACGACTTCCCTCAGGGTAAGATACAGGGTAGGTTTTTTTTTTTTTTACAGTGCTGTATCCATTTCCTTTTTTTATTTATTTTATTTTATTTTATTTTATTTATTTTTTATTTTTTATTCTTTGCCCCAGGGGTACAGGGCTGTGAATCATCAGGCTTACATCTTTCACAGCATTCACCAAAGCACAAACCCTCCCCAATGTCCATAACCCACTCACCCTATCCCTACCCTCCCACCCCCCAGTAACCCTCAGTTTGTTTTGTGAGATTAGGAGTCTCTTATGGTTTGTCTCCTTCCCCATCCCATCTTGTTTCATTATTTTTCCCTCCCTACCCCCCACAACCCCCCACCCTGACTCTCAAGTTCCTCATATCAGAGAAATCATATGATAATTGTCTTTCTCTGATTGAGGGTAGGTCTTAAGTTCAGGAAAAGAAATAACTAAAAGGTTATTTTAAAAGGTTTCAAGCACTAAATGATTAGAGTACCAGGTACGGAACATGATAAAAGAGCCAAGAGAAAGAATAGAATGACCGAGACTATTTTCATCCATGTATACATTTAGAAAATGGCAATGGAAATCTTTTTTTTTTTTTGAGATAGGGTTAATTAGGAATTCAGAGCAAGAACTGAAAGGGCTAGAATGGAAAGTTCTTAAAGGCTTAACAAAAACAGATGGGGAATACCAATTTCGATGCTCTAATAGTTGGGATGTCTACATGTATGGTTCTCAGGCCCCAAAGAACTGGTTGTGATTCTGTGGCAAATACTGATGAGATTTTTCTATTTGTAAGAATCTTTGTGACAGATTTATTCTGCCTGAGCATCTTAACTTTAGGATTTAGTTATAGATGAAAATATCCACTGATTTATACTGTATTTGTTTTCAAAATAATGAAAAAGGAAGTTTTGAAACTGTGCCATGTCATATGGAATCTATTTGTTAGGTCTCTAGACTTTAGTGTTTTCTTTGCTTAGAAAAGAACCGCACTGACAGCTGGGTGATCACCATCACACTGAAGATGATTAAAGCCTACAGACAAATTCCAACAAACTCTAGTTGCCTCTACTCAGCACAGAAGACAGGCAATTATGACAGACTTAGCAAAAAACAAAAAACAAAAAACAAAAAATACCACAGAGCATAAAGAAAAAAATTCCTCATTATTGCATATGATACACACAAAGCAGGAGCTCAGTGATAGCTAATTTCAAAAGGAAATTAACATACTGATGAGGAAATGCTATTTCCTTACGTTACCTAAGAAAATGCCTCGAAATTGCACTTAGCACAGGACACAATATCCTTATATTGGGAATTTTATTTCCAGTTTACTTTTGGTAAACTGTAGATTGTAACTACAACATCTGCTTATTATGCAATCACCTCTTGCGATCACGTAATAGTTCACAGGATGTACAATACCTTTCCCAAGAAGGCCATAGCGTGTGAATTGCCAGCATTAGCTGCTAAATTGAAGTAGTCGAATGCTCTCTGTAAGAAAAGAATTTGTTAAAATAGTTTTTATAGAATCTGTCTTTGGCTTTTAACCGAAATAATCATTTCAGGAACATTTAAAAAAATCTCATAATATGGCAGCATCTCAATTTAAATTGCATTATAACATCTCTTGGTTGCTCAAGGTACCCACCCCTCTTCATGCCCAATCCATTGCTGAATCCTGTAACTTTCACCATCCAATTCCTCTTGAATCCATCTCCCACTATCAAATTCTAGGTTAAGCTATATTATTTCACACCTGAACTTCTGGAACACTTCCCTCCTTGGTCTCCTTGCCTCTAGTCTTCAGTCACCCAAAGCAACAGTTCAAAACACTTAACATGTTGGTCCCTACAGCCCCTTGAAGTTTTGCAGGCGATATACTGGCGTGATCAGACACTGCTTACTTCGGTACCGTTCAGCTTGCTCTCTGCATTCTGGTCCTTCCTGACTCAGGACCTGCCACCTCCCACTTATTAACCTCTTACTGGACCCTTTCATTCTCCTTAATAACAACAATCACAATTTATCACATGTTTGTTGGTATGATCATTTAAAAAAATATCTAATATTCTAGTCCTATTAAACTTGAAGCTCTGCAAGGACAAAAAGACCAAATCAATTTTCTCTAGAATTATATTCTGAATGCCAAGCAGTGAACATAGCAGGTACACAAACTATTGATGAATTAATGTAGTTCTGTACTGGAAACTCCTTTTATTCCTTCTAAGAAGCTGGTGAAAAAATTTATTGTTCTGTATGTGTTTTGCAAGTAGACAGCACACACCAAGGTTATCCCAAAACCTGTATAAAAGGTATGCAGCAAACTGTTCTCTCACCTGACATTTTTATTAGCCAGTTCATCTGGCCTAATGACATATATTTGAATGACCTAAAGACAATGAAAGCAGTCAAAATGCCACCTGAATTAAAACAAACAAACAAACAAACCATGGATATTTGGTAGTTTTAAGTGATAAGTGTATTTTGTTATCATCTACTTCTTAAAGTTGATGGGATATGGAAATGAAATAACCTTAATTAGAATATTTAACTGTCATGACAGAATAACAGTTGTTAGTCTGAAAAATATTTATCAAGAGCTCATTATGTGTTAGGCATTGTCAGGTGCTGGGAATAAAGTGGCAAAGTCCGTGCTCTTCTGCAACTTAAGTTCTAGGAGAGGTTCTATGTAATTAATTACATAGAACTTCTGAAATTCTATGTAATTAATTACATAATTAGCAAATTTACAATGGGTAAGGGCCACAAATACAGATTTTCAGAAATTGTAACTGTGGTACATGACCTATTCCTGGAGTGGGGTTAGGAGTCTAGAGAAACATTAGGGGAAGAGATACTGGAGTTGAATTCTGGAGGATGAGTAGGAATTAGCTATGTAAAGAAAGGGGCTGGGATAATATTCACTTTAGACAGAAGGACTAGCATTCCAGAAATCCTGAGGTAGTTTCTTCACATTTTCAAAGACTTGAGAAAAGGTCCATGTGCCTGTGACTCAGAAAGCAAGGGGCTGGTGAGGTGAACAGAGACTGGTACAAATCCTGGAAATCATGTTAAATAAAGGTTCTGGTTTTTAAGCGACTGGCAATTATGGAGCACTCAAGAGTTTAAAGCAAGGAAACCAGAGGATCAGGTGTGTGGTTTACAAACATAGGCTACTGCCTTTGAAATGCAAGCAGGAGATAACTCACACAAGTGGCAGGTGCACTGATGGATACAAGGGAAGACATGAGCAAGCTTTAGGGCATAAAGTGCACAAAAGCTGGATACGGATCTGATTGCTATAGTTGTATACTCCTAATATCTAACAAACTCAACAATGATTTTCCTCAGTTCTATGAAATATTTTTTTTCAAAGATTTTATTTATTCATAAAAGACAGAGAGAGAGAGTAGAGGGAGAAGCAGGCTCTCCGTAGAGCAGGGAGCCCAACGCGGTACTGGATCCCAGGACCTTGGGATCACGACCTGAGCTGAAGTCAGATGCTTAACTGACTGAGCCACCAGGCGCCCCTGAAATATTTCCTAATAGAAGTTTTAAGATAATTCCACCACATACCTATAGGAAACCAAGATACTGTGTATGTATTTTTGGCAATATTGAGAACTAGGTTTCAGAATTTAAAAAACCCTTCCCACCACTATGAAGTATAATCACATTTTCAGTCTTCAGGTTTTTCAGGGGTTAGCTGGATCTTGAAAGATCATTTGTGATGACTGTCTAAGTAACATAACCTTCATATTGCCATTGATAAGAAATATATCTAGATCATCGTTTCTTTCTACAACATGAAATACACAGCCCTGGGAACAAGAACGTTACCTGATGATTTTGTTCTACTCCACGCCCTCCATGCAGATGCAGTTGCCCCAGACCAACCTGAAAATTATCAAAAATGATCAAAAGTAAATGGAAGCAACAGGTGTGTCATTAAATTAGACCAATAAGAAAACATTTGGTCATAAAAAGGTTTCTGTTCAGAATTCAAAAAAGTGAAGACTTAGTCTTAACTCCTAAAGATATTACTCTACATTTTTTAAAAACTGAAAATGCCTGCTTTTAATTAAAAGGTATCTTTCTGAAATAAAGATGAAATAAAGGCCATTTCAGGCAAACTAAAACTGAATTTGTCATCAGTGAACCCAATCTGAAGGAAATACTAAAGGATGTTTTGTAGGAGGAAGGAAAATTATCCTGGGAAGCCTGAAAATGCAGTAAGAAATAAAGAGTAATGGAAACTTAAACTTACGAATATATCTAAATTATATGGACTGTATGTTAGAATATCTTGTGGTATTAAAAAATATATAGAATTAAAACACATACAGAGTAGTCTAAGGTTCACATTGTCCAAGAAATGGCAAAAGTGTTCATTCATACTAGACTTTGATAAAAGAGCAGTAAAACAAAGTCCAACTATCACCTTAGTGGAGGGGAGGAGGTACAACAGCAAAAACACTGAAACCAAGAGAACGTAAGAAAAGAGATATAAAGCAGCATGGAAAAGCAAAATGAAAAAAAGCAAGCAGCACAGAAAACGTAGACACAAACTTATCATTCATTACTTTCAATTAAAAGAGTGTCAGAATTGGGTGCCTGGGTGGCTCAGTGGGTTAAAGCCTCTGCCTTTAACCATGATCATGATCTCAGGGTCCTGGGATCGAGTCCCGCATCGGGCTCCCTGCTCGGCAGGGATCCTGCCTCCTCTTCTCTCTCTGCCTGCCTCTCTGCCTACTTGTAATCTCGCTCTGTCAAATAAATAAAATAAAAAAATCTTAAAAAAAAAAAGAGTGTCAGAATGGATAAAAAAATAAAAGTAGTCCCGCTTCTAAGAGACATACCTTAAACATAAAAGAGGTTGAATACAAAAGACAGAAAAGATCCTCCATGTAAACATTAACCAAAAGAAAGTGGCACAGCGAGCTATTATCAGACACAAGTACATTTAAAAGCAAAAAATATTTCTGGAGATAAAAGAGGACATTTCATGATATACAAGCTAGTTTAACAAAGAGATGACAGTATTAAGTCTATATGCACCCCACATGGTCTAAAATACATAAATCAAAATTGATAAAAATAGAAGAAGACAGAGACAACCCACACCAAAGTGGGCAATTTAAACAATATTGTCTCAGCACTGGACAGAAAAAGCAGGCAAATCTACTAAGGATTCACAAGATTTGAACAACAAGATTAAGAACCATAACTCAACTGATACAGAAAGAACGCTATACCCAAAGACTGTAAAATTTATATTCTCTTTAGTATACAATATTTGCCCAAACAATGGTTCATAAAGCAAGTCTCAGCAAATCCAAACTAATAAAATCATACATGGCATATTCTTATTTTTTTAAATTTAAATGCAGGCTTTGCACTGAGCAGGGAGCCCAATGTGGGGCTCAATCCCAGGACCCTGGGATCATGCCTGAGCCAAAGGCACACGCTTAACTGACTGAACCACCCAGGCCGCCCTAGGAAGAGAAAATCTTAAGCAGACTCTGCAGTGGGTGTGGACCCTGACACGGCACTTAATTTCACAACCTGAGCCAAAACCAGGAGTCAGATGCTTAACTGACTGTGTCACCCAGGTGCACCATACAGAGCATATTCTGACCACAGTGGATTAAGCTAGAAATCAACGAAAAGGTTTAAGTAACAAATCCCCCATTTATATGAAAACTAAGCAATTCACTTCTAAAATTACACATGGGTCAGAAGAAATCACAATAAAAATTAGAGCTAAATATAATGAAAACTACTACAGCAAGAAAATGTATTCAACCACATATCAAGATCTATAAAGTCATAGAAGTTTAAGACAGTACTGATGCACAAGACATGCAAGAGAATATGAATAGAGCATTATTTGCAATCGTACAAATCTGGGAAGAGTAAAATGGATAAATAAGTTGTGGGATTTTTATATAATGAAATACTATGGGGCAATGTAATTGAATGAATTTCAGCTACATGAGAGCATATGGATTAATTTCATAAACATAATGCTGAGCAAAAGAAGCTAATACCAAAAAATGCTGTATGATTTTTTTTCTTTTAAACATAAAATTCAAAACCAGGCCAAACCGATCCACAGTGTTAGATGTCAACTCAGTGGGCAACCCACGGGAAAGAGAGGGGCTGCTGGGATGCCAGCTGTGCTTCACAGGAGGGTCACTTGGTGATCAATCAGGGGGCTGTATGCTTCAGATTTATGCACTTTTCTGTATTAAAGTTGTAATTTCAGTAGTAAAAAGAACAAAATTATATACTATACCACACATGGATTTTTTAGCTTGAGTTTTCCACTGAATACACTGAAGTCAGCTTTCCATAGTAAGTAGTGTTCTCCGTAATTTTTAATGGTTGCCTAAAATTCCGTTCCATGGAAGTGTCATAGTTGAGCTAAATAATTCCCTATTTTGGGGCATTTAGATGGTTTTGAATTTTAACTGGCCTCTGATATAAAAGAAAGATGTTTAATTAGACAACTGTATTATAATTTCCATAAGCTAAGATTTGGATCTTTCACTACAGTTTATTATTTTTTTTAAACATAAGAGTCCCTTCTGTTAAGTCTTAAAATGAATTGTTCTCAGAAAGTATCATCTCTCTATATGTCTAAATCAGAAAAGACCTATAAACTGCATAGAAAAAAAGGCAGTCCTTTTTATATCAGGATTATCAAATAACCCATGAAATAACAAATTATACAGGGTACTTTGATGGACATACCATACCATTTACATTGAGCAAGGCTACTTCTGTCCTTATCTTGAGGAAATCAATGGTCTAAGATGAGCAAAAGAAACATGAACAGTAAATGGCTCTGAAGGGCATCTGAAATTCCAAAAGTTCCAGAGACTTTTTATTGAAAGAAAGTGGCAGTTTCCATCCTTGGTGACTCCAATAAGTGCCTTCATCATCAGTTAAGACACTGTTCTGTTCAAGCAGCGGTTTCCAACCATGGTGCAACTGCCTGGCCAGCTTCTATGAACTATTAATGCCTAGGCTACATCCTAGATGAATCCAAATGGAAACGTCTTGACAGTATGAGACTCTTGGTCTCATACTTTTAAAAATACTACTACTCAGGTGATTCTAATAAGTAGTTGATAATGGCTCAGAGCAATGGAAATGTTTCTTATGGATGTAAGTGCTTGCCCCAAGACTGTAACATATAATGCAGTGACGTACGTTCACAAAATGTTTAAACACATACCTGTGCTTGTACATCACCTTTTTCTGCTAGGAACTGATAGTATTGAATCAAATCTTCTTCCAGCATTCCACTATTCATTCCTGGATTTTCCACCTCGTCAGGCAACCGTATTCTCTGTACTACTGAGCCTCCTGTCAGCGAGATATCACTAGCAACTGAAACCGGGGGACGAAGTAATAACATGGAAGAAGGTCAGAAGGATTGTTTCAGAGTAGAATTTCAGCTGCCAAACACTGACAGACACTATGCTAACAGTAATCTATAGATTACAAAACAGTAATCTATAGCTTACAAAACAGTAATCTATACAAAGCCAGTCTTTTCCACAAAACACTTAGTGAGTGGAACCCAAAGCGCGCATGCACACGCAAAGGAGATCTTAGTCAACTAGTGTAAAGATCATTCCACTACTGAGAGCTGATCATGATTATTTCAAGTAGTACAACAAAAATAGATGTATCTGAAGCTAATTCCATTCTGTTTTTTGTTTCTTTTGGTAAGGTGAAAGGCAAAAAAAAATACTTACCGTGATTGGCAACAAGACGATAGTGAGTCAGTGCCGATTCACAACTCTGGAGGACTCCGATGCCAGCCCAGTACCGATAACCCTGTGAGACAAGCTCTAGTGAGAAGACTGCAGGCTCACACACTCCACTGGCATTCTTGATGGAATGAGTAAAGCCACCTGCGCTCAGAACGTACTTCTGCAGTCCCTTGATCCCAATACATTACCACCTCGTTTATCCTGAGTTTTAAGTTCTGAGGTAATTTATTCAGCAACAACAAAACCAGACTATAGCTAAGAACTAGGAAATAATGAAGTTCCCACAGAAATCAAAATAAATGCTGTGAACTTTATGGACAAAGTGTGTGCATCTCACATGTAAGAGAAAATTACTTAGGTTCTTCCTTAGAACACATCCTAATCTTATTTTAAACTTGATCTTAACAAAAATGGGTTGATCTAGCAAACCAGCAAAGAAACAACAAATTAGCAAAACAGGGAAGATGAGAGACTACTAGGAGCAGACACACTAACATGAGCAAAAAATGATTTCAGACTGAGGAGGAAGATGCTAACTACAAAGAACAGAAAAAAAAGTAGACCTCTCTTGAGTCATTCAGCACAGACTCAAGTAACTTTACAAACTAACAATCCTTTGGACACTATTGTATAATAACATATATTTAATGTTTTTATTCTGTAACCACTATTTAAGAAGATTGGTAAACGAAAAAAAGATACTGATCAGAAATATTTAACATACTTTTCCATATAAAAATACGTTTTAAATTTCTGGAAAATCCATCTAAAAGGAACTTTTCAATTACTGTTTGAGGAATAAATGTTACCACATGGGCGCCTGGGTGGCTCAGTGGCTTAAAGCCTCTGCCTTCAGCTCAGGTCATTATCTCAGGGTCCTGCGATCAAGGCCCGCATCGGGGGTCTCTGCTCAGCGGGGAGCCTGCTTCCTCCTCTCTCTCTGCCTGCCTCTTTGCCTACCTGTGATCTGATCTCTCTCTCTGTGTCAAATAAATAAATAAAATCTTAAAAAAAAAAAATAAATGTTACCACAGATGAAAAAAGCCAATAGAAAAAAAAAAAACCCTTCAAAATTAGTGAGGAATGTTTCAGAAAGTTGGAGCAACATCCTTGTTTTCCACTGGTTTAAACTACTTCAGCAGTTTATGTCTGTCACAGATGAGATCCAAGCTCCTTGGCACAACGTACAGCCCATTTATGTGATTCCTGATGAATTTCCTGATGTTCTACTCTCAAGTCACACTAAAGAGTCTATATTTTCTTGCAAGTACCACATTCCCTCATCACCGTCCCTCTGCATATATTGCTCCTGCTGTCTGAATGCCCTTCCACTTCTACTCACTCACTGCTACTTATCCCTCAAGTATTACTTGAGTTACTTCTTGCCTCAGAATTATCTCCTTTAACCTCTTCTTCAACACCAGTGTGGGTTGATTTTCTAGCTGATTCCTGTAATGATCTCCTTACTTGTGTAAATTTAAATGTAAAATATAAATCAATTTGCAATGTAAAATCAATTTAAATGTAGAATATGTGATACTCAACTAAAGAAATGATTTTGACAAACATTTCCAACTTATAGAAAATAAAAAAGAGCCAAGTATCACAAGGGCAATCAGCCAAAGTCTTCATTTTAAAGAAAAAATGTGGGCTGTGCAAATTTTCATCCATGTGTAGATGCAAGTATTGTACCCATTAACAAGAATTTGAAGAATGTTCAACTGAATATTCGATCTTAATGAATGTAAGTACATCTCATTCATGAAAGCTAGAAAAGCTGTGGCCCCTCATTAACCAAAAATTCTGCTGCTTGTTGTTACTAATGTCTTACTTACCAAAACCATGTGCGCTATTAGGTTGCCCCCAAGAGCTCCAAAAGTATAATATACGAGGGCCTGGGAAGGAACAAAATATGCTTAACTGAACACATGCACACACTGACCCAATTCAAATGGTAGTATACTATAAAGTTTTAATAATATTACCTTTGCCTGACTTGAATTAACACCAAGTCCAGAGGCATAGAGAAAGCCAAGAGCCTGAAATAAAATGATAAAAGTAAGAATTCTTCCCTAGTGGAAGTTTACCCACATAGTTTTATGAACGATGAAAAGATGCAAGAATTTTCAGATCCTGAAAGACTTAAACGGTCCAAGTATATACAACTGTGGTTAATTAAAGAACCTCAGAAATGCATTCAAGGTTTTACAAATTACATAATGAAATACAACTAAACAAATCACTAAGTTTAGCTTGAAGATTAAAGACAGCTTAATAGAATATTACAAAACCAAAGCTGAACACAAACATGGCTTTTACTTTATCTTGATCAACAGCTATTACGAGAACCAAACAACCCCTATATCATCACATCGATACATTACCTATCGAAGGAGAATACACAATTAGAACAGTAAGAGGCTACCAAAATAAACATCCTAGCAATAAAAAGGGGTGGCTAGGGTCATGTTGAAGGGGCAACAGAGAAAGGTCACTTGACAATGCTGAAGCACACACAATTTTTCATTACAAAAACCCCCAAAACGAAAAAAAAAACTCCAACCAACCAACCAAAGCATTGATAAGGTTCTACCTTTGCCCACAGAGGACCATCCTTGATGACATGAAAAGTAAAAGCTAAAGTCAGAAAGGCAGGTGTGTCATGTGCCAGTGTTCATCAAAATCCATGAGCTCTTCTACATTTCCCATCCCCCACTGCCCTTGTACTTGGGCAGGGCCACGTGTCTCGGATGTGGCAAAGAAAGATGCAAGCCATTTTTAGGCCTGGCCATTAAAAAGTTTCCAGAAAATCCTCCAGCCCTCTCTTCTCCCTTCATGATGGTTTAAAGGCCCCACGTTTCAGATGGTGCAGCTATGTGGCGGAAGCGGCCCTTGACTGAGTCAGCATCGGGAAGAGAGTGACACAGGCAGGGGAACTGCATCGACCCTGGTGTGAACAAGGAATACCTCTTTGTAGTGTTGACCCACTGTGATTCTGGGGCTGTGTCTGTTACATCAGCTAGAATTAATTACCATGGAGAGAGTGCTTTGCAGTATGCAATATAAAGCACTGTGGCATCGTGGGGTGCTATTATTAGAGGGGAAAGATGCCTTAGAAGTACAATCATTCTTCAGAGCCAAATGTGTCTGTAGAATAAAGAACGTAGTACGTGTGAATTTATATAAACTGACTTATACAAAGAAGGGAAAAAAATCTTTGAAAACAAAGGGGGAGCAATTAAGATATAACCTGTTCATAAATTAAACCAAAACTGTGTAAGAGTTGCAGAATGGGTAGGTATTCAGTCCTACAGAAAACAATGGTCACAATTTCTGTTATTGTTTAAATGTTTAAATAGTATGAAAACAGACTTCTGCTAACCATGACTGGAAACTTTACATTTAAGCAAATCCCACACTTCTGATAAACCTGAATTACTGAGAGCACTTAAATGTGGTGGCCTCCTAAATTCAGGTGTCAATCTTACTATTAACCATGCTAAATCAAGCAGAGATTATTTACCAAATGGTGTGATGTGACATTGGGATGCAGAACATCCCCCTGTGAGGAAGGCTTGGCCAAAAATACTTGAGTTCATCAGCCTTTAGCTTCTGACATCCTCTATGGGAAATAGAGATGATGAAGACGAGAATAAAGGACAAAAGGAAGAAGCAAACAGACAAAGTGAAGAAGGCCATTCTGCACAACAACTGGCCCTGTCTCAAACACAGACAAGAAAGGCAAGGACTCTGCTGGCATTAACGACAGAACAGAAGGTGTCGTCCTGGACTGGATACTGCTTAGGACAAAACGGGGATAAAGGAAATGTTTTGGTTCAATGCCCTATGAAGACTGTCTGGATGTTACATTTACTGGACTAGAACGGTGAGGGCTACTTATCGAAAGAGCAAGGAAGGGAACAGTAGATAGTGACATCTCATTTTAATAAGTTCACTTGTATAAATACACAAAGAGAAAGGTCGAGAAGGGTGTGCATGCATTAACATGCTACCAATGTTCAGGTCTGGGTGGTTACAGATACAATGTTTTCTTAGTTTTTTTTTTTTTCTTTTAGTTTGTATTTCTAGTTTCTTATAACGAACATGTACTGCTTCGTAATAAAATATATCTTTAAAAAAACACCAAGATTACTAAAAGCTGGAGCATCTGAACTTTGGAAAGAAGGCAATGGGGAGTGATTCCAGATAAAAAAATAATTACCTTTATGTTTCATTCTTTACAGATTTAATTTGGAAAACTACAAATATAATTGTGGTAAGATGCAGCTGCAAAAATGCCTCAGGTGGCCACAAGTGTTCTCACCCTGAGGAAGAAGATTGTCCAAGACTGGTAAAATGATCTGAAACAGGATTAATATTTAAAGGTATTTTAACTTCCAGCCTTACTTGTTAAGTGAAGGCAGAGGATAAAGAATAAACTGCTGTGAAAATAAACAAGTGCTATGTGCCAAGAGATTCTGCAGTGAAGTACACTTACAGTTTGTCCCTTAGGAGAGCCTTCCTCAGTCAGTTTTTCAAACATCTCTTTAGCTGCCTGGATATTCTGTGTCAGGTAATCACCAAACAAAAGAGCATATGACACTCTCTCCAAGGCCTTGGTATGATTCATGCCTGCTGCCTTTTGAAGATACCGATATGCTCTTTAAACATAAGCATTAAAAAAAACAAACAAATTAGCAATATTTTGGAACTGCCATTAAAATTTTTACAGAATCTGGGGCACCTGGCTGGCTCAGTCGAAAGAGCATGTGACTCTTGATCTTGGGGTCATGATTCTGAATCCCACTCTGGGTGCAGAAAGTACTTAAATTAAAAAAAAAAAAAAAACTTTAAAAAATTTTTGTTGTTTTTCGTTTTGTTTTACAAAATCTACTAAAATGCAGAATAAATAATTTCCTTATTCTATAGAATCCCTCTGATATTTGATTTCCACTAAGCTATGTTACTTATATATAGAAAACATTTTGGGCTTTTGTTTTTATGTAAGGTACAAGTTCTGTTATTCCAATATTTTAGAATAGTCTAAGAATGAGAGAGAATTATAGTAATGTAGTATCCAATAAATAATCCAATGATAAGCTTTGCAATTTTCTTTTAAAATCTTTGTGCAGACTATAACAAAAGTCAGCTGAAATTATGGGACATAAAATGTTAAAAGACAGTCAACTTAACTTTATGTTCTTTCCAAATTCCTAAATTCTAGTGTTTGTCTGCAAGATAATTACAAAGCAATAACAAAAAAACACCTGACAACAATTTCTTTTATGTCATTTTGAATTCTGAATAGCATACATATTCTTGGCACTTAGAAACTATTATAATTTTAATTATTTCCATTTCGCTAATTGTTCATTTTTGTGATGGGTATTTATAATCTTTTTAGCCCAAAGAGCTGAAATCTGATAAAAGTAATACCCCTAATGTCTATAGGTCATATCAGGTTTTCTTATCATACAGCCTAAGAAATCCTCTGTCTTCAGCAGTGCACTTAAAAAACAAGTGCTCAGTGCTTTCTATCTCAGTAATGGCCTATGTCAGGGAAAGAATGGAGTGGGCAATGCTACCTACTCTCTTTTCTGGCTTTTCTTGTTGCTTCCGTTGAGGATTTTCATCCCTGTCTGGTACATCATTTCCGCTTCCTGCATTTGCCGCCGTTTAGTGGCCTCTTCTTCAGCTAAAAACAAAATGTCAGATGCTTTTAAATTGATTTTAATTTTAAATCAATTATTTATTAAACATCAGTATATATTCTTTCTTCTAGGTAGTTACCACTACAGTGATCTTTCACTATTTCCCAATTTGATTTTAAGGACATATGCTTTTATGTGTGGCCTTTATCAGACTAAAGTTAAGACTTAAAAAAAAAAACCTCATTAAAATCACTTCCTTGTAAAGGAAGCTATATCAACCTGTTTTTGGAAAGTGCTTCTCTGGTAGTAATTCTAAAACTTTTTATATAAGCCAACTAAAATTCCAGTAGAGCCTTATGATTATATGCCAAGGTGAGCTAAAACAGAAGGACAAGAGAACAATAAAAAAAAAAATAAATACTGTTGTAGTTAAAGGATACTTTAGCCTCACCTGAAAGGCTGTGTCTTTACGAGGAGAAAATATGTGACTAATTACATAACAAAAAATTAGTTAAAAAAACCCGGATTTTTATTAAATATAGATTTTAACAGTCAAGTTCTGTTTTTTTCTATGTAGTAATACAGCACTGAAAATTATAGCATTAGATTTCCCCACAATTATTTTGCTACTGTAAGAAAGCGTTTTAACAGAAATCTAAAACTTATCAAGAGACATCTGAATATTTCATTAGGAATATTTATAGAAATAGAAGTGACTTCTTCTTGTAATATAAAAACAAAATTTGATGTATTAAACAGGAGTACCTAATCGTACTGGCCCACATCCAAAGATGGACTATATTTGATGCTATCTCTAAGGAATGCCTAAATATTCTATCAAAGCCATTATTTTGAAAATGTCGTCTGGTATCAAAAGAGCAATGTTCAAGGTTTTCTTTGTTCTTTAACAGTTCCTCCTGAAAACACAGTTTGCCTTTAGAGGCAATACTGATGCTAACATTTAGGGAAGTTAAATATACTGTATCTGTCAAATATTATCTTAGCACAGCACATTTCACTCAAAGTATTTAAAAAAGGCATTATCTATTTTTCTTCTAAGCACTATTAATTAACCTCAGCATAACGTTCTGTTTTTCTTTATTGCCAAAAAACATTTTACATCAATTAATTTAGCAGCTTGGCTGAGGGTTTATAGAACAACCTGTGCACACCAATGGAAAATCATCTCTAAATAAAACACGAGTGTGAAAAGCTGTCCAAGTGATAGCCCGGAAGTGAGTTACTGCATGCTTCCTGCCCTTAGGTCCACTCTTTAAGACTACACCTGTGTCACTGACACTGACCACTTCTGAACAAGGTGGGGAAAGGATGGCTAGAAAAAAGGCCTTAAAAATGTTGTCTGAGACATAAAGGAATGTGGACATGCCTCCTACTGGACAATACTTACTTTCACAAAAGCCCCACTTTTCATCTGCCTTGTAGTCATAGGTTGTAGCACACCATAATCTGCCATCTTCTCTCCCATCTGATGTACATTCGTCATATTCCTTATCCAGGAACAGAAAAGGGAAGTGGCAGGGCTCCCCATGGGCTGTGCCTTCGATGGCGGTCAGAGCTGAAAAGATAAGAAAAAACTCTAAACAAGAAAAGCACTCTGATACCCATGGATTTAGTACTATCAATTCCGATGATTAGAATTTGAAGACAAAAAAATACATGATTTGAAATGGGAAACATGAAAGGGTCGGCATCAATTTTCTTTGGCATGACTTAAGGGTGGGTCAACTTAGTGAACACGGCTGGCTTAGTGTACAGGGCAGCTCTGTAGCTGGCTTAGAATTTCTGAAGGTCTTGAGATCTGATAACCTTAGAATGTAGAAGTCTACTGCAAAACTCCTGGCTAACTAGTGAGCAAAAAATAAGGCAAATGCAACCAGATCAATTTCACTGCTCAGCACAATTCCCCTCTTTCCTATCTGTTATAAGTCAGTTTCTTTCACAGTATAAAGCTCTACAGGGAAAATGTTCCCTCAGGTAAAGTTCATTACTCACATAAGCCTCTGTGATCCCACAGCATTTTATCAGAGCACATATGATATCTGCTGAGGTTCTTTCTTTACCAGACTCTCACTCCCACTAGACCCTGAGCTTGTTAAAAGTAGAGACCATATCTCTAATTTGTTCTTAAGCTCTTCTGACTATCTTTTAGGTGCTGGGAATTATGCCAGGTGCTGGAAACAAGGTGGAACAGAGGTCTCTGCTCTATATAACTTACTGCCTGCCTAGCAAGGAAGAGAGACATTAAACTAAAGTGTGACTGATGTTATGGAAAGGAAAACCTCCCCTGTCAGGTACTGAGGTTTACTACTGAACTTCATGGGTGTGTAGGAGTAGAAGGTGGATGAATTCCTTCAGGGTGGGGTGGCAGAAGAACTGTAGACAGAGGGAACCATGTGTGCTAAGAATCAAATGAAAGACAGCATGGCACTTTAGAAAAAATACAAAGTTCAGTATGTTAGAACATGCAGTGTGAGTGCCCAAAGCGGACAAGAGAAGAGGCTAAAACTAGAGCAGCACAAAGAAGCTAGATTAAGAAGGTCCTGATAAAACTAATTAAGGAGTTTGGACTTTATCCTGAGAACAATGGAACTCACTTAAAGAGTTTTAAACCGGAGTGACATGCTCTTACATTTTTATTAAGAGTGGACAATGGAATGGAGAAAAGCCAGACTGGATATAAGACAACTAGTCTACAAGTTGTGACATTAGGCTAACTGAGAGGTAATGGTAGCCTGAAGAAGATAATGGAATGAAAGAGGTGGATGTACTCAAGTGATGCTAAGGAAGTAGATATGGCACCACTTACTGATTGACTAGATGTGCAGATGAGAGGGGAGGAGTCATGAAAGGCTCCCCAGTATTAGGCTTCAGGAAGTGAGGGGATGGTTGTCCTCACAAGGAGAACACTAAAGGAGGAATATGTTACTGGGTAGGAATGAAGTGGATCAGGGCAGAGACAAGTTCAGCTTTGATCCTGCTACATTCAAAGTGGCTATAACAAAACCAAAAACAAGATGTCTTAGACATCTTTTCAGCTATAAAGAGGATGTTCTCCAGTTCACAGATAGACTGGAGCCAAGAGTGCACATAAGAATACCAAGTAAGAAGTACATGAGAAGACCAGAGGGCCAGGATTGAGCCCAGAACCACACACGGTTAAATGTGAGTACATGTCAACTTCCACGGGTTGCTTTAACATGGAGAATGTAATTAGGCATCGGAGCTTAGTGATTAAGAGTACAGATTCTGGAGTCAGAATGCCTGATTCAAACCCTACCACTTACTAGTTGTACACTTTGAGCAAATTCGTTAATCTCTCCCCTTATCTGTAAAATTATCTGCAGATAACTTCCGTATCTACAAGTAGGGATAAGAGTCCTTGCTGTATAGAGAGCTACTCACAAAGATGAACTGAAATAATACATGTAAGGGACCCACCACGGTGCCTGCCACTTAAGGTAATAAGCCTTCAAGAGATGACACTGCTACTATCACAGGTGCTCCTGCTCTGAAAGCGCAGGAAATGGACGCTCTTTCTCACCTGTGCAAAGAAGAATTCATACTAATTTGAAAACTATTTTCAGTAAGTTATGAAAGGCAAAATTAATTTCAAACTGTTTGCCACCAAGCAAATGTCATTCACCATCCTGGTAATCACTGACCAAAGGTAAATACTTTGATCGATACGTATTTATAAAAAGTGATCTTTAGTACAATGCAAAAGCAAAGTACCCTTTAGCAATGACCTCAGAGGGGTCATTTTAACTACAGAGTTTGAAAAAAAGCACTCCTATGTACTGCTACTAGATTTAAAGTTGCTTGAGAAAAATAGTACCTATAAAATAGCAGTTTGTCAATCTGAATTTCAAATTAAAATATAACAGTTTAAAAGAGTATTTGATTTTTTTTGGTAATAGAAATTTTTGTTTTAAAACAAATAGTTTGCCGTAAGAATCCTAATTTGCCAATGCTTTCTAAGTGGTGCAAATGTATGAAAGGATTCTCCTTCATGTGATGGAACTATACACCGGCAAAGAAACTGGAAAGGACGCAAAAGTTTTTGGCAACAGAAAGTTCTAACCTACTGCTGATTCAGCACTTACTTAAGTAGGAAGAATCCCTGGGGTGCCTGGGCTTCACCAATTTAGTGAGAGTGAATCTTGGTCTAAATAATATGTTTATTAGTAAGTAAGTAGAAAGAAAATCTGTATCTCTCAGGTACCTTCTCCAAGCAAAATCACAACATAGAAATTGCTACTACCTTTTAACTTGTTTTAAAGTCTTCTAAAAGTTACTGACGGGGACTTGCCAGTTCTAAGTCAATTATCTCAAGTAGATAGTCCTCACAATAGCATTAATTTCAGTTAATTTTCTTTCCATCAAGAAATTCTGCAAGAATTTCAAAGCTGTCACTTTAAAAACTGCCACAAAAATAGTACCTTCCAGCTTTAAAAACTATGGTAATCACTGCTCTGGCACAATGAATCTGACTGATTATGCAATTTAAGTTAATGATAGCTGGTAGTCAAACCTAACTCTAAAAATGAAAGGGGGGAAAATGTGTCATTAAGTCAATTTTGCACCTTCCTGTAAAAAAACCACAGTTCTACATAAAGTATCATATTTTGACTCCATAGTAATGACACAATACCACAATCTATTTAAAGCTTGACAGTAAGATTTTTATAACTTATATGAGAATTTATAATAATTAACAGACTGCTTTATATTTAAGCTAGTAAAGAACTGCTCTTGCAAAGTCAATAAAATCATTCAAGAAAGCTAGAAAAAGTTAAAAAAAAAAAAAAAAAAAAAAAAAAGGACAACCCAAACAACAACCCCAAACCTGATCTTTCAGTGCTGGCTAGATTACAGGTAAATGGGGACTTTCATACTGCTAGTGGGACTATCAATCAGTACAACCTCTTAAAGAGGGACCTTCAGGAATACCTATTAGAATTTATACAGTCCATACTTTGGATCACATTTTTCTACTTCTAGGATGTTTAACTTGTACAAATGCTCCCATAAGGATACAAAGAGATATGTGTAAAACTGTATTTGTGAATAAAGATATAAAACCAGTAAGAACTCAAAGGTCTGTCAACAGGAGACTGATTAAATTAGCTACTGTGCAGCCATTACACAAAAACCTGGAATAGACAGGAGTAGAGGATCAAAGGTTGGGTATCAGGGCAACCTTGTATTTCAAGATCTGGCAGATTCCAGAAAACCAACAACTAAGTGATGAAAGCTTTTTCCGAGTAGGAAAAAATATGTGAGAGGCCAGAAAGATGAGGACCAGGAACTGCCCAAGTATTCAGCAAAGAGAATGTGACTGGAGCAGGGTGGATTTAGAGGTCTTGAGAGGACCAGAGCATCCTGAGAGTTGGATGAGAGAATGGGAAGAGAGGAAGTGAAATTAGTGAATACAGACAACTCTTTCAAAGAATCATGTTATTAAAGGGGAGCAGGGAAGCAGGGTGGTTGCTGGAGGGGGTTTTGGTTTTTAAAATATAAGCTATTACAGCATATCTGATGCTGATGGAAAGAATCCAAGAGAGAGGGAGCAGTGTTAAGTATGGCTAGAACGTTGCCACATGAACTAAATTAAACGTCCTGGGAATTGTGACACTATTTTTTCCTCATTTTCTGATGGTAAGATCAAAAAAACCCCCAAAAGTCAATCTCTTGATCCATAAAAACAAAGGCAAGGGATTTAGCTTTGGAAATTTCTCATCTTAGGAGCTTTTACACTGCCAAGTAAGACTGATATTGTACCTATAAGTTTAGATGAGTGTTCTGTTAATAAGAAAACTACTTAATCATGCTGCTTGTTTGAAGCAATTTTGTATTTCTATGGTAAATAACATTTTAGTAAAATGTATTTGTAGTAGGGAATAGCTGAAATACAATCACTTAATGTTAAAAAGCTATCAACCTCAACACATCTGTCATATAGCATTCATCAGTTTTAGTCAACACCAAGATAAAAACTCAAGGAACCAACCATCAGCAAAAATCCCCACAGATGTTTCAAAGTAAACCATACCTGAGATAAAGCAAATGGTATAGGCCAAATAAAGAGGTATTTACTATGGAAATATGGGATAGCAATCTCTTAGGGAAAATACCAATGTTATATAATTTGCTACAAGAGATTGCTTTCACTCAATGCTGAGAATGACTAACTACAATTGAGAAATTACCTATGTTAATGAAGGAAGGAAGGAAAGACAAGCAGACTATATGCAGGGAGCCCTTGTTTTAAGGAATGAAACCTAATTTTCAGAAGAATGAAATGTAGCAATATGGAGAAAGAACAAAACATTAAGATCAGAGTTTATAAGCTCACTTCTGTAGAAATAACTAATCATTTTAAAGTAGAAACAAAAGCAAGTGCCGGCCCCTGTGCCCAGAGGAAAGTGACAGGCTCATGACACTTAAGTGACAGGCACTATCAGAAACCATACAGAATGAAACTTGCTAAGGAAAACTGCTATTTAAGAGGAGTGAGCATCTCTGAGTAATGGCTTTAAAGACCGTTCTTAGAGTTTCAAATGCCACTGGTGGTGTGCTTGTCCACAAAGATGGTCTCCTAAAGGAGTTTTCTTGCACAAATAATTTCTTGTACAATTGAACAAAATAAAAGAAACAAAATATTTTCATTAAAGTCAGCACCTGTTGTAGAGAATGGCCTGTTTCCTTAACCATTTAACTTTTGTTAAATCTGATCACTAAATTAAGGTTTATTCCCAGCCACCCTAAGCGAGTGACAATGAGGTAGCAATGCCATCTCATTACTCAACCAACTTGCTTATTTCAGAACCCAATTTAAGCATGATTTAGTTAAGTTTAAACTCAGTTCCTTTTGTGCTACCCGAAATAGAGCAAGAGGCTCATTATTTGACTTAATTTTACTTCTAATTTTTTAAGACCATCTGGGTAATGTGTTTATTGTAGCAAAGACAATCCAAGCAATAGGAAAGTGTACAAAATTAAAGAAAAATCAGTCATCTTTAGCTACCACCATAAATTCCCTTTTTTCTCCTGAGGTAATGACTCTTACTGATGTTACTGTTAATTTTTCTTTTCACTTGCAAATATATTAAAATAAAAAAAAGGTTTTTCTTTCACAAAAGGGACCTCTGATTGTTAAATTGTGTCAACTTGTGCCCAGAAAGCTGGTCAAACATTATTCCAGATGTTTCTGTGAAGGTGTTTGTGGAGGAGATCAGCATTTAAGTCAATGGACTTTGAGTAAAGCAGACTACCCTCCACAATGTGGGTGGGCCCCACTCAATTAGTTGAAGGCCTAACAGAGCAAAGACTGATCTCCCTTGACCAATAGTAATTCTGCCAGCAGACAGACTTTGGTTGTCTTTCTCTGGAGAACCCTGACCAATACAAGGATCATACTAAGTGATTTATAATGTGACATTTCACTTAACACTAGTTCTGTGGCAGACTGCAGATTGGCTGTCAATTCTTAACCCTTTCCTCACCTTCTGTAGAGCTAGGGATGGTCAAGTGATTGTCTTGGTAGTTTTACTAGTGACTCCTGGGGGAGGCTCCTGCCCTTCTGATGCAGGTATCACTTCTTCCTGAGGACCCAGGACCTGGAGGTACAGCCATCACCAGGTGTGACCGCATGGAACAAACATGAAGACAAAGCTAATTTACTAAGGAGACTGAGTAGTAGAAAAATGACCTGGAGTCTTTGATGGCAAGAGCTCTGAACTTTGGAATGAAAATAAACCTCTGCTTTTGCCACTATTTGATGGATTTTGTTATCTGCAGTAATAATGTTCCTTTCAAAATAACTATGAGTATTCTACAATAGGAAATACCACAATGTAGTAACTTCCCTCTTGATGGCCATTTATTTATTCATTTTCAAAAAAAGCTTACTGGGATTATGTGCAGAAAACCATTACCACAGGCATAGCTGTTACCCTTTGAAAAGTGGGCCCTTGGCTAGAATCTGGGAACTTACATTTTGGGAGGGTTCCCACTACCCTGATAGAGGTGACTTATTATGCCTAAACTGTCTGTACAATGTGGTTTATGCTCAACATGTGTTTTCCTTCTGGGAGCCTGCGATTTTGGTCCATGCCAGGCTGAGTGATTACATGACTAGTCTATATTAAAAACTCCAAGCACTGGGTCTCTAATGAGCTTTCCTAGAAGATAACATTTCACATGTGTTGTCACATGTGCCAGGGGAGTTAAGTACACCCTCTATGATCTCCCTGGAAAAGGACTGCTGGAAACCTGCACTTGGTGTCCTTTGCACTTCACCCCATGCTGATTTTGCTTGGTAACCTTGCGCTATAATAACCCAAAGCTGTGAGTACAACTACATGCTGAGTCCTCCCAGCAAATCATGGATCCTGGGGAGGTCTTGGGGACCCCTGAAGTCAGTTGGCATCAGAAGTACGATTGGCTAGGATGACCTGGCCAATTAGGTCAGATGAGCAGGATGACCCTGACTCACTGAAACATGGTGAAAGCACTGTGAGGGAAAGGAAGAGGAGGGGACAGGCTATGAAGAATCTTTGGTGGCCAGGTAGTTACAGGGTCAACCATGGTATGCAGCAGCAACTGAGTCGCTAACTGCTGTGAGAAGTAAAAGTTACCTGTGGAATCTGAAAAATGATTTTGAATCTGAAAATGATAAATCCAACTCTGGGACAGCAGGCTAGTTGCTTTTGGCCATGGTGGCTAAAACAATGCCTATGGGTTTTATTTTCTCCTCCACAGAGGAGAAAGGGCCCCCAAATTCCCAAAGGTGAACAGGCCAAAAATGTTAAAAGTTTACAGTGCTCTGTCCTCCAAGTGGGTTAGAGGGGCAGGATGGGAGTAAAACTAGGTCCCAATGATGTAGAAATGACGTTGGGATTCGGAGCCGACGGTCAAGAAAGAATTCTTGAGACGTCTTTGGTGCAAAAAGGTCATTTTATTAAAGCACAGGGACAGGACAGGAAAGAGCTGCACTGGCATTATGAGGAGTGGCTGATTATATCCCAACTTTCAAGTTGGGGGGGGGTGACAGTTAGGGATAGCCAAGTCTCTAAGGAATTTTGGAAGCAAAGTTTCCAGGACCTTGAGGGGGCTAGCTCTTGTTGGGAAAAGGTCTTTTACACTGTCTAATAAAACCTTAGCCATGAGACTCTTCAGATGTGTATTGGTGGGTCATATGCTTGGGGGATGATTGCCAACATGTATCTTGAGAGATAGAGATAAAGGAAGTTTCCAAAGGAATTTTTAAATGTTAAAGTAGACTTATGGGATCCTGGAGGGTCAGCTAAGATTGCCTTTTGCCCTTAGCAAAGTATTAACATCGAGGCAGCTGAGTTCCTAGAGGGATGTCACTCTGCCTGTTTTAAGGACTTATGAATGGGCTGTAAGTAGTAAGGAAATTTAATTCTTCTTTTGCCTTTGTTTCCCACATCACTAGGGCTGAAGCAAAATTTCAGATAATACAGAAAGAAAAGGGAAGAAGGGTGCACGCCAGCATTTTTTTTTTTTTTTCAGTCTAGCTGCTGCTGCAGTGGCCTCCCCCACTCCCCTTCCTCCCCTGCATTCCAGCCAGGATCTTCCCTGGCCGCTATAACGTTAACATGCACATGAATTTACTTCCTGGCACTTCAAGTAAATTTGCAATAAGGAAAAAAAAAAAAAAGGATTCTTTTAGTGGCTTTGTATTTCGTGGCTATCACAACTGGATGCATGATAAAAATTGGTACACAATGTTAAATGCTATGATTCCATACATAATTCCAATCATCCTGATCACCCAGAAGCTGCAAAAGAGAAATGTATCAGTGGGACAAACTTCCTTGCTTTTTGTGGCCAGTGGGCGGGCTGGAATTGAAACTCTTGAGTATCAGAAACAGAAAAAAGTCTCTGTAATTGCTGGGTTTTGTTATGGAAAATATGGATGTTTGCTTAGTGGAGCCCCTGTAAAAAGGGAGACAGTAAGAAAGAGGTGATCTGCAGGTGGAAACACACTTTTGGAGTCCTACAGAGCAGGTTTTAGTTGGCTAGTGAGTGCTTCTGAAGGTAGAGAGGTGTGACCTTAGGGTCTGATGTGCAAGGGTGTGACCTTAGGGTCTGACGTGCAAGCCTGTGTATGTTTGTGCGTGGGGAGGGAGGGAAGAAGAGAGGGACAGAGGGACAGAGAGAGAGAGAGAGAGAGAGAGAGAGAGAGAGAGAGACAGAGACAGAGACAGAGACAGAGAGAGACAGAGAGCACTTGTGCACACAAGTGCAAGCTCAAAGACTGACAAGACAAAACCTGTGGCCCAGTATTGCAGGCCACCTGGACTTTCTGGCCCTGCAGCATCTTGCCTTTGCTGCTGAAAAAAGGCCTCTGGCTTTTTAAAAATCCTGAATTCACAGATCCTATTCGCTTGAACGTGATCCGAAGCTAAAACCTGATGCTATCTGGGACAGGCTTCCAGCCTCAGTGTGAGCTGGACCAAACTGAGAGCAGCCGTAGGCTCAATAAACAGAACTCAGACTCTGTGGCCTCTGGACATTAGGCCACCTCTCTGCGGGGTCTCATACTGTGAGGAAAATCGTGGATGCCTGGCTAGACTGTATGGGTCACAAACAAATGTTCAGAGGAAAGGGCTTGTTCTCTGATGGGACCATCTGAAATCAAGCTGCTGACTGGCTGTGTATTTCTGATACAGAGACTGACCACACTCTTAACTTGTGACTATTGTCTGAAGCTGTCCTTTGGGGGAGGATACATCACAGGGACTGTGACCCTCTATTTGTTCCTGACAGGTCGAGTGATAGAGGGATTTCCAGCCCCTGTGGAGCGGGTCTTAACTTGTGCCTGGCTCTCCTGATAAGCCGCCATCTCCAACGAGGGACTGATTACCTGACTGCTTCCCTCACCTCACGCCTGCCTCTCTCTCTCTTTCTCTCTCTCTCTCTCTCTCTCTCTCTCTCATGCACACACCTTAGTGTGATCTGATTATTCAGTGCAGCTGTCCTCAGAGAGAGGTTGATCTTTTCTAGGCTGCTTACTGGATAAGTGATCAGGGTGAAAGAGGTGGGACGTGACATAAACCCGTTTTGAAATTTTTTGGAAATTCAGGATTTTTGTCCTGACCAATTTTTGAACATGATGTTTTTCTGGTTCAGCTGTATAAAAATGCTTTTCTGTGAAGATGTTTTGCCCCTCTTACACAGAACCCCTTCAAGCAAAAGGTCTGGATGAGAGTAGGGGGTGACTGAGAAAATAAAAAATCATGATTACTGAATGGAAACACTGATTTTGTAACAACCAAGGAAAATAAACTGAAACCCCAGCACCTGGAGAGGCATGAGTGAGGGGAGAAAAAATAATGGTGCTTTTTTGAAACTACTTCTAGAAGCTTCTTCCCCTTCCTAAAGGAGAACTCTCCATGCGCCCTTCCGAGCTACTGAGAGTGCTCTGCATTCAGACTGTGGAGTATGTCATACCAGACAGGGCTGACTGTGAGGCAGCAGGAGGTGGCCCAAGCCCTTGCACTTGCCATGCAGAAAACCTCCAGATGCTGTCCACACTTGTGAGTTGGATGAACTGGTGTCATGGACAACAAAACTGTTTGGGACTGGACTGGCAGTCCCTCTGAAACTAAAAACTGAACTAAATTACCTGGACTGGATACCCTAGGACAAGATGCCCACGGCAGGAGGCCACATCATCCTGCCTAACATATGTCTTGGTTGGGCTGCCCCAGTGATGGTAAACTCTTTGTTTCTAGGATTACTACACGTGCACTCTGGGGCTATAGTTCTGCATGTGCACCCCTTTCGTGACACAACCTCAGCTTCAACTTACTGGCCAATTGTGCTGGGCCTGAATTGATGGCTTAAGGCTAGGTTAAAAAAAGTTAATATAGATATTTAAGGAGGAAACCAGCTGGCCTTTTATGGTTGATGGGACTTGTTATTTGGCTAGGTGCAGGACTCATGAAGGGCATAACTGAAATCAATACTACAGGTTGGTCTCACTTTATTATCCAGGCCTTACTGAGAGTAACTTTGCCATAAAGACAAGATGGCCAATGACCAAGGGGGTAGACTGTGCAGAGACGAATTCACATAGCAGGCTTAAACTTCTGTCCTTGAAAAGGCTTATAAGGTTAGCCCTTGGCTGCTGTCTGGGAACTTAAGATTTTGGAAGGGTTCCCACTAGCCTGTTATGTGACTCATCCCAACTGTACAAACAATATGGTTTATGGTGAACACCTGCTTTCCTTGTGCAAGTCTGCAATTTTGGTATGTGCTAGGCACAGACTGCCTACATGACCAGCACCCTAAAATGACTCCAGGTGTTAGGTCTTGGGGCGCCTGGGTGGCTTAGTTGTTAAGCATCTGCCTTCGGTTCAGGTCATGATCCCAGGGTCCCGGGATGGAGCCCCACATCGGGCTCCCTGCTCAACGGAAAGCCTGCTTCTCCCTCTCCCAATCCCGCTGCTTGTATTCCCTCTTTCGTTGTCTCTCTTCTCTGTGTCAAATACATAAAGTCTTTTTTTTTTTTTTTAAAGATTTTATTTATTTGACAGAGAAAGATCACAAGTAGGCAGAGGCAGGCAGAGAGAGAGAGGAGGAAGCAGGCTCCCCGCTGAGCAGGAAGCCTGATGCGGGCCTCGATCCCAGGACCCTGAGATCATGACCTGAGCTGAAGGCAGAGGCTTTAACCCACTGAGCCACCCAGGCGCCCTCAAATACATAAAGTCTTAAAAAAAAAAAAATACTAGGTCTCTAGGTAGACAGAATGTCACACGTGTTGTCACAACTTGTTACTGGGGAAATTAAATATGTTCTGTGTGACTCTGCAGGGAGAGGACCTTTAGAAGCTTGCATCCAGTTTTCCTCAGACTTCACCTATGCATCTTTCTCTTTGATTTTTCTTCATGTTCTTTTGCTGTAATAAATCATAGCCCTAAATATGACTACATGCTCAGTCCTGTGAGTCTCATAGAGAATCACTGGGCTGAAGGTGTGGTCCTGGGGATCCCAGACACAGTTGGAAATAAGTGTGAAATCGTCAACAAACAGCAAGAAGGCAAGAGTGGCTGGAGTCATGGGAAGGGAAGTCAAGGGAAATGGCAGAAGATGAAGTCAGAGGGATAAGAAGCACTTGATCATGTAAGGCCTTGTTTGGACTTTATTCTGAATGTGACTGGAAGCCACTGGAGGCTCTGAACAGGAAGGAAAACTGGTCTGACTGCTGTTAAGAGAACTGACATAAGGGGGAAAGGGGGAAAGTAGGGACACCAAGCAGAGGTTCTTAAAAGACAGGAGACTCTTCAACTGCCCTTGGATGGTTCAGATGCGCTTCAGAAAGGAGAAACTTACGTTCATTTTTAAGGATGAGTAGAAATACGATAAACTTGGGCAAGGGGGTGAGGAAGGTATTCCAAGCGGCAGGAAGAACTTACACAAAGACCGAGAGGCATAAACTGCATGGTGTATTTGAAGATTGGTGAAGGGTCTGATAATAGCTGTAAGAGGGTCTTGGGCAGAGTTGTGGGAGATGAAGTCACAGAAGCCAGCAAGCATGCTGCACACAGAAGGCTTTGGGAATCATGCTAAGGAGTTTGTGCTGCATCTTACAGGCAAATGGGGAGATAATGAAGGGTTGTAAATAGAGGAGTTATGGATCAAATTTGGGTTTTAGGAAGATCAATATGGCAGATATATGGATGAGAGGCCAATAAAGGAAGCAAGTCTAGAAGTAAATGTTATATTACCCAGTTCTAATGTAGTTGGAACTGCACACACTCAAAGCCATGCATATGTAACTTATGTAATATATAAAGAGAGAGAGAGGTGACATGATCAAATCATGTTCGAAACATGCTGATCAAAGATCTTCTGTCAAACACACTAAAGGTATTTACTCCCAGGAGGGTTCTCCTTACGTATGGAATGCTTTAGCAGGATGGATGTGGTCTGTCTACACTGCTCACTGTACATAAACCTGGGATGTATATATTTATGAGGAATGACTTCCTAGAAAATATCTCGCAAGCTATGCAATTATCAGAGAATAAACTGGAGATGTCTTACAATGGAAACAGTTCCCTTTCATGGAAGTGACATTCCATATACACCATTTAGAGGCCTTGTCTGTTAAAATCTGGGCCAGGGTGCATCCTAATTGAGGCAAGCAGGACCTGGGAGTAGCTCTGGCAGTCATGGACTTCTTGACACTTCACCCAAGTCTTATAATTATTATTATCTCTGAAAATATTAGTCAAGTTTGGTACTGGGTAAGATCTCTGATTCTTTTGAGCTCACAATGTGTCAATCTGACCTACTGTGTTTTTTTTACAATGTTTAATTCAAACTGGAAGAACCAGGATGAATAATACATTTTTTAACCGTATTCACCAGAAAGAGTGACCATTATAACAACTCAGTTGCAATGCATGTCCCTGGTGCCTAGATTGTAGTGTCTTAATGCAATTTCCAACGAAAAGGAATTTGGGGGTTGGCTCGTTTGTTTGTTTTTTGAGAAACGGCTGATTCATTTCTGGGTTAGGAAATGTGTAGGATGAATTTAAGACATCCCATCTTGCCTGAAAAGAAACAAGTTTAAAAGTTACCCATGATTAGTCCAAAAGAATGGACTTAAAGGGACCCTCGGGTATGCAAAAACAGGATAATGTGAGCAATGAAAAAGAACTGCAATTGCGTGAAGCAAACATATGTGAAACCCATGGATCTGGAATGATGCTCAGAAGCAAAGCAAACAGAAACAAACAGACAAAAACGAACTTATTGGCCTGCTTTGGAGGTTGCTAGAGCACCAAATTATTATTTGAAAATATTTCAAGGGAAAGAACCAAGTATCTATCCTGCTTGTTAAGGACGGTGTGTCATAGTTGATGAGGGCATGTTTTTCTTTATAAAAGAATCCCAGGTAACAAATGCAGGAAGAATTACACATTAGAAAGCCATCACTTTGCAATTCCAAGTGAAATAATGGATCCAGACAACAAACAAAATGGTTGTCCAAGCCTCTAGGTGGAAGGTCAGTGAGGAACTTCTGAATGGCTGGATCAGGCTGACACCACCCAGCTTCACTGATCAATTACTAGAAGTGGGACAATCAGATACTCTTTGCCTCTAGATGTAATGAATTAGGAAATACACAACACTCTATCATGAGATAGTCTCAATAAAAAAACAGAGCTAAATCTACCTCAACCTTTAGAGTTAACCTCCAGTTTACAGACTAGACAGTGGAGTGAACAAGTTCGATGACATTACAAGGATACGACCAGCTAGACCCAGAATGTGGGAAACTGTATAGCACAAAGGACATTATTTCTTTACCAAAAAAAATGAAATAAAAAACAAGGGAGAGAGAACTGTTACAGATTAAGAGAAACCTAAGATCTTGGTGTGGATACTGATGCAAACCAATCAGTTCTAAAAAGACATCTGAACCAACAGGGAAAACTGCACAGGGCCTGGGGACTGGGTGATTAAAGAATAATCGTTAATTTTGTGGGTATTATAATACCACTGTGGTTTTGTTGGGGAAAAAAGCCATATTTTTAGAGATACATACACAGGTGAAGTAACATGGAATTTGCTGTAAATACTCTAGGAAAGAAAAGAGTAGATGTGTATGGGGTGGCGGAGATGCAGTAATAAGAGTGTGGATGGCTGCTGACCCTGGGTGATGGGCAAGGGGGGGTCACTACACCCTCCACTTTTGAAGCCTCCCTCATAAAAAAATAAAAGTGAATGAATTAAACTATAATATTTGGCAAAAATTTAAAAATGGTAATACATACTTGACTGAGGCACAGGAAAAGGAGTTTTTTCAAAGGAAGTGAACAAAATTACTTTTCTGAAGAACATTCTAACAGTATGGGATCAAATGTCTTTTAAAATTTTACATTCAGTCCAGAAAATTTACTTTAAAAAACTAATTCTCAGAAAATTTTCATAGATATGCACAAAGATACACCTAAAATAATCTCCCAGCAAAAAAAAAAAAAGTGTAAACAATCTATTTCTAATTTACGGTATATTTACATGTAAATTTTTAAAAGTTTTATTTACTTAAGTAATCTCTATGTCCACCGTGGGGCTTGGACTCATGACCCCAAGATCAAGAGTCGCACACTCCTCTGAATGAGCCAGCCAGGTACTTCTACCTGTAAAAATTTTTTTTTTTTGTAAAATTTTTTATAGCCATTAACCATCAAATTGTCAGAGAATACTACATGATAGGAGAAAATGTTCAAGACAAAACTGTTAAGCACAAAATGCAGACTGTAAAATAGTATATACATTCTGACCCAATTTAGTCTTCTCAAAACTATACATTTATAAAAGAGCCTGAAGAGTTTTCTCCATATTAACAGCTGTGATGTCTAGCTGATGGAATTAAGGTACTTTTAATTTTTTTAGACATGGTTTTGCTATTCATAGGTATGGGTATTTGTAATAAAAAAATCCTATTTTTGAAAAAAACCCTGTATTTTTGAAAGGTAAAATCTGGATCAATTTCCAAAAGTGATTAGTAATAGTAATAAGTGTGTATCATTGTGATCTTGAAATAATAAAATGACAGAAGGTTGGTGGGACAGGGTGGAGTGGATTAATAATTAATTCTTAGAAGGACTGGTGTTCAGCACACTCTACTATGAGAAAGAGCAAGTTTTAAATTTAAAAATAGAGGGTGTCAAGATGGTAAAAGTTAGAAGGGATCAAAGTTTATGTAAGCTTCGGTTAGATAAACACCTACATCAATCTCCTAGGGTAATTGGGAAGGTTATTGTTGTAAAAATCCTAACACAATTGTGAAAATAACCAGAGCAGCATATTAGATAATTTTTCTTGAGTTTCCATTCTGTGTACCACTTGGGCAGATAATTACATGCTGCAGTCCAAAAAAGAGGATGTTAGGATATTAATATAATACAAATGCAATTTTGATTACCAAATTCAGCTTATGTAACTTGGGTCAAATCTGTTAAGTGGATAACTCTGATCTATAAAAAAATCTAGAAAATCATAAACTACTACACTCTACACACTGTATGTGGTTCATAATCAATAAAACCAGACTTCTGCATCTTTCTAGACTAGTTTAAAATTTCAACTGTCTGCTTCCTAAATTAGGCAAAAGCAAGAAAAGTGTCCAGACTACCTTGTTTCCGTACTTTTGTTGGTTCTTCGTAGTCCTTGTTTTCTGGATTTGGAGATTCTAGAAAGCGGATTTCTTCTGTGACACTTTCCCCTTCTTGGCTCCTGAGGCTGTCTTCCTCTTCTTGAATAGGTGATTCTAATTCTGATTCTTCTGAATCAAGAAATATCTGACCAGCGACTACTCTGCCTGCTGTATTGTGGTCCTTTACCGACTCATCTGATGGCAAAGAAGTCTGAGAATATAAGATACTTTTAGTTTTCAAATAGTATCAGGACTGTCTCCAACCCAATTTGACCATTACCTTTACTAATCCAGGTATGTCACCTTCAGCTGTGAATGTACCATACTTGCTCATCTCTCTAAACTTTGGTATGTGTTCATTACATGACTTTGTCACTTGCCTAACCTGACTCTTCCAATTTCAACTTAGATGTTATTTCCCCCAGGAAACATTCCTTAACTCCTGAAGCCTGGATTCGGGTCCCCTACAAACTCCCAACATAGCTTATACTTGCCCTTATGATAGCCCTGTACTACAACTTTCTGTTTCTTATCTATATTCCCTCAAATCTAGAGATCAGAGATCATAACTGAATGGTCTCCTTGGATACATAATCAGCCTTATTCACTCAACCAACTAATTTAAATGTATTAACGCTACGGATTTATAAAAATTGACAGAAGTGGAAACAAATGGCAGAGTTAAGTGTTCAAAATTAAAAAAACCCAAAAACTAAAAAAATAGGAATAAAATCAATCTCTCACTAGGCAGTAAGAATGTTACTGCCTTCAGGCTCTTACACAGCACATTCGAGTGAAAATTAAATCTAATAACCAACACTCTGAATGAAAATAATATTGTCTCCTACAGGTCAGTGATTTTTTTTCCCCCAAGAAGAGCTAGTGTACTGATACCAGCTATGTTTTTCTTTTTTTTTTCTTTATCCAATTCTGTTGCTCAAAAGCCAGATTTCATATCCTTTCTAAGACACATAATTCATGCTTTTAAATTGGGCATCAAATACTGGTCAATGCAGATTTTAGTACACACCTTGGAATCTAAGGATTCATCCTGATTGCCTTCTTCATCTGTAAAGAAATTTTAAGATAATTTCATCATCTTTCTTGTTGGGAAATCACAGGTATTGTTAAAGCACTTGATAAATACAACAAATAACAATCAGACACTTGATAAATATATCTAGAATTATCTAAAAATGGGTTGTATTCAGAAAAGATTAGGTAAAAGGAAAACAAGGGATTAGATGGTGTAGTTCTTCCTTTCCCCAGGGAAGCCACTACCTTCATCTAGTGCTTCAGGTAAGAAGACAAACTACCACCACCACCTTCACCACCACCAAAACCAGACACTTCTTTAGACACCATCCAATTCTGTTTGTATTTATTCTACTACTGAGTTACTAAACTCATAAAAATAAATCTCTGATTTTGTGGTTCAGGGTTCCACCTATTATTTTCCTCTGCTCAGAATCTGGAGTTACAGAGCTTATTTTAGTGCTTAGCATTTTACTGTTCACTGAGACTACTAAAGATGGACACTAACAATTATTATTATGTGACAGAAGAGTTGCCAGACTTAGGTATTTAGGATTTGTGTTCTACTCCACTGAACAGTTAACCAGATAAAAGCAAAAAGTGGCATCATACCATCATGTACTTACTCACATGAGATCTATTCATTAAGACATCAATATCTTATATTAAATAAACAATGAACCCAGCCCCTGGTTATACCTTTCTTCTGAATTCATATCTGCCGCATTGGCTTTGTCCAATTATGTTAATTTTCCTTCTATTATTCTGTGGTTGTCTGTTATTACTTCTATTCTGGCTACTTGCTATTCTTTTTCCTGATCTTATACAAACACTTTGAGCACAATGCCCATATGTTTGTTTCGTCATTGTATTCCTGGGCAGTTGAGAAACAACAACTGTTAGATGGTCTCTAGATATCCTTCCTATTCTTAAAATGATCTGATTTTATCTAGGAGTGAACTTCAGTTGTAAGCTTGTAAGCTACTTGAGAAATTGACCAGTAGACAAAATGCTATAAACCATGTGCTTTTTATCAGAAAATGTGGTGTTACGGTTGCCATTTATCTTTACTTCATATGCTTACATCTTAAATATTATTCATAACTTGTAAGTCTTTCAAGCATAACAAAAACGTGCTTTGGAGTTTGTATTATCAAAATAGTGAGCTAACTTTAAGAAGTATTAGCAACTCATTACGTATAAAATATATAACACTATTTCATAGTATTTGTTTCTGTTGAATATTTGAGAAAACTAGTGTACTAGTGAGGTTTTGCCATATAACAAAATTGCTGTCAATTCAAAGAACACTTAAACTATAGCTACTTTCACATTTACTACTTTTAGACTGCCTTCCAAATGTTTTACTTCTGATGGGTGGGGAGGAGAGGGGTACAGCATGTATTATCTCATAGAACCTATAACATTTAGGTAGTGATGGCACTTACTTAACAATCATCCTTCATGCTAACTTCTTTGCAAGTTTCACCCAAAGCCCAAATTCTAACATACGGTTCAAATTCCGTTCTCAGCAACATTTGGATAAAGGAAAAAAAAATCATCTCTACCATATATCAAAGTTGTATGAGTGGATATGTTTAAATAATCACAAACATTAACTAGTTAATATATCAAGAGCAGACATTAAATGTGTAAATGTATACAATATATCCCCAAACTTTAGATGAGCTGGAACTCTTAAATTACTAATCACTAAATCACGAAATGTAGTACCTTCTCACAACAGGTCACATATGCAGCAAATAAGTATATAACAGATACCTACCTATAAATAAATTTGAAAACATGTACATTTGAGACACTACAAGCTATTACACATTCAAGAAGCAAAATATGTTTTTAAACTCCAAGAGACATGGAAACCTGTGACATCAGGGTTATTTCATGTGAATTGCATCATGCTTCTGTTTCTCTTCTCTTCAAACTAGCAATATATACTAAGGTTACTAGTAAATAAGAGAATTCTTTCTCATTTACTATACTGGGAAAGTCTACTCCAGATGGTAGTCTTAAAGCATAAGCTATTTTCTCTCTCAAACTGATATATCTATTCACATAACACTTTTATAGAAGTTGCTTATAATCCAGAAAGTTCTGATATGTATTAGGTAACAAAGACACAGAAGTTATGCATAAACAAAAATAATAATGCTTTTAGCAGAACACGGACATCAAGAAAAAAATGCAAAAGAGTTCAATGAAGAGTTACAGATTTCTCTTTTAACAGTATCACATCCAAAATATAATGGTTTACACTACTTTAGTAATTGTACACTTTCCTTTGAAAAAGACTAATTTTCATCTTTATTTTATCAGCCAACCAAACTGCAAAAAGTACCAGGGATAGTCTTTCAGGGAAAAGTAATCATCATAAATTCATTTTCTAATTTGTCATGTAAACTAAACAGACTGATAGACCTTCAAACACAGAAAGTCCTAAGAGTTTGGTGAAATGAGAGCAGACATCCTGTTCTCTGCTTTACCACTGAATCTGTGCAGATCCTACAGTACTCCTGATTTTTAATTAAAATCGAGGCCTGGAGAGCTAAGTTCAAAACCTGGCTTCATTACATATTAATTTTATACATGTGGTTCAATATAGCAAGCTTGGTCAGCCTTCTCTTTCTCAACCTGTCAAATGAGAATAATACCATCTGTCCTGTTGACTCACAATAATGTTTTAGGGAACAAAAGAATAATGAAATCAAACATCATCCGCAATCTGAAATTTACTCTTTGAATATCTGATAATAGAACTATTACCTGAAATACTTAGCAGTGGACCTAATTTAAAAGATTCTGTAAGACTGTTTGGCATAAGGGAAAAAAAAAAAAAGGCAAACCATTTGTCTCTTGCTGAAAATAAGAAAACAAGTATTTCTAAGTGAGAAAACATAGCATTTTTCATTATCGAGGAAATGGTGAAATATCGTTTTAACCTCCTCCTTTATTTATTCACAGGAAAAAAAGTATTTCGAATAAAACTGTCATATTTTTATAGTCTTTAAAACAAGATATGAAATAATAGCTACTAATAGTGATAGGATCAAGATTCCCTTTAGTGGCTGATTATACTTAGTAAATATGCAACTTGCTTTGGTAACCGCTAACATTCAAACTTTAAGTCAATGCAAAATTATGGCCCAAGACTTGATTTTTAAATAGGAGCAAATCTTTAATAATGAGGCTGATTCCTGCATACATAAGCAATTTAATGAATAAGAAAAGTCAACTGAAAATCCATGTATTCAATGTCTAAAACTTTACCTCACACAAGTGTTTTACTATAATTGCACTTCACTTGAGCACAGTAGTGCCTTTATTACCTGTCAACACGCACATCTCTGTTGCTTTAGTTCTGGCTAAGTATGGATTCCGGCTCTGCCAGAGAAATGCTTTGGCACCGGTGAACTACGATGGAAATCAGAGCAGACATTTTCGAACCCAGTCCTCTGCTTACATCAACACAATCCACAGATTTCACACTTCAGTATTAGTAATCTTCTATTACAACATTCTGAGAATCCCAACTGTTGATTAAATGACTTCAAGTACCATCTCCACTGACATGAAGCTCTTAAGTATATGAAATCTAGTTAACGGAAGATGCAGGAAAATGCAGGGTTTTAATTTTCTTTAAATTCTGCAAATTGAATTCAGAAGGATACTTACCAAGTTCTTTAACTAGTCGTTCTTACACTTTAGTATGAAGAATTACTTGTGAAGCTTGTTGAACTACAGAGACCCTGACCTGTTCCAGACATAAAACTACATGTTTAACAAACTCCTAAGAGGAATTCTGATGCAAGTGGTCAATGGCCCATCAGGTTCTCTATCCATTACACTCAACAGTTTATTTCATACTTCCTGTGGTCAAATAATTGCTAGCAGTGCTTCAAGGATTAGGTAGAGTTTTGGAGATTTGGTCATGAATACAAACCATCACTGAAAAGGGGAAAGGCAGATCTCAAAGCATGATGTTGGCAGTAAAGTAACTAGCATATGCTTGTTGCTTTTGAAATGGTATCTCAAACCACAATATGGATAGAATTTTTGGTTTAGACCTCTTATTTTAGAAACAGAATGACGTTATGGCATTGACTTACAACTAGGACAGATAATTTGGGGATTCAAATAACCATCTGGGAAATTTTCTGTTAAAAAAAAAAAAGAGTTGACATTTATACCCTGCCTTGTTCCAAAAAAAATTTAAAGCCACAGAACAGCTGTCTTGTTAACTAAACTGATTAAATTCAAAAGCTTTATTGTACCAATTGTTTCTTTACCAACATTTAGAAACACTAAGTGCTTCTTTATCAACACTTTCAAAACAGTAGTTTTCAGATGTAGGCAGACTGAACTATTAAAAAAAAATACATTGCAGGACCATAGTATTAGTCTGCTAACTGGAAAATCAATTCAAAAGCACATGAATTTTTATATCTACACAAAACATGAAAATCAGCTGCTATACATTTTAAATTTATAGGATCCAAGATTTTCTCAAAAAGAAAAAAATCACAAAGATTTGTCAACAAACACGAGGCAACTCAGAAACACTGTGACAGAGATAAATACCACTTTCTCGGGAATATTTCCTAAAAAGGGATAGAGAATGGACACAGTTACATCAGAAGTCGTCATTTTTAAATAGCCAAAGAGACAAGGGGCCACCTCAGGTGCTCAGCAAATTCACCAAACCACTGTCAACATCCTGGTCTTGATGGACCTGGCTCTGCTCAGTGATAACCCCAGGTGTGTCAATTCCTTAACTCACAAATCCCAAGCACATACTCTGCGTGAGAGTTGAAGAAGTTCCAGTAAGGCTCAGGTGTCACTGTGGATTCATTCCCAGAGTCAATTCCTCATTCGCGAGGAGTCGCGTAAAGTTTAAGTGAGAGAGGTGTGGGTAGGGTGACCGCCCCTTCTCTTCCTCCCCTCTCTAGCTCTCTAAACACCCCCTCTCGCCCAGGACAGCCAAAGGCCGAGGAATGACAGCGAGAAGCTAGTGCGAGGGGTGACCGGAGAGTGTGGAGTCTCCAGCTTGAGCCCCCACGGCCCTGCCCCGGGCTGGAGGCCGGGGGGGCGGTGGCTCCCGGCCTCCAGTCCGAGGGGGCGGATACTGACCCGAGGACGCCGACGCCGAGCCCAGCAGCACCGCACAGAACAGCAGCGTCAGCCCAACTCGGACCCGCATCCTGCTCTCGCGGCCGCTGCCACCCCTAGAGCTGCCGCTTTCGCCTCTGCCACCACCGACTCAGCCACCGCCGCCGCCTCGCCGCTGCTCTTCCTGCTCTGGTCTCCTTCCTCCGCCCCTTCCCAGGCCTCCCTGCCCTAGAACGGAGCCAATCCCCGTCCGCCGCCTCGGGCTCTGTGCCCAATCGCCGCAGTCTTCCCGCCCACCTCATTGCTCCGCCCCCGGGGTCATACACTGACCAATCATTTTGCGAGATTCCCACACCGGCTTTCCCGGTTGGACCACGGCCTCACGACATGGCCCCAGCTAATTGGTAGATCCTGGGTTCAACCGTCCCGGAATCAGAGCGTAAGTCCAAGGCCGGGAAGAAAAGAAAGTCACCCAGGACTACAATTCCCACAATACACTTCATGGGCCTCTTTCGAAGTGTGCTCTCGGAAAAGGTAACCCATTATGGAGCAAGATTTAAAAGTGCAGGTGGGTGTTGAAGTTAAGAGAACTTACTTAGTAACACCTGGGCTAGACGTTAGCTCAAGGTCACGAACCCACAGGCTGTGTGTGTGTGTGTGTTTTGGGCTAGCATATATAACAAGGAACACACATTATAAGGTTAAGAGTTTGTAATGTGTTAAGCTCTTCTTCCTCTTTGTTTTATTTAGAAAATTTGGACACAGTGATAGCAACACTTAGGAAAAATACAACAGCTAGACTGAGTTCGAAGTATTTTTTGAACTTAGATAAAACAGTGCCATATATAGGGAAACCGGGATGGAACCCACTACCCCTCCTTTCCCTGATAAAACAGAAGGAAAGAAACCCCATCCAGTGCAGATCATTTCAACGTCAGTATTTATTTTTAGGAGGGCCACCAGGAAATAATCATCTGGAAAACATGCCAACAGCCTTTGCAAAAACCCTTTCAAACACTTGTCCTTATCCCTCTCTTTTTGTGAGTTACACTGTTCTCTTCCTTGGTGACTGTGTTCAGGAGGCTGGAGTGATGTATTTGGAGACAAAGGTGATGGTGATCGCACTGCAGACAACAAAATAGTCTTGTGTACCAACTACATTAAGTACCAACTCCAGGCATGCTCCTACTGGGTAGCAGGGCGGCGTCTTGTTCCTGCGCCTTCATCACATTGTGTCATTCTGTCTTCCCTAGCATCCACACACCGTCAGCTTAGTCCTGGAACTGAGTAGAACTCAGTCCTCAGCTCGGTTTGAGGTCGGGGTTCTGGACAAGTTCACACTGGCCACATATCTTAATACCTCCAGGCATTTTCTTCCATCTTTTTTGATAGAAAATCCTCTTTTCCAGGATGAGGATAACCCCCCACTCCGGGGAAAAAACCAAAAAACTAACTGCTGTTCCACATTCACATCAGAGGAGATGAAGGAAATTATTGTCCTGTTAGTCTCCTGCTGCCTCCTTGGCACTCATCTTTATTTCTGTCACTAGCAATGTTTCCTTAGAGTTCCTCTGATTTTAAATCATAGAGTAAATTCTGGCATATTTTCCTCCCTTTTTCATCTTATCAATCATCACATCCTAACAATTTGAGCTATGTAATTACTCTTTTATTATGATTTTTTAAAGATTTTGCTTTTTAAGCAATCTCTACACCCAACATGGGGCTCGAATTCACAACCCCGAGATCAAGAGTTGCATGTTCCGGGAGCCTGGGTGGCTCATTCGGTTTAGTGTTTGCCTTCGGCTTAGGTCATGATCCCAGAGTCCTGGGATGGAGCCTCACATCAGGTTCTCTGCTGAGGAGGGGAGTCTGCTTCTCCCTCTCCCTCTGCCACTCCTCCTGCTTGTATTCTCTCTCTGTGTCAGATCAATAGCTTAAAAAAAAAAAAGTGTTGCATGCTTTATTGGCTGAGCCAGCCGGGTGCCCTTGTCATTGTGAGCATTTTTCTCTTTCTCATTGAAAACTTCCCTACTGGGGTTCTCACTTTCCCTTACCTGCCTGGTGCACCTGAGTTCTAGCTATATTCACCAACATTACTCTCTTTTCACTCTTACCGCAGCCACGTAGAGCCAGATTAATTTTGCTTTTAAAAGTAAATTTCAGTTCAATTCAAATTAAATTAAAATTCCTATTCAAAAATTTTCAATGGCTGCCTTTGTCATAGAATCAAAAAACTTTTGAACCCCTCCTGACAAAACAGGAACTTGGGCTGGCCGGTCTACTTTCTTGGGGAAGTATTGGGAAGAAATTTCTGCCTTCCACAAGAGAAGCAGTTATTATCTAATTGATAGACTAGGGAATGTTCACTGCTTGAGACTTAGCTTCCCTCTTCATCTTTTTCTTTCCTAAGTGCTTCTTAAATTTAAGGCCCTATGCTAAGTGCTGCATGAACACATTTCTGATTTCCACATGAACACACTCTTGTCATGTCGTAGGCTCCTTTACCCTCTCCCTACTGCCCTTGCTTCTTTTAAGCCACAACCATGGCATCCTTCCCACTTTCGCTTGTGTTTCATCTTGGCTGAACTTCTTCTCTGACCAGGCCAGTTCTCATTATTCTTTACTTCTTTAAGTGTTTACAGAGCATTCACAAACTTGCCTCTTAAGTGGGATGCAAATTTTGGTGGCCAGAGACAATTATATAATTCAATATGTAGATACATAGCATTGGACTTGCCATCTATTAGCACTAGATAATTTTTGTTGGTTGATAGATATGCCTTACTTATAAAGTTTTTTATTTTATTTTATTTTATTATTATTTTTTAAAGATTTTATTTATTTGACACAGAGATAGAGATCACAAGTAGGCAGAGAGGCAGGCAGAGAGAGAGGGGGGGAAGCAGGCTTTCCGCTGAGCGGAACGCCCGATGCGGGCCTCGATCCCAGGACCCTGAGATCATGACCTGAGCCGAAGGCAGAGGCTTTAACCCTCTGAGCCACCCAGGCGCCCTATAAAGTATTTTAATAATAAGATTTTGAAAGTACTTGCTATCTGTTATTATAAGTTTAGTCTTTTTTAAAAAATTTTATTTATTTATTGAGAGAAAGAGTGAGAACAGAGGAAGGAGGGGGAGAGAGAATCACAAGCAGACTCTGTGCTGAGCATGGAGCTCAATGCGGGGCTTGATCTCATGATCCTGAGATCACAACCTGAGGAGAAAGCAAGATTCAGATGCTTAGGGGCACCTGGGTGGCTCAGTCAGTTGGGCCTCTGCCTTCGGCTCAGGTTATGATCTTAGGGTCCTGGAATTGAGCCCTGCATTGGGCTCCTTGCTCCACGGGGAGCCTGCTTCTCCCTCTGCCTGCCACTCCCCCTGCTTTTGCACGCACACACTCTCTCTCTCTCTGACAAATAAATAAATAAATTCTTAAAAAAAAAAAAAAAAGAAAGTCAGATGGTTAACTGACTGAGCCACCCAGGTACCCCAGGTTATAAGTTTAATCTTAAGATATCTTACAGGGAAATATTAAGGAACATTTGCATTCCTAGTATACAGGAAATTTACTTCACTCTTCTGCACCTCTGTAAAATGAGTATATTAATAATATTCTCTTCACCAGGTATGTTGTGAGGTTCATATCTCAAAAGAGATATGGAGAAAGAAAGTACTTCTTTAATTACAGAATGTTCTACAAATATTATTTCTTATTGATTCCTTGGTCAAAGCAAAGAAGGAAATCAAAATATTAGTCTGTATAAAGACTAATGAAATTAGTTTTATTCCCTTAATATGAAAAGGTTTTAGAGCTGCTAGAGTTATTGTCTTTAGCCAACAACGAGTAATTGATATCTTATGAGAATATTCATAGGATCTTGACTTTTGGGGGAAATTCCGAGTCTCCAAAGCAGGTCTAGAACATGGTGTGGGAAAACAAGATTTATTTTTTCAGCCTGCTAGATTGCATGGATTAAATAGTGAAAAGGTTGTGAGTTCTGCATGGCCTTATCTAGTCCAGGTGTACGTTCCTCATGGTTTCCTGCCAACGTTCCCAGGTAAACTTATGTACTCACTGTCCTTGTACAAAATGTTAATATTATTTATTAATTCATAGACTTCTTTAATATTTTCTCAGCTGTCTGTATTCTGTTTAACTTGTCCATATCAGTGTTCTGGGTCACTGTCATGGATTTCCAGGTTGCAGAAAACCTGTTTGCTCTGCATTACAACACAGCATAGGCCTCCATGGAAGTAGATTGTAAGAATCTCTTCATGCAGATGACACTGAGGTGACCTTATTCCACTGACAGGAATCAAGCAACCAGCACATACTGAAAACCTCCAGAAAATGTTGAGGACATAAATCCAGTTTGCTCTTTGCCCCAGAGCCTTTTCCTGAGAATGCAGTGATTGTCACTAACTCTAGTCAAGTATATCCTTTCCTGTGCTATTCTTAGGCACCTATTTGGTTGGCCATGTGCACAGGCTGTCAGCACTTGTACCAATGTATCTGCCAGGGCAGGATTAGGGAGAGACAAGGAGCAGGATATTTTCCCCTTTAGAACTTAGAGAAGAATGTACTTTCTTTGATATAGATGAGGTGCATTAAAGTCCTTATTTTTGTGTTTATATCTCACAGATAAATGAAAATTGAAAGCCTTGCACCGTATCATGAGGTAGAACCTGGCATCCCTTCATGCATATTCTGAGCTCTTTGAGTAAATGGACCGTGGCTTTATACTTCGTTGTATCAAGTATAATTCCAGGATTGTAAATAGCAGGTACATAATTAGTAATCAAATAAGTTTGAATGTACATGTAACTTTCTATAATTATAATTGTCATAAAGGTCAGAGTGTAGATCCCAATTGCAGAGCACAGTATTCAAAATACCTAAGCTTTGAAGCTGATTGAATAGGTGTGGTCTGTGTGTGTTCAGGCTCTACCAAGTTTCATTGGTACAACTGACATTTACTTTGGAGGTGTATATCCTTTCTAAGCAGAGTGGACTCATGCCAGATAAAAGGAAAGGCCAGAACACCTTTATACCTTGAATAAATGGACAGGCATCTTTGGGTCTAATTTTTTCATAGATTTGTTAACTACAACCTCTGGAGAAAGACTTGATTAAAACTAGATTTCAATAAGAACTTGATTAAGTGAACCTTATAAGGTGGAGATAAACAGTCTAGAGCTCCCATTGAACTCAGAATACTTAACTCCTTAGTAGATGGCAATGTATTCAGTCAGTGAATGTTGGGTTAAGAACATTATAGTCTAGGGACCCTGGGTGGCTCAGTCCGTTAAGTGTCTGCCTTCAGCTCAGATCATGATCCCCTGTCTGGGGTCAAGCCTTACATTGGGCTTTCTGCTCAGTGGGGAGCCTGCATCTTCCTCTCCCTCTGCCTGCTGCTCTGTCTACTTGTGTGTTCTCTCTCTCTCTGTCAAATAAATAAAAATTAAAAAAAGAACATTATAATCATAGGTTAGCCGTTGCTTCTTCCTTCTTTCCTTCAACAAATATTTTCTGGGCACCGTTAATGCCCTTTAGCCAAAGGCCACCAAGGACACACCTGTAGTTGAACACATTATGTTTAGTACTTTCTGCAGTGAGGAAGAACACCACATGGCGTGTCTCAGGAAGGAAGCTCTAGAAAGAACCGAGTGTAGAGTTTGGGCTTTGGTTGGTAATTGGTGGGAGGATCCAGGGAAGCTAGGTTTGCTCTAAAACGGATGCTGTTAGAACTACCCCCTATTTCCATGACTTGGTAGAAATCCATCAGGGAACCTCACCTCAAAGGAGACGAGACTAGAATGAAGATAAAGCTATCACTGGTGAAGAAACAGTAGGTACTTATTTTAGCCAAGAGAGGAAGTGTTTGGTACTCCGCGAGTGGCACAGGGAACTTGGTTCTGTTTGTGCTTAAATAAAATTGTGAAATGGTTTTCTTTGTCTCAGAGTAACCTGTCTGTGGTTGGTATCCTGAGATTATTTATGTCCAAGAGGAGAATCACATGGCCTGCTTATGAGTGCCAAGCCAGCTCCTGATTGTCAGGGGCTACTCTTTGTTTTTGTTTTTCTTTTTCTTCAAACAACTGAGAGGCACACGAGGTCCTTGGTGCTGGGGGTTCAGCAAGCGATAAAACAGACAAAACCCATAGAGTGTTCATTCTAGCCAGGGAGGGAAGAGAGTAAAATAAATAAGTAAATGATAATTTATTAGAAGGCGACAAGCACTAGAGAGAAAAAACCATCAAGGAAGGGGAATAGGGTATTGGGGTGCAGGTGGGGAACCACTCTTTCAGTTTAAAGTAGGGAGATCAGGGAAGGCTTCCCTGTAGAGCTCACATTTGAGCAGAGACTTATAGTGGTGAGGAATGAGCCATGAAGACGTGGGAGTGGATTTAGTCTTTCCGACAGGTGTAAGGTGAAAGCTCATTGGGGTTTTGATTTGCACAACATCTGAAAGAAATATAACACTGTAGGTTAATTACACTTCAATTAAAAAATAAAAAATTTTAAAAATGTGGGCATGAAGAGCCTTCCAGGAATAAGGAGCAGCTCCAGTGAAGGTTCCAAGGCAAGAACATGTCTGTTAAGTTCCAGGAACAGCAAGGAGCCCTGTGGATGCTGGAGCGGGTGAGGGAGGAGATAACGGGAGAGAGGGTGGAGGGCATGTCAGAGAAGTATCTGGGGCTAGATGGTTTAGGGATTTTAGGTCAATATTAAGGGGTAGTCAGAATGCTACTTCTTATGACTCTGAGACTGGCTATCTTGAAGTGTAGCTTGGATCATGGCCCAGAGCCTTCCCCTCTCCTGCATGAGAATTAGCAAATAATTGCATAAACCTCTTTATTAACAGTTTGGATGTAATGATAAAGTAACCAGTTAAAACAGTTTTACTCAAAAGTTTGATTCACTGGAAGTTCACATCACTGGTTAGAAATTCAGATGGTTAAGTGCAAAATTGAGTCAGTAAGATCCTAAGAGATGGATCTTCAAATAAGGATCCTCAGAATATTCAAACAATATTGTTGTAAATACAAGTCACTTGGAAGTAAGTTTAGAAAACATTTTGATGCAAAATAGGGGTTTTGATCATTTCCTGTTCTTGAATAGACTCCCACCTATGTCATGTCGATTTCATATAAATCCAACTTGAAGGGCTCCATTGACAAAAAAGAAATATATGTGTTATGTAGCTATTAAAATATACATTAATAAGTATATATTTCATATATGCATGAAAAGTATGTATATGTACTGGCACACATGTAGAGAATTAAACAACCAAGAAAATTTGCAGGTACGATGCTTCTTTATCCCTACATGTGTTAGTATTTCCTGAAAACAAGGAATTCTCTAACATAGCCACAGAACTGTTACCGAAGTTAGAAAGCACTGATTCAATACTGTCATTTACAGACTTTATTCATAGTGGGCCAACTTGCCACAATGATGTCCTTTCTAACAGTAGAAAATCTAAGATCATTGAGTCCATCCAGTTTGTCCCATCTCATTAGTGTCCTTTAATTTGGAACAGTTCCTGAAGGTGTATGTATGTGTGTTCCTGAACCTCTTGATACCAATGATTTTTAAGTGTATAAATAAGTTATTTCATAGAATGTACCCTAATGTCAATTTGTGTCATGATTAGATTCGTGTTAGGTACATTTGGTGAGACCATCACAGAAATGGTGCTGAATTCTTCTTAGGGGATCATGTCAGGAGCCAAATGCTATTGGTTATTCCAAATCCTGGCAATGATGATGTTGGTCAATTGGCTAAAGAGCGGTTTCCACTGCATTGACTTTTGTAATTAATGTGTATCTTGAAGAAGATACTGTGAGATTCTGTAAATATCTCATTATTCCTTAAACATTCACCCACTAGTTTTACCATGTATATTCATGAATTCTTGCCTGAATCAATAATTACTATGACAGCTGCCAAATGGTGATTTTCTAATTCTTTTCATTCCGTCTACATTTATTATTAGCTTTATAATGGAGGCAGAGCTTTTTTTCTTATTTATTTATTCATTTAATTGATTGATTTACATTGTTATAGACTCAGGTGTTCTTTTACTCAATAGCTTATAAAAATCCTTACTATCATTATTATTTTGGTGCTCAGATTATCTCAGATTTAACCAGTGGGTGCCTCTTCAAACTGACTCCTATATCTTTTTGAGCACATCACATCCTTACACTTTTGCACTATGTGTATTTTTTTCTACTTTCCTTGATCCAGTCCTGAATCAGCTGTTTCTGCAAGCAGGGCTGCTTTCTTTCAGTGCAGAATGGTGTTTGTATTCCAGGAGTACTCATTGCTACTGAGGTGTTAATGTTTCTGAAATCTCTTAGCAGACAGAGCTGGGAAATGTGTGTGTGTGTGTGTGTGTGTGTGTGTGTGTGTGTATGCGTGTGAGAATGTGTGCATATATGTTTGTGTGTATTTATGAATATATGCACATTCATAATATACATATACATAACTACACATATCTATACCCATTTCAAAATCTATTTATTTCTTTCTATATATTAAAATCTCTAAGGAAAGGAATGAATGAGCCACAGAGAAAAATAGGAGAAAATATTTGCAGTCCGTATATTTTAAAGGGAACTTGTGTCCAAAATTTATGAAGAACTCAATAATAAACACATAACGTATTATTTAAAACTATGCAGGCTATCAGCATAGACATAAAATAAAAATGAATTAAGTAACACGAATAACATAAATATGATGTAACATATAAGTATATTAATGTAGTAAATAGAAATATAAAATACCATAGTAAGTATACAAACACAATGAAACACAATAATAAAAGTACCAAGAAAATGGAAAAGATTTGAACATACCCTTGCAAGGAAAATAGGTAAGTAGAAAATAAGCACATGAAAAGGTGTTCAACATCTTTAGTCATCAAGGAAATGTAAATTAAAATCACAACAAAATATCACTTAATCCCACCATAATGACTAAACTTTGAAACAATGACAGATATTGGTGAGGATGTGGAGCAGTTGGAATTGGTAGGGCTATGAAAAGGTATAACTGCTGAATAAAATTCTTAACTATAGTTCTTGTACATGTAAATACATACCTACCCTTAACCTAATGTTCTCATTCTTAAGTACTTGCTCAGGAGAGATGAAATCGTGTGTACACAAAATGTCTTCTGTAATAACGTTCACAGTGGCTAAATTCAAAAAAGGGAAGATCTTAGAAAAACTTGGAATGTCCACCTTGCAGTGAATGGATAAACAAACAATGGAGTACCACTTGGCCATAAAAAGGAAAGAATTACTGATATGTACATATCACGCATGATTCTCCAAAACATTATGCTAAGTGAAAGAAACCAGACCCCAAAGAGCACGTCCTTTATGATTCCATTCTGTGAAGCTCAAGGACAGTAGCAACTAACCTGTAGTGATAGCGTTCTGAATAGCAGTTGCTTGGGGGTGAGAATGGGAAGGGGAAAATTGACTGGAAAGGGGCAGGTGGGAACTTTTGGGTAATGGAAATCTTCTACAGTCCAATTAGCATGTGGGTCACATGAGTGACAGATACACACCTGTCAAAACTCGTAGAAACTTGCCCTCAAGATCCATGCATTTTAATATCTGTAAATGATAACTTGTGGCAGGTGTAATAATGTGTCTCCCCCCCGCCAAGATGTTCCGAATCCCTAAACCTGTGCATATGGTACCTTTGAAGGCACTTTGTGGATGTAATTAAATAACAGGTCTTTTTTTTTTTTAAAGATTTTATTTATTTATTTGACACAGAGAGAGAGAGATCAGATCACAAGTGGGCAGAGAGGCAGGCAGAGAGAGAGGAGGAAGCAGGCTTCCTGCTGAGCCGGGAGCCTGATGCGGGCCTCGATCCCAGGACCCTGAGATCATGACCTGAGCCGAAGGCAGAGGCTTTAATCCACCCAGGCGCCCAAATAACAGGTCTTGAGATGGGAAGATTCTCATCTCATTATTCTCTGTGATTATCTAAATAAGTCCTAAATGTAATCATACCCATTCTTACAAGAGGGAGGCAGGAAGGTCAAAGTCAGAAAGAGAAGATATGATGACTGAGGCAGGGATTGGAGTGATGCTGTTACTTAAAGGGGACCATGAGCCAAAGAACGTAGACCGCCTCTAGAAGCTAGAAACAGCAAAGAACAGATTCTCCCCTGGTGCCTCTGGAAGGAACATAGCCCTGCCAACTTCTTGATTTTAGCCCTGTAAGGTCCATTTTGGACTTCTGACATTCAAACTGTAAGATGATAAATTTGTGTGGTTTTAAGCCACTACATTTGTGAGAAGCAGCGATAGGAAACTAAGATATATCAGCATATATACCTCATTTTATTGCATTTCACAGGTATTGCATTTCTTACAAGGTGAAGTCTTGTGACAATCCAGCATGGATCAAGTTTATGGTACCATTTTCCCAACAGCATTTGCTCACTTTGGGTCTCTGTGTCACATTTTAGTAATTCTCACAATATTTCAAACCTTTTCATTATGCACTCACAATGTGCCTCTTGTATTTGTTACAGTGGTCTGTGATCAGTGACTATGTCTCGCCGAGAGCTCAGGGCTGGTTGGCATCTTTAACAAGAAAAGATTTTTAAATTAAGGTATGCTCATTTTTTTTTTACAACATATGCTATTGCACCCTTAGTAGATTACAGTATAGTGTAAACATAATTTATAGGCACTGAGCAACCAAAGACTTCATTTGACTCACTTTATTGCAATGTTTGCTTTATTGTGATATTCCCGTCATTGCAGTGTTCTGGAACCGAACTGCGATGTGTCTGGACTTCATTTTTGGAAAAAAGTATTTAAAAACGCACTTCAGTGAGCAGTCCCATGTGCATAAAAAATAAATAAATAAACAATTAAAAAATGTAAAAAAAAAAGCCGTGTCATGGAGCAGACCTGGTCCTACCGTGGGTTGTGCCCTCTGCCTAGTTAGTGGTTCAGCAGCCATAGAAACGTTGGCAAGTTCTGTCACATCCCTGAGGCTCAGTTTCTTAATCTTCAAAATCAGGATTGTTAAACCTGGCTTACCTCTCAGAATTGTCATGAAGATTAAAAGCAATAAAGTAAGAAAGCAGTCTACCAACAAAGGACTGTGCAGTAAAGCCTCATTTGATGCTGGACTTTTATCCAGCATCAATGCATACATGACCGAGTTGGTAGGGCCCCGTGAATACTGCCCCTCTTGTGAAAGATAACTCCAGGAGAGGGGTGAAGGTCATCTGCAGAGTTTATCAGGCTGTCCTTGTTCATTATTTTAAAAATAACTTTTTATTTTGAAATAGTCTAAGGCTCAGAAGTTGCAATAATGTGTTCCTGTTCATTTTCAAAGAGTCGGCAGCCTAGTTCTTTCTATTTATTGCACATGTCTGGTGTTCTGGAAGTTTCCTCGGTTTACTGAGTTCTAGTGGTAAGAACTCAGCTTTGTGTGCACTCACAATGTGCCTAGCACTGTGTCAGCACTGCACATATGTCCTTATCACGTCAGCCTCAATCAGTAATAACACATAGGAGATGCTTTAGTTATCCCTGTTTTTGTGGGCAAAGAAACCAAGGCATAGACATGTTCAGAAACTTGTCCCGGTCTGTAGCTCAGAACGTGGGTCCAATATTTCAGCCTGGCACCTGACTTCAGGGCCAAGCACAAAAGTGGAGGAGGATGTCCATCCTTGCGTTGCAGAATAACTCAGAGCCATTTCTGTATTTCACACAATATGCATGCAGGGGGGAGGGTGTGTATATACATGAGAGAGGGATTCTTATGCTAAGTCAGGAAATAAAGACCAAACAGGATTTATGAAAAAGAAAGAGAAGGGAGAAAGAAGCTGGAGACTGGAAACAGCGAGCGTTTTTAGCAATTTTTTTGTTAACACCGGTCAGCCGGCAACGAAGAAGGTCAGCCTGGGTATTCTGTTCTTGAGCAGTCCTTCTAAAGGTTGAACGACTTTTTCCATTTTTTATTGACTCTCCATAAAACTTTGGGAGGTTATCTGGCCAGCGTGAGGGACAGGTGCCCCCATTAAAGAAGACCAGATTTCTTTTTCAATTCCTCCTCATTAATTGGCCAGATCCCTACCATTTCCCTCTTAACAGAATTTCTCATTTGTCAGGCTTAAGGACTGAGTTCATTGTTTATTAACAATTGGATTTATTTTGAAGTCCTGGCAACTCATGTCGCTTAATGTTTCCTAGAAATTCTGCTACGCTTCTGTTTCTGTGGTCACCATCCTGGTCATAGCCCTCTTAACTCCATGTCCCATAAACTTGTTGATGAGTTAATCATCAGACTCATTTTCCTCAATCTCTCTGGCTCAAGAAGTCACAAGGATTTCCTATAACCCTGGGCAGTGGATTCAAACTCCCCTGCATGGCCACCAAACATCTTTTCCCCTCCTCTCCTCTCCATCTCCAATCCTATTTTTTTCCTTTCCCCCTAATGCATATGTATGAGTCAGCTCAGGCCACTGTAACAAAATACCACAGACCGGGTGGCTTGGAGAACAGGAATTTATTTCTTTCAGTTCTGAAGTCTGGAGGCCTGAGATCAGGGTGCCAGTGTGGTCAGACTCCAGTGACAGCTTTCTTGCAGGCAGCTGCCTTTTGCTGGGTTCTGTGTCCACGGCAGTGGGAGAGAGAGTGGGCATGCTGTGGGTTCTGGCAACCCCACCGAAGGGCTCCATCCTCATGACCCCATTCGGGAGGAGATTACCATCTCCCAAAACCATCACCTGTGGGGGCGGGCTTCCACGTGTGAATTCGGGGAGGGGAACAATTGAGTCTGTAGAAACATTTATTTCGTTTCAGATGCTCTATGCTTGCTTTAATCCCGCTGGTTCCTTCCCTCTAGTTGGACTGCTTGCGTTTATTGTCTGTTAATCTTCCTTTTCAAAACCCAGTCCTGAATTCTAAGAAGCACAGTTTTAGTTTAATCCTTCTTTTGTTGGACTTTCTTCTTTTCATAAAATATTCCTTTGTGCCGTTTTAGTTTATATATATTTGATCTTAAGCGTTTTTGCTGTATATTTTTATTCTAAAATTACAATTGGGATGTAGTGAGGCAAGTGCCATGTTTTGAAGAATGGGTACTGCTATAAAGAGAACCTATTATGAAAAGATTTTGATAGTCTAACTGGCGGGCTACCTATCTTTAGCACTACAAGACTGCATTATAGGGCACCTGGGTGGCTCAGTGGGTTAAAGCCTCTGCTTTCGGCTCAGGTCATGATCTCAGGGTCCTGGGATCGAGGCCCGCATCGGGCTCCCTGCTCAGCGGGGAGCCTGCTTCCCCCTCTCTCTCTCTGCCTGCCTCTCTGCCTCCTTGTGATCTCTCTCCCTCTGTGAAATAAATAAATAAAATCTTTAAAAAAAAAAAAAAAAGACTCCATTATAAGCAAGACAGGGGAGAAAGCACAGTAAGTGAGAGTTGATCGTGGCAAGATCCAGAATCATAGGATTTTCAAGCCTTTATCTGTCACAGTACGTGTTTGAAAACCTCATGCCTTGAGAAGTGACTTGTTTAAGATCGTATAGGTGATGGTGATGATATAGACCCAGATCTCTTGGTTTCCATTCTACAGTTTGTGTATTAAAATGTAATTTTTCACTGGAGACCAAGTTGGGTCGATTAGTTTTCTGTTGGTGCTTAACAAATTATGACAAATTTAGCAATTTAAGACACACATTTATTATCCCGTAGTTTCCATGTGTCAGGAGTCTCAGCACGTTGGAAATGAGTCCTCTGCTCAGAATCTCACAAGGCTGCAGCTACGGTGTTTGAGAGCTGGGGGTCCTCCTCCAAGCTCACGTGACTAGAATGAGCTTGGCAGAATTGGCAGAATTGGCAGGATACATTTCCTTGAAGCTGTAAAGCTCAGGGCAACAAACTCATTGCTTCTTCAAGGCCAGCAGGAGAGAGAGAGTCTGTTGCTTCAAATCTCTGGACGGTAAACCCTCTTTTAAAAGGCTTACCTGATTAGGTCAGGTCCTCTCAGGATAATCTCCCTCTTCATTAACTCAGAGGCCACTGATTAGGGACCTTATATTTTTAAGAATCTCTTCACTTTTGTCATGTAATGTAACCTAATCATGGAAGGGACAGAGATCATATTTGAAGTTCTTGCCTGCACTGTAGGTCAGATGGTTATACTGGGTATGTACATTGTGTTAATTTTTAAAAATTAAGAAAAGCAGCAACAGAGAAAAAGTCATTTCTGGTTTGGCTTTCTTTCCTTTTCTTTTTTTTTTCTGGTTTGGCTTTCTGAACAAAACACCATGATGTGTTTCTTTCTAGGCATTTGTTCTTGTTGCTGTTCCATACTCCCCTTGGGTTTTTTTTTTCATACTTTAAAAATAGAACCATACAGTATATATAACTAAATTTGATACTTTATTCATTTCGTATTATTTTGTAAGAATCTTTACATGTTGTTAGGTATCACCGCCACAGACATACTTTTTCCCTTGACTAACCATGTCTTTTCAGTGCGGGGAAATGGAAAATGTAGATAAGCAAAAAGGGAAAACAAATCAACTCAAATTGCAATATTCAGAATTAAGCCGTAGTAACATTTTGTGTTACATACTTCCATATTTTTTTTGTCTGGGTCTGAATATATGAGTCTACTCATATATATTTCGAGGTGGAGAAATTTTTTTTACCTTATGTCTCAGCATTCAAATTCCCCTTTGGGGGCGATGTCACATTATTTAAGGAAAATATTCTGCAAAAAAAAAAAAAAGAAATATTCTGATAATCTCTTGGAGCGTAAGATGGGATCCTGAGTTTCAGGATATTGGGTGGTGTCAAGATTTCAGAGAAGGGGGAAGCTCCTCTGCAAAGGAGAAGAGCAGAATCTGGAGTCACCAGGAAACATGGGAGGTGGGAGTAAAGGGCCGAGGGAGGGAGGGAGGAGAGGCAGAGAGGTGATTATACGCTGCTGGACACTGTGTGATGTGACTGCCAATGTCCCTTTCCCTGGCTCAGGTTTCAATACATCTGCTAAAATTTTGAATTTCTAGTGCGAAGGATTTGTTGATGCAATGCAGAGTTTCTCAACTTGGAACTATTGACGTTCAGGGCTGGATAATCTTTCGGTGTTCGGTCCCTGTGCACTGAAGAGTATTAGTAGCATCCCTGACCTCCACCGGCTAGATGGCCATGGCAGCCCGCTCTCCAGGTGCGGCAACTCAAAGTATCTCTAGACATTGCCAAACATCCCTGGGGAGCAAAATCAGCCCCAGTTAAGAGCCGCTGTTGTAATGGAAATGGTAGAAAGGGCTACATTTTGTGTTAGGTAATTATGTTGAGTTTGTAATATGCCAATGTGTCTAGGCCGAACTGCCTTCCCCAAAGTCTCCTTTCCTGGATCTTTCTGGTCCAGGTATGTTTCTGGTCACCCCACTGGTGCACAGAGGCAAATGGACCCGCAACTGCTCTACTCTCCTCGAATCCTTCAGTGTCTCGACCTCTAGGGGCCTTGAACTCTGTGGAGAAGGGCTCTGGTTTCTGGAGGATGCCACTGTCATTGTATTAGTTTGCCAGGGTCACCATAACAAAATACCAGACTGGGTGGCTTAAGCAACAGAGATGTATTTTCTCACAGTTCTGAAGATTAGAAGTCTGGGATCAAGGTGTTGGTGGGGTTGCTTTCTTCTGAGGCTTTCTCCCTGCCCGGTACATGGCATCTTCTCTCTGTGTCTTCACATCATCTGCCTTTGGTGTGTGTGTTAGAATTCTAATTTCTAACTTCTTCTTCTCATAGGGATACCAGCCATATGGGTCTAGGGCCCACCCTAATGAGTAATTTTGACTTAATTATCTTGTTAAAGACATTATCTCCAAATATGGTCATATGCTGAGGTGCTGGGGTGTATTAGTCAGGGTTCTCTGGAAATGGAAAAATAGAACTGATTACACACACACACACATAAAATATATATTATAACATATAAGTAGGATATAAGTGTATATATAGATACATGTGTATGCATATATATATACTTTTAGATATATCCTATTTATATTATATTAATTATAATATAATGATATTACAATACAATATTATATTATTTATATTTTATATATGATACTTTATATGTATATAAAAGGAGATTTATTATAAGGCATTGGCTCATGCAGTTATGGAGTTTGAGAAGTCCTAGGATCTGACCCCTGGAAGCTAGAGATCCAGGAAAGGCAAGAGTGTAATTATGGTCTAAGTCTAAAGGCCCGAGAACTAGGGGAGCTGCTCGATGGGCTAAATCTCAGTTCAAGGGCAGGAGAAGACCGATGTTGCAGCTCAAACAGGCAGGCAGGAAGAGAATTTGTCTCTTCCACTTTTCGTTCTGTTCAGGCCCTCAGCGGATTGGATGTTGCCCACCCACAAGGGGGTGTGGGGGGGTCCATCTACTTTGCTGAGTCTACCCATTCAAATGCTAACCTTGTCCGGAAACAATCACACAGACCCATCCATGAATAATGTTTAATCTGGGCAACCTGTGACCCAGTCAAGTGGATACATAAAATTTACTGTCAAGTGGGAGTGAGGATTTCCACATATGTATTTGGTGCTAACACAGTTCAGCCCATAGCAATGATCAGTGTCAGAGGCCACAAGAACTGACGTGGGTTTAGCCTGTCATTGTGGACCCCAGCTCATTTGTGTGGGCTCCAGCCCATCCTTCTTTCCCTATTTTACTTCATCTTCCCTTCCTGCCTGTCTGCCCTTTGGACTGCAAGTTCTAATATCGGATGCAAAGACGGAGTATTTAATCGACTCCCACAATTGTGTCAGATCAGACCTCTGTAACAAATATCTGTGATATATGTAAATGTCCACATTTGAAATCTGCTTCTCCGATTGAACCCTGACTGATAAAGCAGGACAGAGGCAGAACACCAGGGAGAAGAGCCTGAGGGGTGGGCTGAGGGCACTGCCATCAGCCCCCGAGGACAAAGGGACTTACTGCAGATCCATCTTCCCCGGGCACCTGTCATGTTCCTTCTTGAGCAGGGGGGGAACTTCACACTGCACCAGGGTAGACAGTCAGAGGGGTCATAGACACTACTTTGTTTGTTTTTGTTGTTAGAGAGAGAGCGAGAGCAAGAGCAGGTGAAGGGGCAGAGGGAGAGGGAAAGAATCTTAAGCAGGCTCCAAGCTCAGCAGAGAGCCCAATGTGGGACTTGATCTCACAACCCTGAGATCATGACCTGAGCCAAAATCAAAAGTCGGATGCTTAACCAACGGAGTCACCCAAGACCCCCCTTTTTATTTAGAGTGGGGGTGGGTATAGTCTTTTAAAGTATTAATTGATGCACTACTTTTTCACCTGCTGAAAATAGCTGTCATTCTTCTTCATTTGGTAGCTAAAGGAAAGCTCATCGATAGCCGTGGCAGCAATTTATAGGGTGAGACAAAGGTGCCAAGGTCATGATTTCTATCACTGTAATGTAAGGCTGGATGGATTTTGATGTGGCACAGAGAAAAGAATTTATTTTCCTATTCCAAAAGAATAGGAAGGAAGAGAGAGGTAACAGGAGCCCCTAATGGCTGCAGCAGAACGGGTGAGTGGCGGTGAGGCGAGGAGGAGTGCTGGCTGTGACCGTACCCTCCCTCTCCCCACGCAGACCTGTCCTGGTGCCGTGTGTGCCTGTGTGTGTGCCTGTGTGTGTGTGTGTGTGTGTGTGTGTGTGTGTGTGTGTGTTGGGGAGGGCGCTGCTGGCAGTCATGAGGAATGTCTAGGACAGGAGAAAAATTCCTTCCTTGAATTGAAGGGTTTGAAATACAGACATTTTTGTGCCTCATTTTCTGCTTGGGCCTTTTGAGAAATTGTCTTAGTCTGTCTGGGCTGCTCTGACGACATACCTGGGAGTCTCATCGACAATAGGAATGTATTCTTCCTCACGGTTCTGCAGGCTGGAAGTCTGAGACCAGCGTACTGCACAGGCGGGTTCTGGTCGAGGGCCCTCTTCCGGGGGGCAGCCCGCAGACTTCTCACTGTATTCATGCAGGGGAGAAAGCTCTCGGGGGACCCTCGTGGGGCGCCAGTCCCCTTTGGGAGGGCTCCATCCTCCTGATCTCGTCCAAACCTAATCCCGTCCTGAGCGCCCCACCTCCTGATGCCTTCACATCGGTGGGGGAGGGTTTTACATGTGACTTCTGGGAGGTTACGGACCCTGTAGACTCTCCTCCTATCACGAGGCACAGAGAAACTGTGGAGATGGAGACATGACCCGTCTAGTCACAGGAGGATCCAGAGTGCGGCCTGGGGTGTGGAGAGGATCTGAATGTTCTTCTGTGCCCAAGGAGAGGGAAAGTGGAATCTGAGAACCAGTAGGCTGGTTGCCGGGAACAGAGAGGGTGGACAGCCATAAAGTACGTGGCTGAAGTCTCACAGAGTCTTGTGTGTCACAGGGCCAACCTCTGAGACAGGTAGGCAGGGGAGCCACTGCTGGGCTCACGGTGCCGGAGATCAGGGACCAGGAATGCCTCCCCACCCTCCACCCCTCCCTGATGCCGCTTTGTGATGTCAGCTTCCCCTGAATTTACCATGTTCCCTGGGATGGCAGGTGACTATAGACCTTGGACTGGTTCCGTTTTCAAGTGGAGGCGATCAGAACAAAACTAAAGCAACCAGGAACATTTGCTTTATTAGACTAAAGAAAACGTAACCCCTAATAGATGAAAGTAAACGGTCTGCTATTACTAAAGGGGCTGGCACGGAGTTGAGAGATTAAAATGAGTCGTATTGCGGTTTATTCGGGGCTGTGACGATGGACGTGCACACCTGGGATGTCCTCAGTCGGCCTGCTGATCCTTGCCTGAAAATCAAAAGCGTGGTTCTCTTGTTGCCTGCTGCTTTCCTGGGGAGCCGGATCTCAGACACACCCTTCCCGGTCCCGGTCCCAGACTGCGCAGCGCTCGGCTTGGGGCTCGGGATGGCCTCATGCGCCCTCTGGTGGTCATCCCTTGATAGGGCGCCCCGCTCTGGGTGGGAGGGAGGAAGCTCCTTCAGGCAGTCTGATTCAGTCATAGTGGCTCATAGGGAAAACGGCCCGAGTGTCCCAAGCTTATGGATGGCTGTTGGTGACATACACATGGCTATTTCCTGCAAAGTATGTCCATGGCATCAGGACGGCTGAGGCAAGATGAATCAGTGCCTCCTGTGCCGGGACAGGTCTCTCTTAGGACACTCAGTCCTGGGATGATTGTGTCACAAAACCACCTTCGCCTTCTCTATGGTGAGTGTCTTCTTAGCTTCTCCTGTCCTGCTGGGAGGCCTCATGTGAGGCCATTTTGTCCTTCTGACGTATTCTATTACATTAAAAAAATGTATAAACTTTTAATCTTAGAGCAGTTTTAGATTTACAGAAAAGTTTGTGAAGATAGCAGCGTCCCCATATATTCTGTACCCAGTTTCCCCTATTGGTAAGATATTACAATCCTTTTTTTTTAAAATAAAGTTTTATTTATTTATTTGAAGGAGAGAGCAATCAAGAGAGAGAGAGCACAAGCCAGGGGTGAGGAGAGGAGGGGCAGAGGGAGAGGGAGAAGCAGACTCTGGGCTGAGCAGGGAGTCCAATGCTGGGCTTGATCTCAGGACCCTGGGATAATGACCTGAGCTGAAGGAAGACACCCAACTGACTGAGCCGCCCAGGTGCCCCAACATCTTACATTCCTAAGGGACATTTGTCACAATGGATGAGCCAGTATTGATACGCTTTTGTTAACTAAAGTCCATACTTTTATTCAGCCTTCCTTTTTCACCTGATGTCCTTTTTCTGTTCCAGGATCCCCCCCAAGCTACCACATTACATTTAATCATGTCTCCTTAGGCACCTCTGGCCTGTGATACCTTCTCAGGTCTTCCTTACTTTTGATGAGATTGACAATTTTGAGGGATACTGGTAGGGTATTTTGCCAAATGTCCCTCAATTGGGACTTGGCTAGACTGAGGTGATGGGTTTTGTGAGGAAGACCACAGAGGGGAAGGGCCCTCTCCATCATGTCATATCAAGGGTATATATGACTGATATGACTCATCACTGGGGATGTTGACCTTGGTCACTTGGCTGAGTCTGTGTTCATCAGGTTTCTCTGCAATAAAGTTCTCTTGCCCCACCCCTTTCCATGCTGTACTCTTACACAGCCCTGTTCTATCACTTTTGAATCTCAGTGAGAGAGAGCCTCTGTCTCCAGTGGTTGCTGTGTTTCTCAGAGCCAGTCCATAAGCAATTTAGTATTTGTGGTATGAGGCGCATTAAAAATCAGAAAATATTAATCAAAAATGCTTTAAGAACTTCATGGCAATTCAAATTGTCATAGCCTCAGCAGAGTAGCTTCCCCAAACTGGAATTAAAAAACCACCTACGAACTTCTGTGACTCAAGAAAAAAAAAATGACATAATTGGGCACTACTGTCAACAGAACAGAAATTTTGTGGAAAATCTGATTAAACAATGTAATTAGAGATATTGCTGAAATCAAGGCAAGAAAAACAAATATTTTGGAATTAATGTGTAATTTTTAAATGAAGTGTGTCTTTATGACTCACCCAAACTCAACGAAACATCCAGGCATGTGCAATAATAATTAAATTCAGCTGTCTGATATTTGCCCACTTGCAGTTGGATGATTGTAGCTTTGCACACTTTTTGTGAAGACGTGTTTGTTTTGACAAGAGGATAGAACATATTCTGCTAAATTTGTGACTTTTAGTTTGTTAGAGACATGATTTATGGGCCTCCACCTGCCCTCATGCCCTGAGCCATGAAATACGAGGGGCAGGGCGGGCAGGTGCGTCCGTTGGCGTCCTCAGCATCGCCAGTGGGAAGCTTCCTCCCTGCCTACTTTGGCATCTATTTAGATTCTGTATTTTTTCAATGTATCTTAATAGGACTGACGGAGGGTGTCGTGGGTTATAGCTGATGGGTTAGAAGTACGGAGAACAACCTGGGCTAGAGACCGTGACCTGAAGCCGGGGGGGGTGGGGGGTGGGGTCTTGTAGGAATGAGTCCTTCACCTGAGGATCTGATGCTGTCTCCAGGTAGAGAGTGTCAGAGTTGAGTTAAATTGTAGAACACTCAGCGGGGGTCATAGTATTTCTTGGCTGGGGACCCCTCCCTCTCCCCACGTCAGAAGTGTAGTGTGGTAGCTTTGTGAAAGGAAAGGAGAGACCCAGTAGAACAGAGGTTTTTCTTACTTGCCTGGTTATAATCCATGGCATTTATCCCAGTTTGCAGTAAACTTTTTAATTTATATATTATCTGTTTAACACTTGTTTCCCTTGTCGAGGTCGGAGGAAGATAATAAATCTCACCTTCTTCTTTCTTCGGGTTCAGAGTTAATTCAGAAATAAGACACAGGAGTCAGACAGAGATAAAACATCGTCATTATTACTGGTAATGAAACTACCCTGACAACTTTGCTCCTTGCTGACGTTTATGACTCATTCAAAGAGAGATGGTTTAAGTTTTTCGCGAGTTTGACTAGGTCCTTGGAGGGTACATACAATACTCACAATCCCTCATTCCCCATTTTTTCCAGGAGATATTGTAAACATTTCTGGGGGTTAAAAAATTCATCATACTCTCTCTATATTTATTTATTTATTTATTTAGTGTGAGTGGAGCATGGGTTGGGGGTGTGGGTGGGGAGGGGCAAAGGGAGAGGGAAAGGGAGAGAGAGAATCTTCACCAGGCTCCACACCCGGCGCAGAGCCTGCCCATGGGGCTCAGTCTCACGACCCTGAGATCATCACTTGAGCTGAGACCAGCCCACGGAGTCACCCAGGCGCTCGAATCGCAATCTCTTTTATTGAAAGCAGTTGCCATGTGGCAGCACTTGCATTGTGCCAGCAATTGCACGAGAGAGGCCACGAGGGTCTGGACAGCCAGCAGGACCGGGGTGGGAGACGAAGGACAGTGAGGGGCATTCTCCAGCACACACAGACGGCCACTCTTTCTCAGGGTGTTGGGCTGGGGGTGATGGAGATGGATATTTAGGGGGAAAATCACCCAACGTCCCAGAGTCCTGAGCTTGTAGGCACCCTAGAATTTTTGGCTTAAAAGGAAAACCCCAATTTTTCACTCCTTTTGCAAGGATACTGTGCAAGAGGGAGATTGAGGTTGCCATGCAGGTCCCGTGAACTGGGAGAGATAAGAAGGGAGTATAGAGAAATAAGTCAGGGTAACTCAGGATATTCGGACGGAATAGAAACTTTATGTATTGATTGAGAGTTAAGTACGGAAAGCCACATTCATGTTTACAGTGAGACTGTGGGCTGGGACATGTCAGCCCTTGCTGGGCCCAGGATGTGACCAGGTGGAGGTGAGCCTGCCAGTGCATTTGCAGAAGGTAAATTAGAGGGAGGAGTTGTAGGAAGAGGTGAGAGGGCTTGCCTGGCATATAGATCAGAGGCAAGGAAATAAAAACGCCGTTACCTCTACTGGAGAAGCTCGGATCCCGCAGCACCCCGGAAGGGCTGCTGTTAGTCGAACAAACTAACAGCTTGTTGTACTCAAATGGGAGTTGAGTAAAAAGCCATTGCTAGAAGGAATGTAAACAAAAACTGCCCCTTAGGCCTGAAGGCCAGGCAGCCGCCCACAAGAAGAGCTTTCCCTGTTTTTGAAGCTAAAGAAACAATGGTTCAAATTCAAGGTTATGTGCGGTGATTGCTCAGTAGTGTTGACTTTAAAAGGGCATCTTTACACGCAGCCAAAATGGCCCAAATAAGGCAAGCACACCGCTCTGGCAGCAGCTAAGTAAGCCATTCTGTCCACACGGGCATCCCAGCCATTCCTTGTTTATTTCTCTCGTTTTGCTTTAGATCCCACTTTTTACTAGGGCTGTAGTAGGAAACATAATAAGTACAACTTTAGGACAGAGTGGCCTTTAAACACGTAGGCGGCAGTCAAGCAAATTAACTAACTGCCTTGTGCAATTTTGTGGTCAGGTAGCTGGGAAGATGGAGCTGAGTTTCCAAACCCGCAGCTTCCAAAGCCATTGATTTTGAAGGCTAAGGGGGTTACCTAGGATGGCAATTTACTTTAACTTTTTTAAAAGGGAAGTTTAGGGCTAGATTGGTCCTTTGATATCTTCTAATCCTAACCTCTCATTTTAGAAAAGATAACAGAGCCATAGAGGTCAGAGTTTTTGCCAAAGATGACACCTAGTTAGTGGTGGACCGGGATTCTGGTAACTCAAAGGCGTGCTCTGATAAGATGAGGATATGGGGAATTTATGTTTGTGGGGTGTGTGTGGCAAGCTGGTCAGCAGAGTCTCCTGAGGGTGCCTTCAAATTCCTCATGCCACTTGTCCCCATGCATAGGTCTTGTGGGAATCTCTGGAGATTCCCAGCCATTGGGATGACTTGAAAGAGCCCTTAGGACCATCTGTGAATCCTGCATGAACGGTTTCCTGCATGAATGAGCTTCCCACCACCACCATCACTACGTGGTCTCTGGCTGCCTGTAGTGGCCGGAGAGCTAGGAGCACAGTAGAGGCTTTTGTGCTATTTTCTTTCCTTAGAAATTTCTCAGGAAGAGAGCTGATACACAGGCCAGTGACTCTGGGGGATGGGGGTACTCAGCTTTGGAGACTCAGACATCAGATTTGAGAAGGGGAAAGTCAGTGCCTCCTGCCGTTGATCAGCTAAGTCTGCAAGACTGATCTCCTGCCTCTCCCCCTTCTCATGGCCCCTTTCTAGGCAGGAACATCTTCTTTAGGCTTTAACTCGACACCAAAGCCACCTCCTCTGTCCCTTTCTGCTATACTTTGGAGGCCTTTCGGAAAGGTGCTTCCCTTCCATAAGAGAGAAAGTAACATCCAGGGATGTCAAAGAGTTGATGGCTGAAGGGAGAATATAAAGCAATGATGTCAGCTTTCCTTCCATTTCAAACCCAACCCCAAAGCTATATTAAGCTGGTGCACACAGCATTATTCAACAGATCTTTGTTGACTGAATGAATACATTTGCAGTAACAAAGAGAAGATTGAGATTTCAGAACACGGTGGGGTATGTTTAACATTGATTCTCTGATCTCGGAGAAGAGAAAACAGAAACGGAATTTTCATTTAATTTCAGTGAGAATATTCTGGAGTTGAAAGGGATCTTAGTGATTATTTGGTTTCTTTGTTGTTTTACAAATAGGAATTTAATGACTTGCATTTCTCGCTGTCTGAACCTTGGTTCAGTAACATATACTCAAGTATTTTCATTTTTTGAATTGACTGTAATATATATCGGATAGATACCCAAACTGATCTTCCCTCAAATATTCCATTCCCTGCTCACGTTTCCTGAATATTTGGTTGTGGAGTAGCTCATTAAGCTGAGAAACAGGTGGTAGCTTTGAGGTCTTAATGCCTTAATCCTCAATCTTGCCATTTCTGAGTGGGTCCCTTGACATTTACAAAAACTGCCGAAGGTTCACATTCATAAATACTGACCATGTTGTTGCCAGGGCTGTTTTGAGGAGTGCCATTTAAAAACTGCACACAGGCCCCACCCCCTTCTTCTTCTTTTTTTAAATAAGCTAGTACATACTACTAGCTCTTAAGTAATTTAGATAATCTAGAATGTTAATAATCAAGACCTGTGTTCCAAAACACCGCCCAGCAAATAGATGCAGGATGGCAGTGCAGTTCCAGCTCTTAGAGAAGTGAAGGGAAAGGCAGCAAAGTGGCCACAAGGCGTTAGGCTCATCATTCAAAGCGCGGAAGCTTCGCTGCAGCCTGAACCATGTTTGGCACACAGTAGGTTCATTAATAAATGCTTGTTAAGTGATGAATGCGTAAGTCTATAAAAAGAGGGTGCTTCTAAATAATGAGCTAAAAACTGTATCAGAACGAGTCTTAACTTTGCCCTGCTTGAGCACCGTCCGATGGTATGTGTGCAGGGCGGGCCCTCCACACGTGATATATATACATTGTTGCAAAGCTGCAACTGCTGCTTCTCTCATTCATCCATTGAACAGACATTTAGTGAGTATCCACTGCTTGTAAGACCCTAGAGATACAGCTTTGAACAAATTATGCTTGATAATAATCCTAGAGGAATGGGCTTTGGAATTGGGCATACCTGGGTCTGGATATACTCTTATTACTAACTTATCTGAGACTCACTTTGCTCATCTGTAATGTGGGGATATTAATAGTATTGTTGAAAGTTGGGTTGTTATGGTAGATTGAATAAAAATAAATAACATCTGTGACATTTACAAAGTCACAGAAAGTGGCCAGTTCTCATATTTTACTGGCAGTATTAACAGTGTAGGAAGGTTTCCCCAGGAATGTTTCAGATGCTATGGCATTTCCCCACGAGAGGGCGGCATAACCACGCTCTTTGGAACCTGCCTTTCTCCCCACACAGATGGCTCTCAGCACTCAACACAGTGTTACTTTCCTATTGTGAGTTTAATGCAACACTTAAAGGCCTAAATAGCTTAGAATAATATTTTAAAAGTGGCAGGTTCTAACCTCCAGGCTTCTATTCAACTGGGTATTGATAGGAATGATCAAGTAAGTATTCTGCACTCCAGATGTTGAGAATATTTTTGCAATTAGGACTCAGCTGGATCTGAATTTTTTGAGTCTTAAAAATTAGGGCAAGTTGTCTAAAAGCATCAGGCTGTCTTTGCCTACATCCAGAATTTTATGGAATTGGCCAAGTGTTAGACTTAGATCTCCTGGCCGCCATTTGAGATTTGGATTAATTCTACACCCTATATGAGACATTCTACTAGATAGAAGATACAGAGATGCCATCTTTCATTCCACAAATACTTTTGGTGGGCAGACTATGCACCAGACACTGTTCTAGGTGCTGAGCATTCAGCAGGAGATTGAAAAAAACAAGTTAAGGCATTATCGCTGTTGTTAAGGAATATATCAATTATATCAAGTTCCTAAATGGTGAGTAACACGGAAGCAGCAGCCACTGTGCTGAAACAATAGGGCGGGGCTGCTGGTTCTTGTGTCAGGGCCTGTAACTGACTACTGCAGATCCTTTGTTGGAGTGGCCCAGCCCTGGCCCTTGCTCCTGGCTGATTCCCTAGACCAGTGCGACATCCCAGCAGTGAACCTTTGCATCAGTGATTCTAAATCTTCATGCCATGACACACAGGTGTATTACTGGGAACTGTAAGGAGTAAATAAGGGGACATTTGCTATTACTGTAGATCTCAGCATGGAAATCAGGCAGCCCAAACGGTAGCCTGCTTTTATCCTTCTATGAGTCAGTCTCATTTCATTTTGTTCCCTCCTTCTGTTTGGATGGCAGAAACTTCATTTAGTCATTTTGTGTCTCTAGTTCCGGGGTGGGTGGTGCAACAGGAGACAGAGGGTGGTGTGAAGACACTGGTGTGTGCACAGAGGCAATCCTTTAAGGCCTGGACGTCATCTGGGCTGTGGGCATCTGTTGAGAAGTCCATTACTCATCTGGTCCCTGGTTATCAGTTCACTCAGGTTGCCAAGGAGACAACCATCCTCTCTCCCGTAAGTTTCAGATTCATTAGCTCATTCTCCTACCTCCTGTGCCTTTACGGGCACATAGATTGCTTTATTCCACTCTGTGAGGCTGCTGTGGCCCTGTCTCGTTGTTCCAGGAACACCAGGCAACTCTTCCTTCTCTGAATCTTGCTGCCTCTCCGGGTTCTTCCCGGGAGAGTAGGGAGCCTCTTTCCTGCTCTCTGATGCCTCATCTCAAGGCTACCTGGAGTTTTCAGGGCCTCCTCGGGATTGGCCTAAAGTGGCCCTCCTCTGCACCCCCAGCTTCTGTGATCTCATTGCTTCCCCTGAGGCTCTCTCTCTCAAGCTTGGGAAATTCTTTTAAACTGAGGAATGGGAGGGATCCTTGCTCTTTTCTTCATGATTTCTCTCTAAACAGCTGTACCCCAAATTCTCTTTGCTTCAACTAATGCCTGGTCTCTTGCAAACACCAAAATCTAGGATGAATCTTGAAGGCTGTTTGATTTTCCCCTTGCTGTGTCTCTGTGCCTCCCTTCTCCCCACAAAACAAATCCGGGCTCTCCTTGCTGCTCGGGAGTGGGCAGGAGGAGAAGGGTAGCGAGGTGAAAAGGGATACAGAGAAAACATATTGGTTAGCCCTTCAGATTCATTATCCTGCCATACCAATAATAAAGTACCAACATTTGTGAATGATTTGTCTTTTTTATAAATCGGAGTGGTTTCAAGGTTATCCCTATAATAACTCTCATCCCATTGTTCCTTTGGATTTTCAGTTCGATCATTGCTTCCTCAGGGAAGGGTCTCCCGACCTACCCTCTTTTATGTTTTCATAGCGCTCTTTTTCTCCCTCCCATAACACTTATTCTCATTTTTTATAATTGTGGTAAAGTACAAATAACAAAATTTGCCATCTTTGCCATATTTAAGCTACAGTTCAGTGGCGTTAAATACATTCACATCACTGTGCCCCCGTGACCACCAATCCATCCACAGAATTCTTCGCCTCTTACAAACCCCAAATCGTTTTATTTGTGTGATTCTTGGATGAATGTTTGCCTGCTTCTTGAGGATCTAGGCTCCATGACGGTTCAGACTGTGCTCTGTTCTCCTCATCACTATATTTTAATGTCTGGCACAGTGTGTCCCAGAGAGCAATTGCTCACCCAGTACTTACTGAATGAGGGGGTGGTTCTCACTTGCTTTCCCTTATATGCATTCTTGAGTGGGAGAGGAAGGAAACAGGTACAGCTAGTGTGCCAGAAACTTGTCACAACCCTGGGTCCACGTGGGAGTGTGTTGTACAGTTTAACAACATCTAGAGAAGTTTGGGATTAACATGATGGACTCACATTGCATCGTTTCCCCAAAACCCAATGAAATAAGGAAAAATTGTAAAAAGCAAGCACAAGCAAAAAACAGTCACCAAAGGAGGAAAGAGACCTAATGTAGATCAGTAAACTTAAAACAAAAAAAAAAACCCCCCAACCAAACAAACAAGCAAACCAAACCAAACCAAACCAAACAAACAAAAAAACCCCCTAGCCACTGTGGAAACACACAGAAGATACTGGAACAGAGTAGAATCCCAGGTTGGCCTGGACACTCTCCAGAAGCCAGACCATCCAGAAGACAAGATAAGGCAGGGGCTGTAAAATTTGGAGAAGTCTTATGAATCACCCCAATATGAAGAGAAGGAAACTGAGTAAACCGATCTTATGCTGTTCTTGGTCCCACTGGGAGATAGTGGGAATAGAACCTGAAAGAAAGAGGGGAATGGGGGGGTAGCTCCATGGATTGGCATGAAACTGGAGGAACCCATTGAAGTACAAGGTGTCTCACAATGTGAATGAGATACAGACATTGCCAAAGTGTGACCCTTTGGACAGTGCAGATACAAGGAGAGTGGAAGAGAGAGTGGGATTCAGTTTCTTAACCAGAGCTGTTCTGCCCACCACCACCAGTGAGCTGTCCCATCTGTGTCTTGGACAGGAAACTAAGCTGGTTTTGGATACAGTGGGAAGAGAGTCAAGAAGTCAGCCTGCTACATCAGACCAGCTACGAAGTCTATTCAGGGCTGTTGAGCATGAACAAAATATAAGGGGCAGGACAGCAATGCAAATCTGCTCCAGCAAAAGATACAACAAACCACAAACCAAAGTGAGTAAGCAAGAAGTATATTACATGGAATCTGTTTTAGAAAAAAACACAAGGGACAGAAGAAAATTCTTTGCAATTGCTTTATGTTATAGAACAATTTGATCTTATAAGAGAACAAATGTAATAAATCAATAACTCAAAGATAATAAAACAATAGAGTACACTCAAAGAGTTATGGAAGCCTGTGGAATTCTACTCAAGAACTAAAGAGGTCACTATGGAACTAATAATTAGGAACAGCAAGGAACAACATTTAAACATTGCTGAAAGTTGAATTATTAAAATAGAAAGACTTGAGACAGTCTTGGTAAGCATAATTAGAAAGACAAAAATTAAAGCAATCAAATGGAAGTAATAGATGTAAAATGCAGAAAAACAAATCACCATAAATGTAGGGGGTGTCTCTGAAGATAAAGTCAAAGAAATAATGAAGGAACTATTCTCTGAATTGAAGACAAAACCAAGTCTGCAAATCCAAAGGGCATACTCTGTTCTAGAAAAATTAGAAACATAAAGCTCAACACTAAGACATGTTTTAGTTAAGAAGCAATTCTTTAGGAATCTATTGAGAAAGAGCAAGTCCTCTACAAGGAGGAAAAAAAAACCAGACTGGTCTCAAGTTTTCCCACAGTATTTAGTGGCAGAAGACAATGGAACCAGAGCTCTAAAGTCTTCTTGGGGGGGACATTTGACCTTGGATCCTTTTACCTGTCTAAGATGATGTCTAGGTATAAAGGGATGTTGATACAGAAGAATTTAAAGAATGCAGCACCTGTATGAAATTCTTGGGGGAGAAAATATATGCAGGTAAAGCCAACCACTTCATGTGTGAATGAAAATACAGAATACAGAAATGGAGAATCCCTGGCTAATATTGTGTGGAACACTGAATTCATATAAATGTAGAATTCATGGTAGACAGCTATGAGAATTATGGGTAAAGAACAAAGTGTGAAGGCCATAAGCATGGACAATGTAAAAATGATAATATAACTAGCAAAAATCAGGAAGAGGGGATGGGAAGATGTGTGAGAAGATGGAAGTCTTCATCTTTCATAACAAATAGCAGGGAGTGAAGAGACACTGTACCAAAATAAGTAGCTTTAAAAAAAATTGCAATCCTCAGATGTCTTTAATAAACTAATTTCTTAACCTCAGAGATATCTTTTTTTTTTTTTTAGAGTGTGTGCACTGGAGAGAGAGGGGAGAGGGAAGAGAGAGATGGCGGGGTTGGCGGGGTTGGGGTGGGGAGGGGCAAAGGGAGAGAATCTCAAGCAGATTCCCTGATGGGCACAGATTACCTGACATGGGGCTCAATTCCACGATCCTGAGATTATGACCTGAGCTGAAACTAAGAGTTGGACGCTTAACCGACTAAACCACTCAGGTTCCCCTAGAGATATCTTTTTAAAAGCATTTTTTTTCTAAAGCAAGGAAACATTTGATTTTCAACGGTTCCTGCTGTTTCACTGTAGTTTCTTTTACTTTTGTAAACTCAAAGTAAATTTCAAATTAATACTTTTTCATAAAAAATGCACATATAAGAATAACCCCATTTTAATAAATGTAGTTTCTCTCTCTTTCTATGTTTATCTTTCTTCTTTCTACGTTTTGGCATCAAAAAACATGTGTGATCATTCTAACTTAATATCAACAGTTATTCCTGGCTGTGGGATTTTGATTTTTTTCCCTTAACTTTGGCTTTGTGTTTTCTGTGTTCTTTACATTTTTATAATAGACATGTAGCATTTTGACCAAAATGAGTGATTTTTTAATTTAAATTTAAAAGCCAAAGAAAAGAGTGGTCAACAGGACCTATTAATAGTGGTCAGCTCTAGGTGGGTAGAAATTGAGTGATTGTTTCATTTTTGCTTTGTACTTTTCTAGATTTTTAAAAAAGTTTTCAATAAATTCGTAGAGAGGAAAATAAAAAGAAGGGTAAGTCGAGAATATCTGCTTCATATCAACTGAATAGCAATCATGCTGGCCTCATTTATGGGCTACCTAAGAAATTCAGGGACAGGTTGATAGAAGGACTGGCTGGCCAGAATGGATCGTAGGATCTGTCATAATAAGCTGCAGGATGACAAGCTGGTGTGGCACACGGCCACTCTTGGGTGGTCTAGGAGAAAAGTGACAGGGTCTCGGTACTGGGAGTCTCTTTTGAGGGACTAGGAGAATTGCAGAGATTTCAAGAGAACAGCCAGACCTGTTCATCATTGCATATACTTAAATGTGCCATGACTCAATTTTCCCCCTGAAGCATAACACCTAGTAAAGTCTGGGAACACTTATAGGTGTTAATTTTTTCATTGACTTTGTAATGGAATTTTATTTTACTTATTAAGCGTTTGACACAGAGAGAAATACATTAGTGAAAGCCGGTGAGACAATAAAAGTTTTATACCAAAAATAGGAGCAGATTCTGTTATAGTCATAAGAAGCGGATATGATAGCTAAACAATAGGTAAAACATGAAAGTAGCATGGCTAAGAAGTAGCTGCATAACGTCCTAACCAGGCTGGTCTGATCTTTTACGTGGTGCTCTAGACCGGCAGGCATGGCAGAGGCAAAAGAGCGTGAAGTTTAATGTCCAACTCCTGCTCCTCCCCCTACAATTTCCTTCTCCAGGAAGTGGATTCCTTCTCCCGGAGGTGGAGAGACTAAGGCCGACGTTGTCGGGTTTGGTTCAGATGCCGTGTGTGTAAAGCACGGTGAACGGTTCAGTGGCGGTAATTACTCCTGGAGCCTGTGCATGAGCAGGGCAGACCTCTTCTCTGGAGTGGCCGTCGACTAGCTGTTCCCCGACAGGGGCTGCCTTTATTTCCAGCTTGACCAGTTACCAACCTGTGCAGGGAGTCCACTGCAGATGAGGCATGAAGCAAACTTTATTCAGAGGGAGAAAGGGGACGTTGTCGCTGATGGCTCTGAAACCACAGGAGAAGAGCATGTGTGCGAGGCCCATGTGTTAGTCTCGTGCGCAGAGAGCCGGAGGGACCACAGAGAGGAGCTGGTTCCGCATCTTCACTTGCGGCGTCAGTACGCTGAGGGGTGAAGGCTGGCTTAGGCTCATACCTCCACTTTGGGCAGTTTGAATGGAAGGACTGGCTTATGGAGAAGCACGGAAGAAGCTGGATGGGGGAAAAAGAGTTGACTCTAAAACAGCCCTGGCAGAGCCATGGGCCGCTTAGCGGGGTGCTGTGATTCCAACAGTGTGTGTCATTGGGGTGAGATGATCCCCCCTTGTTGCCAGGGAAGCCTTGCCGTCTTTTCTCTTCTCCTGGGTTCATTTGCCGATGAGCACACTGTCTAATTCTAGAAACCTCATTGGTCAATAGCTGTTACCTGTGATGTGTTCATAGAAGATACCTGAACGTTCTTGGATTGCAAAGAAGTCCGTGTTGAGGGACGAAGTCAGAGCGGGACCCAGGAGTGCTCCTGGATCTGGAAGCGAAGGGCCACGGGCCAGGCACTGGCGGGCAGTGAAGGAGATGGGGGGGCAGCACAGTCAGGAATGGAGGTAGGTCACCCTTCCTAGTTGTTGTGGTCTAAGCTGGAGGGGTTTCCTTCCAGAGCCTGGGAAGGAGCAGCTCGGCCATGAAGCAGTGCAGGGAAGACACAGGTCCACAGAGACTTGGGAATAGATGGGGCTTTGCAGTTACTGGCTCTTCTCCTGAGACATGGATCTCTAGCCTGCAGTCAGCAGATTTGGCCGACCTTATTCCTCATGTGGGGATTGAAAGTCTGTATCTTGGAAGCATGTGCTTCTTCCAAGATGAGCCCCTGGCAGACGCTTGGACAGGGCTGGGCTGAGATTTGTGCTTTGCCGCATTTTTATGTTCAGCCCCCTCCCCGCCTCCTCTCTGCTCACTCTTCCTTTCTCCAGGGTCTTCCCATTTGCAAAATCGAGAAAGCACACATTTAGCAGCTCCAGGAGAACAGAACAAAGATACTTTATGAAAAAGAGACATGATCTCATAGAAGAGGGATGTTTATTTACCCCAGCCCTGGAGAAGTTCATTCTAAGGGCACCATTTTAATGCCGATGAGACAAACACCTGTGGGGAAGCTGGATGCTTAAAATAAATTAGGACTTAAGTTTGGTCATTGCCTCGGGGCTCTAAAGTCTGAAGGAGCTAGCACAGATTTAAAGACAAACTCTCAAAGTTACTTTTTTCTCTCCATTGACTTTATTTATTTATTTTTTTTTTGCTGTTTTTTTTTTTTCCCTGAACTTTTTGTATTTGGAAAGAGGGAGGAGAATATTCCTGGGGAGTTGGGGGAATTGGAATCCACAGATGTGGGGTGTTACTAGTGAATCTCAGAGAGTCACAGCAGAAGAAGGTGGGTATGGAGTTGGGGATCTTGCTGACCTTCAGGGTCATTTTCCCCATCATCTATCCTTCTCTTACCTTATTCCTGTTTTGTCCTCTTCCTGTGGCTGTGGTATGCCTCCTGGCCTGTCTTTTACTCGCTGAGCCGAAGATTCCATAAAGAAGGTCACGTCCTAGCTCTTGAGCCTGCTGTTGTTAGGCTCAACACACAGTAGGTGCTCAGATATTCATTAAAGTAATAAATAAGTTCTAGGTTTAACACAGAGAAACTGAGGCACAGAGACCTACTCATTCACTGTCCAAAGTTGCCTCTTAGCAAGTAGCAGAACTCAAAAGTCTGGCTGAAGTCAGGGAAAATGCACATAAAAAGAGTGAACTAGTGGATGCAGGGTATTGTCCGTGTCACATTAGTAGAGGGCATTAGTTGTCAACTCACATGGGGGCAATGTGCTCTGAAGTCATGATTAAGACTTCCTGGAAAAGATAGCGCTTGGGTTGAAAACTAAACAGTGAGGGGCGCCTGGGTGGCTCAGTGGGTTAAGTGACTGCCTTCGGCTCAGGTCATGATCTCAGGGTCCTGGATGGAGCCCCGCAACGGGCCCCCTGCTCAGCGGCGAGTCCGCTTCTCCCTCTTCTTCTGTGATCTCTCTTGCTTTCACTCTCTCAAATAAATAAAATCTTAAAAAACAAAACAAAACAGAGAAAAAGTGGGAGGGAGAGGAGCCAGGTGTCTCAGGCTTGGGTGCATGCAGGGCTCCTACGCTCCGTTCAGGACTAGGCTTGCATTCCCCCAGCTGAGTGCCTGTAGTTGAGTCCCTCCCTGAAAAGGAGCTGCCTCATTCAATGTTGTGCTCCCTCTTCTCATGACTAGTTGACTTGAGGTTACAAAGGCCCAATCCCCTTGCTCCAAGGTGGGCAAGATTTATTTGTTTATTTGAGAGAGAGAGAGAGAGAGAGAGAGAGCAAGGGGAGGGCAGAGGGAGAGGGAGAGAGAGAATCTCAAGCAGACTCCCCACTGAGCACAGAGCCTGTCACCAGGCTTCATCTCACAACCCGGAGATCATGACCTGAGCTGAAACGAAGAGCGGGATGCTAAACCGACTGAGCCACCCAGCTGCTCCCAAGGTGGGCCTACTCTTAGGAGCCATCTTAGCTTCAGGGCTCCTGTGTGATGGACCGAGGTCTCTGTCCCATGCAAGGTCTCCGTCTGCCCAGTTCTGCTCCTCATCCCTTTGTAGGAGTGGTTCAGCAGAGCACTTCCCCTGTGCTTTCTGCATGGAAATCTACTGTCTCGGCATCTGTTTTGTAGGGGACCTGACTTAAGCCAGTTGAGACACAAGTGTTTCTAGGAAGCAGCCTCTAAGAAAACTGATTGCACAATGAAAACCCCATTGCTGGTGGCAGGCGGAGTCACGCTAGCCCTTGGCCTGCTCTAATTGTGTAATCATTAGAACTCTGCCACGGGTGAGCAGGGATGGGACAGGAGTGAGGGAGAACACTGGTGGCTCAACAGCTCAGGCACAGGGAAGGTTTGGGGGAAGTGGTAATAATAAGGACTTCTAATTGAATAGTTCTTGCTGGGGGGCTATTGATGCCCTGGCGAAGGACAGAGGATGATCAATGACCAGCTGAAGTCACTGACTAGTGAAAGCTAGAGGTCCTCCTTGGTAGATATAGATAGTCTTTACTCTTGCAGCTGGAGGGCAGAAAAACCTAAAGAAAGGCTCTGTATTTAATTATAAGAACCGTGGATCTCCCGAGAAGGTTGAATTCACAGCTCAGCAGGTTTACTGCACCAGATCAAGACCCTGACTGGGAGGAAGGAGGACTCTGAAATTTGGGATGGGGACATCTGAGCTGATGCATTCAGAATTTTTTTAATCCCCAGAAACCCCGGAACCGTCTGGGTCTGAGTCTGCCCCCGCAATAATCTGAGGCTTCAGGGGTTGAAATCTGGGACTAAGAAGTTTATTAAAAGACTAGAAGTGAGGGGAAGGGTGTGGGAGATGATGGGAAGGAATGAGGTTTATGTTCCAGGAGTCTAATGCTCCAATGGCTACTGGAGTAGGAGGCGATTTAATACATTGATGAATAAGGTGTTATAATAGAAATAAATATGTTTTGTCTATGTGTAGATTAGGTATAGTAAATCTCACATGTCCTCAAGATAGAATGTATTTTTCTCTTTCCTATTTTCCAATTTCCATTTTCAGTTTTATGTCATGAAATAATAACAATTCTTGCAACAGTGATTACACTAATAAATAACATTGTGCATTAGTGCATGCGAATGAAGAATGTACATTATAAATAATAATAGTTTATTTATGATATTGCCTCTACTCACCCTTTCTAGTCTCTCAGCAAGGTGTTTGGGGATCTCAAAAAGCTACCAAATATCCCTGCACGCACATCTATCTGGAGGAGATATCGTTACATATGTATTTCACAAATAAGAAATCCTCCAAATGACAGTTCATGAAGAAAATGGTAATCTTAGAATAAAAATCATTGGAGATGGTGGACATTTATTAAATTTATGTACTACTGAAACTTGGTTTTATGAACCTGAAACTTAATTTAGACATTTTTGGAATACAAGTAGATAAAAAGTAAAACATTATTGACTTCAGGTAGAAAAATACATTCATGTGGCATTTTTTTCTGATAAGGTATGCATATCTTTTCGATTTCAGTGGTTCCCAGATGTTTGGATTTTTGGACTGATACATTAAAAACAACAACAACAACATTTTGAGGACCAACATGGGCTGCACTCTATTTTGTGAATTAAGTTTATTTGAAAAAAAAATCATTCTTCTTTTAATTCCATTATTTCCTAAGAAGAATGAATATTTAACAGTCAAAAGGTAGGAAGAATATAATCTCACAACAAAGACCTTTATTTTTAAAAAAGGTGTATTTATTTATTTTAGAGAGAGAGAGAGAGAGAGAGAGAGAGAGAGAAATTTTGTGAGTGGGGGGAGGGGCAGAAGGAGAAGGAGAGAGAGAATCCCAAGTAGACTCCCTGCTGAGCGGGGAGCCTGACAAGGGGCCTGATCCCAAGACCCTGAGATCATGACCTGAGCCAAATCAAGAGTCAGACGCTTAACTGACTGAGCCACCCAGGCGCCCTAGCCCCAGAGTTTCTGAATCAGTGGATGAGGGACAAGAATCTGTATTTCTACCAAGTTGTCAGGTGATGTTCATGCTGCTGGTCTGGAGCTCACACTTGGGGAACAAATATTCTACATTATCAAAATGTATTTTCTGTTTTCAAGGCATGTGATACTAATTTGGCAGTCTTCCTTCCTTGTATTCCTTAAATGAGTAGATTCAGGCCGCAAGCACAATTTCATAGAATAGAAAATGCAAATATCTTGCCCAAGTGTTCCATGGCCTGGACACCTTTACTTGTCCTTAGAGTGAATGAAGGTTGACACACCTTTCTAGAGCCTGTTTAAATAATCATCCCCTCTTGCCTTAACTCCCCAAGTAGACTCTATGTCCTTTCCTCTCCCCTTCTCTCTCATTTCTCTGTCTGTCTTTTCTTTCTTCCTCCTTCCCCTTTCCCCTTTCCTTTCTTTCCTTTATGAATATCTCCATTAGATTCTGGCCTTGTGGAAAACAGGTGCCTTAGCTCATTTGTCTTTGAATCCTAGAATCTAGCAGCATGCCTGCTGTTGCTTTTGTCCATTTGTTTGGCGTATCGTGGCAACAACCAAACCAAGTGATTAGTATCATCTAGTGGGTTTGCTCTCTATAGATGGTATGGATTATTCTGCTGAACACTTTTTTCCCTTCCCCTAAACTCTTGCCGCCTATAATCTGTGGCACAGTGTTATTTTCCTTAAATCATTTGGACACCTGTTTAAGTGTCTACTGTGGGGTATAATGTGCCATCCAGTAAGTCAAATATTGGAGCAAACATATAGAAGTCCCCAGGCCCCATATTTGTCAATTGCTAGCCTAATTGGCATACCTAGACTAGAATCCTCTTCGGTATATCCCTGGCAAAAGTTTGTGTACTGTTCCTATCAGCTTTGAGGGACATCGGAGTGTGATGCTTTAGATATCCAAATTCCAAAACTCTTTTGCAAAGATCCTTTTGAATATCAAAAATATATAAATATGCTTTGGGTATATTTCCAAATTCCAAAGGTAGGAATGGAAACCTGGAATAGTCAGGAGCATCTTTTTCCAGTGGCTCAATGACCCTTCTATCCATTTCCTATACATCATATTTCTTCTGAAATCAAGGAACAATATAATGGGGTAGCAAAAATATTGACAGGTACAAATGCATGCCAAATGCAGCATCTTTAATTTCATGGATTTTTTTTTTGCCATTCTGACCTAATTTTTAAGATGAAATGCTCTTGATTGTGTGACCCCGTATATAAGAAAAAGCTGAATGACTGTGGAAAAAATAAGTTTACAACTTGCATTACATTTATCACTGTTTCAAGGTCCATAAGGACGGATGAGGGAGCAAAGCCCATTTAGGCTCCAGATAGATATTTAGAAGGATATTCAGGTAATAGAATGGGATAGAATAGACAAAGGGAGTTGGAGTCCCAGCATATTTAAGACATTTCCTCCCGCTAACGTAAAATATAGCATTTCTCTCTATATCACATATTAACTAAGCGAAATAGAGAGAGACCATTTCAAAATTAATTTTAGTCAAAAGATGCTATTTTCCATAATACTTCGTAAACAAGAGTTATACCTTACTTCTTAGACATGTTTAGATTGCTTGAACTCTTTCATTTAGGAAATGTAGAGTGTCCTGTCCCCAAACAGAACTAGGCAGTTAATGAACATTTGTTTCAAGTGCTTTGTTATGTTTCATTCAAAGGTGTCTATGAAGTGCCACATACTATTAGAAGCAGCAATCTTTATTTTGTTTGCAGACAATTCAATTATGGAAAATACCCAGAAAGAAGTTGTGAAAAGAATATCATTAGACAACCAACTAGGTTTCCTCTCTTATGTATGCTTGGAAGAGGGATCAGCTTGCTGGTAATTGACCAAAGAATGGGGTTGTTCCCAGAACAAGCATTTATTAAGATTGTAGGAGGTTAAGAAGTGATATAGAGCAAGCTCCCTTGTAAGAATAACTAGGAGGTTCAGGGGAAGGATGGGGAGGAGCTGATTTATCTCTGGCCTCCCTTGGCAGCGAGATAATCTGCTATGTTTAAGGCAAAAGCAACTCTGCCAAATAATATCCTGTTACTCCTTTTATTATTCTGGCCTGAAGTGAATTGGCTTCTCCTTGGGTTTTATAGCATTTTCTGTCTGCCATTTTCTTGTCCCTTAATGAGACATGGCTTCATATCAGCATAGGAGGAAAAGAGGCAAAAACTTGGCAAAACATGTTCACTAGTAGTCGCCAGGGCACCTGTGTATTAAGTTTCACATATCGGTACTGCCTCCCTTCAGTGATCTTAGAAATGTAACCAGCAGTTAGATAGGCAGCCCTTGGCGGGTCTGACCGGCTTCACTCTCTCTCCCACCTCTCCTGGGGGGGCTCAGTGTGTGCCTACCTTGGACAATGCTTCTTAGCCGGAGGGTGGGGTGGTCCCAAGATTTGGGTTTGGGCTTAAGAAGATGGAAGGCCCATTTGGCCTTCTGATAGAACGCTTGCACCTACTGGGTTATCATCCCACGACCCTGAGATCATGACCTGCGTGGAAGGCAGACGCCAACCGACTGAGCCACAGGTGCCCCTGAACCATTATTGTTCAATAGGGAATAGGGACCAGAGAGCGCAGGCTGTGTTGCAGGTCAGGGCATCGCAAATAAGTTGCCCTATAGCCGTCCTTACTCTTCGGTCCTTGTTTGCGGAGTCCAGGGAAGGGTGGCTGTCTCCTCCTAACGCTGCCCTCCTGCTGGGTTGTGCCCCTTTGCGCAGATCTGATGAGAAATGGGCTTAATAATCTTGTGGAGTTTGATTCTGTCTAAAAGAATCTGCCACTGCCCCCAAACCGAACAAAATGGTTTAAAGGGCCACGTCAATGTCTTTAATGACTCGATAGTTAAGACAACACTGCATGAGCACAGTTTAAATGTAAGCAAATTACTTGGAAAGGAAAAAAATGCGCAAACCCTTTCAAATGATACACTATTTGTTTAATTAGAGCAGAATCTTTTCTCTGTCCTTTTTTAAAGGCCACTGACAGTGGAGTCCTAAATGAATCGATGAAAAACAATAGTAATTAAAGACATCTTCTCTGATCATAGCGGAAGAAAAAAAACCTCGGCATGAGTTGTAAAGTGAAAGGATTTTTGGCATGGGTCCTGTAAAGAGGGACTGTGGAAACGTTTGCGCTGTTCTTTTAGTTTGAGACCCCTGAAGCAGAGGTGCGGAAAACACTGGGGCAGGGAGTTTATTTGCGAGGTGGCCCCAGGAAGCATGAGTAGGGTAAGATAGGGAAGGGTCAAGAGTCAATAAAAATCTGTGTTAATGAGAAAGCTATTGCTGTGGGCAACTTGGGCTCAGCCCTGCTGGGGACCCTCTGAGAGACTGTGTAAAACACACTTCAAAACTGAAAATGAAAGCACCAATTAAAAAAGATATGCACCCCTGTGTTTATTGTAGCATTATTTACAATAGCCTAGCTATAGAAGTAACCTGTGTCCATTGATGAAGGGATAAAGAAGATATGTCATATATATACACACATATATATTCATATATATAGAATAGAATATATATTCATATATATTCATATATAATAGAATATATTCATATATATTCATATATATGTTCATATATATTCATATATATCATATATAAAAAATAGAATATACATATATATGTTCATATATATTCATATATATGTTCATATATATTCATATATATGTAAAATAGAATATCATTCAGCTATGAAAAAGAATGAAATCTTGCCATTTGTGACAACATGAATGGACCTAGAAGCTATTATGCTGAGTAAAATTAGTCAGACAAAGAAAAATACTATATGATTTCACTGACGTGTGGAACCTAAAAAACAAAACAAACAAAAAACCAAACAGATGCTTAAGTACAGAGAATAAATTGGTGGTTGCCAAAGGGCAAGTGAAGATTAAGAGGTACAAGCTTCCAGTTACAAATTAAATAAGTCATGGTGGTAAAAAGTACAGCATAGGGAATATAATCAATAACATTGCAATAATGTTGTGTGGTGATAGACAGAGACTACACTTACTGTGGTGAGCACTGAGTAATGTGTAACATTGTCAAACCACTATGTCGTACACCTGAAACTAATATAACATTGTATGTCAACTATAGTTCAATAATAAATTTTAAAAAATTGTCCTGCCGAGGGACTGTTAAGACAGGGTATTGATTCACCATCCCCTACTAATTGAAGGTTGTTCCTGGGAGCATTAAATCCTGGGCTGCCCTGAGCAAACTCCTAGGATGCTCCAAAAGGCCTTCAGGCAGAGAAGTGGAGAGATATTTCCCTGAGGAGGGAATGGGGAAGCTGTTGGCATGCATGTAACTGTGTAATTGTCCTTGGAAGCTGCTGGTGAACTTAGACATGGGCCAGTGCGACATGGGGTGGGGCACTACAGCCTGTGTTACAGGTAGGCTCTTGTAAGGTATCGTCCTTCTAAATCAGCTCAGTACAAGAAAAATATAATGTAAGTCACACGTGTAATGAAATATCATGAACCACAGAGGCGATTTTACTTTTTCTAGTAGCTGCATTAAAAAAACAAAAAAGAAATGAAACAAGATGGGATGGAGAAGGAGACAAACCATAAGAGACTTCTAATCTCATAAAACAAACTGAGGGTTACTGGGGGGTGGGAGGGTAGGGATAGGGTGGATGGGTTATGGACATTGGGGAGGGTTTGTGCTTTGGTGAATGCTGTGAAAGATGTAAGCCTGATGATTCACAGACCTGTACCCCTTGGGCAAATAATAAAAATAAAATTTAAAAAACAAAAACAAAAACAAAAAAGAAACAGGTGAATTTAACTTTAATAATATGTTTTATTTAATTCCCTATTGTCATTTCAATTGTGTATTCAATATAAAAAGTTACTAAGGAGATATCTTGTATTCTTTTTTCTTACTAAATCTGTGAAATCTAGTATGCATTTAATACTCACAGCACATGTCAGTTTGAACCAGCCACATTTCAAGTGCTCGATAGCCACATGTGGCTCATGGCTACCATATACCTGGGCAGGCAGTTTTAGATGAATATAAGAAGGGACACTCATTTGGAAATGGCATAAAGCAAAAATCTGTGCTTTCCTTCAATAACACCTAAGTCATAATCTTCGCAAATATTTGGGTTCTCTTTTCTTATTTTGTGAACATTATCCAATGATATCCCTTTATGATTTATGGATTTTTTTCAGGAACTTTCTCTGTCCTTTTGATTCCAGATTCCCTTCTTCTGGTTTATGTGAACAGTCTTTGCCACATAAATTTCTCTTGAGAACACTGATGAGAGAAGGCCTCCAGGCCTTTCCCAACGTCATTGCTTATGGGGCCCATAAGTAAGGGTTACCACGGAGGTGGGGGGAGAAATGGAAAAGGAGAGCACCAATTGGCCTGCCCTCTCAAAGGCTGGTACTGGCAAATGAGGCTCTACCTATACTTACTGCATTTAAAAACAAAACAAAACAAAGCCCATTTAGTAGCTATGCACAACATATACATTGAAACTATACTACATTCTTAAAACTGCCTCCTTTTTTTTGGGTATTTCTCCTTTAAAAAAAAATCTTGGAACCACAAAAACTGGTCTAGGCCTCTCTGTATAGGTGAGAGGAGTAATTCTTCATTGACTAACCTTTCATGTCCAACCTCTTTCTCTTTTCTGTCTCTATTAGGTCTTTAAAACAACAACAATAAATAAACAAAAATTGATTTTCTAGTCTTCCTTAAAGTCAGCAGTGAGTGTTGGCCAATGAGGTATAAGCGAAAATCTGTTGTCTCTTCTCTCCTTCTTTCTTATTCCTCTCTGGAACTCAGTCATGATGGCTGGCAACGTGGCAGCCATCAGCAACCAGGAGGCAATTAGCATGACAATGAAGACCAACTGAGGATGGCAGAGGAAAAGACAGAGGGTTTGGTATCTGGTAGCAATTTTGGGCTTTTTTTGCCAACCCTGGAAGTTTTTTTTTTTTTTAAAGATCATGCATCTCTGAGACCATATCTTTTCTTTTTTTTTTTTAGATTTTATTTATATATTTGACACAGAGAGAGAGAGGTTACAAGTAGGCAGAGAGGCAGGCAGAGAGAGGAGGAAGCAGGCTCCCTGCTAAGCAGGGAGCCTGATGTGGGGCTAGATCCCAGGACCCTGAGATCATGATCTGAGCTGAAGGCAGAGGCTTTAACCCACTGAGCCACTCAGGTGCCCCAGCCCTGGAAGTATTTACAGACTTTTGTTATGTGTTTAAGCTGCTATTAATTAGATTTTCTTGTACTTGGAGAAAAAGAAGTTTCTATCTGATATAGAGATTCTGCCAAAATTACTACTGAAACAAACTCAATATGCATTTGCTTTTTTGCTGCCCCTCTACAAGTGACTCATTAAGCAGTCATCCCAGAACACAATTAAAACAACCGAATACACAAAATGCTGCAAGTCTGAAGTGATCAGTTCTCCAGGGGCCTAATTAGATATGTTACATTTTTGAAAAGGTGTAGATGGATCAAAGCATTCACCTTAGTGTTCCAGCCCCAAGGGCCCTTATTTAAAATGACTGTAATTTTTTACCTGAATCACCACTCTCTTCATTTAAATGGGGGAAAATAACATGATTACTCATCTTTGGGTCTCCAGATCTTACCTTGAGCCTGGCATTTGAAGGCAAGCAGGAAATGTTTATCATATTGATAAACTATGATAACACCATGCCAGTAAAAATAACTTCCCATTTAGGGTTTGTTCATTTTTGTCCCTTTATGAGAAAGACTCTTCAGACTTTTTTCATGCTGCCCCAGTCCGTGGATAATACTGACCCAGGCTGTTGCTATCCTAAAGATACCTTTTAGAAGTTGCCTGAGACCTTCCCATAGTGCGAGGGACAAAAGGAATAAGCAACTCAAATTAGGGAGTTGTTTTTTTCAGAAGACTTTCCCTCCTTCAGTAACTGGCTAACACATCTAATAACCATAAGCGAGTAGTTGTTAATTTCCATATTATCTCTTCTTTCTTAGACATGTAACTCCAAATGAGTACTTTGTAGAATCATGTGGAAGCTTTCTCTCCTCTCCATGGGGGTGAACCTCAGAGCTTTGCTGTAGAAGGATGAAAGCCTCTGAGTTCAGATTTGACATCTCAAACAGGGATCAAAATCCAGCCTTCATGCTTTCTGACTAAAACCCCCTTCGCTATGTGGTTGTTAAAATAAAGCTTTTCCATGAGCCCACCCAAATTCTCTGTGGTGTCTCTGAGGACAAAACCCTGTAGGCTTCTACCTTCGCCTTTTACCTATCAGGGTATCAACTGATGATGGTTGAACTTCCACAACTTAACTTAAGGTTGAACCAGATATTCTAGTTATCTGACTTTGGCTAGATTACTTAACTTGTCTGAATATCAGTTGGTAGAGCATGAGACTCTTGATCTCAAGGTTATAAGTTTGAGCCCCATGTTGGGTGTTGGGGTTACTTAAAAAAACAAAATCTTAAAAAAAAAAAAGGGAATTATAATAGTATGGATCTCATTGGGTTGTAGTAAGGTTCTCTTCGATAATATACGTGTAATGCTTAGCACAGTGCCTTACATAGATGAAGCCCTCAATGTTACTCGTTATACATGAAATTAACATTATTAAATTGTCAAAATGAATTATTAATATTTACTAACAAAGTAATATTTACAACTGTCTGATAAGAATTTATGTTAGATGAAGGTGGATAGTGCTGATTTGTCTTCAAGAGGACATGTCCTCCATGTTCTTTTTTAAACAAATAATCGTAGTGACTTATAGAGTTTCTTTGGTTCTCTTGTTGAATTTACTGCGTAGCCTGCTTGGAAACCATGTCTAAGAGCCAGAGCATTAACTTGAATAAAGGATCAAGAGCCTTCTCTCCAAGTTATCCTAGAAAGTAATGGGAATAAATAATTCAAATTCACCCCCCCATCTATGCACCTGGAGACAACATTTAATATCAGCTTTAGAACATCTTTCTTTTTAAGATTTTTTAAAATCTTGTCTTTATACTTATGGTGAAATAGAATTGGGCTTCCTAATATCCAAAGAAACCCCATTTCTTTGGGGTTTCTTTGACCCAGCTTGGGCCTGAACAGTAGATGATGGCTTGCCAGTCATGGAAGAACAAAGTTGTTGAACATTTTGAGAGTTGAGAAAACTTAGCTTTTAATTCAATCAAGGCCTGGGAGAAGGAGGAGGGGTTCTTTATTTTGTTCCGACTAGTTTACCCTGAGTGTGCAGCTGGTTAGAGTTTCTGAGAGGCTGTTAGTTCCAATTAATTTGGTATACACTCTTGTATGTGGGCTTGATGAATTAAGAGGCAGCAATGAATTTATCTGTGCACCAGCCATAAAATTTCCATTACTTTTCTTAATGAATTTTACATTTGATTCTGAAAGTTTTTTAAAAAGTTGCTCATTTGTTTTTCAAGGACGTTTTGCTTTCAGGGCTAGGGAGACTCTGCCCTTCCCACTGTCTGGACACTTCACAGGCTGTGTAGCATCACATACTTCTTTGGCTTCAAAGGAGGATAAGGTAGAAAGTCCCATCTAAAGAGGATGGGTGTGGGTTTGTGACAAAGTTCAGTTATCACTGCAGAGGGAAAAGACAATGGAAAGGAAAAGGTGTGGGGAAAGAAATGAGATATTCTGCTGCAGTAATGCCAGGTCTGCGTTGCCATTCCCGAGCTCCCTGCTTCTTCCTTTCATCCGAGAAGTCTAGCAAGACCACAAGCACCAAGTACAGGGAGTCTGAATCTTGGCTAAAGCCTGGTCCTATGATTCTCAAAACCTGGAAGGGAGTGACAAAAGCTGGCAAACTTGAATTTCAAAGCTCTAAGCAATTTTCTTGCATGAAATAAAGACTAGAGTATACTTTTTTTAAAAAAAGATTTTATTTATTTATTTGACACACAGAGAGAGAGATCACAAGTCGGCAGAGAGACAGGCAGAGGGAGAGGGGGAAGCAGGCTCCCTGCTGAGCAGAGAGTCTGATTTGGGGCTTCATCCCAGGACCGTGAGATCCTGACCTGAGCCAAAGGCAGAGGCTTAACCCACTGAGCCGCCCAGGCAACCCTAGAGTATACTTTTGCAAGCATCCTGTTTCTTTGTTCTGGAAAGAGCCTAAATATAAATTTTTATAAGGTAAATGTAATTTTACATTTTATTAGGTAAATGTAATGCCATGTAACACCATAATCAGAAGATGTGTTTGAGAGGCTGTGACTCTACACAACTAGACCGTGAAAGTTTATGTTGTTGGCTTCTTGCATCTCTCAGGATTCTATTTCTTCAGAGCAATCCCCCCCACCCCCACCATGTATTGATTTATTTAACATGATTGCCATCTTCTATTGATTTAGAGTGGGCTATGGCTAAAGAGTGTTACTTCTTTTTGTGTTGGTATGAAGACTGGAACAGGGTGGGAAGGACAGCAGGAGTGATCTTCACCTTGCACTGGAGCGAGGCTGTTAGAAGACAGCAGGACACAGATGGAGGGAGTTCACCCTGGACTGTACCTTTGATAGAAGGTAGATGGAAGATGGCCTGCCTGGGGAGACAGCGCCCCCTATGGGGGATTTCTGAGAATGGGCCAGTCTTGGAGTCCTTAAGATAGCCAAATCTAGAAGTTACGAGTCCTTCTCTGAATCTAATTTTTTTTTTCTGTTATCCTGAGCCTAGAATACAATCATGTTAAAGACTACAGTCTAGTCTCCAAAATGTGGAAAATTAAGGTAAAATTTGTGGTCATCTTGGTTCAGAATGTGAAAGAAGAGTAGCTACTCACGGAGAGCGCGTTAGTGGGAGGGACCTGTGAGTGGGCGGACCCAAGGAGCGGAGCCGGGCAGGGTCTGGGAATAGGTGGAGCCTGAGAGTAGAAGAGGCCCTGGGGAGGGGCCCAAACTGGGTTTAGAAATGCTGAGAGGAAGTGAAGTACATTTCGGAAAATGTCAGGTTTGACCTGACCCTTGGGATATAGGGAGACATGATAAAAAGGCGATAGTGAAGGATTGGGGCAGGACAGTGAGGCAAGGAGACCAGCAAGGAGGTTTCGTCCTTGTGTTGTAGAAAATAGAAGAAAGGGGTAGGTTTGAAAAAGCCACAGACTGGGGATCAGTCTTTCTCTGGAATGTGCTTCGCTTTTGGTGCCTGAAAGAAGAAGTCATCATCTCTGCCTCATTTTCTCCAGCACAGGATGGGGTTGTTGACAACAGAACAGTTACCTAGGGCTTCCTACGTACTCAGTATGAAGGACACGCTTCCAGTGGCCTATGAAGTAGGATCTATTACCGGTAAGGAAAGTGAGGCCCCAAACGGTAGAGTAGCTTCTTGAGGCTCTTCCCAATACACTATTACAGTGTTCCACCACACTAACACTCCTCTTTCCTTGGTATTTTCTGTGAAAGAATAAAATAATAATTGTGAAATTTATTCAATCTCTTTTGGAGGATAAATGTGAAATAAGTCTCTTTTTTAATTATCTGCTGTGCCCCCCCCACCCAAAATTGAAAAGGTAATGTGAGCACCCATTGCACAGATATTCTGCATTTCTCCTCATCTTGACTATGAAGGGATGATATCCCAGAGACATTCGCTCCTCTTTCCCAGAGTAGGGAAGGTCATGTCAGCTACCTGGGAGCAAGGGAGGGGTACATGCGAATGCAACATAACATTTACAAAGTTCATACACTCATGTTGTCTCTGTTTACCCTGATAGCTTGTGAGGCAGGAAGTGTTTTCCAGACAAGGCGCCTGTGTCCGAGAGAGATTGTGATTTGTCCAAGATCTGGCCATGTTGGTCCAGAAGATCAGGTCTCTGACTCTTTCTCTCCAGTCCCTTACCCTGACCTGCAAGGGTCTTTTGCTGCCAGTGGAAAGTAGTGAGAACTTCTCCGTCATCCCTTCCCACTTGATTTGTAGCATTCACAATACTAATGTGTGGCTCTCTGGGTAGTGGTTGTGAAGATGGAGGGGCTGTTTCATGCTGTTCACGGACAGGGGTCCCCTCTGGAGGCCTGTTGAGAGAACACATAGTGTGAAGGAAAAGAGGCCAAAGTTGTTCATGAAAGTTGTGTTCGCTTGGGGCTGCTGATGAGGGGTACTGACATTCTTCCCTGCCCAACCTAGCAGAACTTTCTTCATCTTTAATTTCTGCCCGCGCTTGTGAAATCTTTTGATTAGGATCTCTGCACAAGGCCATATTCCCAGCGGGATCACACTATACCACCTCATTAGTCCCATTTGCTGATCTTCACAGCAAAGTGTGAGCTCACCAGGAGCTGCAGGTGGAAGGACCACGTGGGGCGCAGAGCTCTGAAGGGCCCCGGTTAATCTTTGTGTGTTGGATCGTTTCTTGACCTCGATTTTTGCTTCTGACAGCAGGGCTGGTGGGAAGAATGCAGACTTTGGAGTCCCGCCATTTGGAAGTATGGAAAGCTGGGAAATCAGTCTACCTCTGAGTTCTCCTTACAGCTATCAAACAAGCTCTTTTGACAAGCCGATGTGAGCATTAAAGCAGGGGGTTGGAGGAAGGGGCAATGAAGCTTTGCCAACAATACTTGTTACACAGCTATAGCCGAGACCCCTCTGCCCATCATGAAAGCCTCAAGCGTTCGCTCTCCCTCTTCCTCGTAATTGCTCCGTATGTAAGGCTTAATAGACCTGCAGTTCCTGTGGAGAGTGGGCTCCTGTTTGAGAGCCCGATCCCTTGACCCAGGCTGTCTGAGAGATGAGTTCCAAAGGTTAATGTTTCATTGAGTGACTGACAAAGGCCTTTCAAAAGATGGCTGTATTCCAATTCCAGGGGGAGTTGTGAAGACCCGTCTCCTGGTGGGGTTTTTATTTGGGTGTCTGAGATCACAAGAAAGGCTGTGGTTTGTGTGAATGAGTCCAGTGTGGGCTTCTTTGGAGTCCTGCTTGGAAAAGTGTTGGGTGTCTTGAAAGATGGAATCTTTCCTGTGGCGCTTAACTCAGGGGGCAGTTACTTATTTATATTCCTGGCTCTCCTCACCTCTCAAGACATAGGGTAAGTTCCTGGAGGGCAGGGCTTGCATTGTAGACAACTTTATATCTTCAGACTCTGCTAAATAGTTTACCCTCTGTATATACCCTCTGTATATATATTGAGTAAAACTTTTGATTTCATTAATTATAAGTGGTAGATGAGCCTCTATTTTTAAACTAGATCTTCACTGTAAAGGTAAAGCAGGTCCATGGTAAAAATTTAAAAAGTACAAAAGGGTAAAAATAAAAATGAAATTCCCATGCTGCTGAGAAAAGTCACTATTAGAAGTTTTCTGAATCTCTTTCCAGAAATGTCCAATGAGTCTGCATCTCAAGCACATTTTTTGAAATGAAACCACACTACACCCACTTTTCTGCAACTAGCCTTTGTGTGGTTAACTATCTATCTTGAAAATTATTTTTAATAGTAGTGAATACAGATCTACCCCAGAGTTTATAATGGCTTCAGTCTGTCATATAGATTTTCCATGATTTATTTAACCAATTCCCTATTGATAGATATACAAGCTATTGCCAAAATCTTACTGACTATAAATAATGCTTATTAAATATTTATTTATGTGTATATTTGTATATCTGTGGGATAAATTTCTAGAGTTGTAAGTTTATTAGATATTTCCAGTTGCCTTTAAAAATTGCACCAATCCAACCTCACCAATAGTGAGGGCCCATTTCTTCATGTCCTCGGTAACAGCAAAAATTAGCAAATGCTTTTATCTTAGTCCAGGTAATAAGAGAAACTAACTCAATGTTTTTCAAGTTTGTATTTCTTTAATTATGAGTAAGCTTCAACCTTTCATGCATTTATGGGCCATTTTATTTTATTTTGTGTGAACTGCTTGTTCAGGTCCTTTACTGATTTTCTTATTGGGTTTTTACTCTCTCTCTTTAAAACAGATTTATAAAAAAATTCTTGATTTATTCATGGCATTAACTCTTTGTCATATTTGTTAAAAAATTGTCATAGTTTGTCACTTATCTTTTGACTTTGATTATGTCATATTTGTCATAAAAATTTTAACATTTTATGTAGCTAAATTTATCAATCATTTCCTTTATTTTTTCAATCATTTCCTTTATACTTCTGAATTTTATGTCATGTCTAGAAAGGATTTTGCCATTTAAGATTATAAATAAAATTCATTGATTTATTTTTTACAATGTATTTATTAATTATATGTAGATACTTGATCCATCTGGAATTTACTTTGGTACAGAGTCCTATAGGGATCCACGTTGATTTTATCCAAAATGATAGCCAGTTGTCCTAGTTCTATCCTTCTCTTTCTTATTTGAAATGATACTTTGTTATATGTTAACAAATAAACCTTTGTTTTTCTTGTGAAAATACATGGTGAAAACTGTGGGAGGAGCCAAGATGCCTTTCAACAGATGAATGGATAAAGGAGATGTGGTTCATATATACAATGGAATATTACTCAGCCATCAGAAAGGATGAATACTTACCATTTACATGGGTGTGGATGGAACTGGAGGGGATTATGTTAAGTGAAATAAGTCAAGCAGAGAAAGACAATTAGGGTTTCACTCGTATGTGGAACATAAAGAATAGCATGGAGGACCACAGGGGAAGGGAGGGAAGACTGAATGGGAAGTAATCAGAGAGGGAGACAAACCATGAGTGACTCTGTACTCCAGGAAACAAACTGAGGGTTACAGAAGGAAGGGAGGGCATGCGGGAACCGCGTGATGGGGATTAAGGAGGGCACATGTAGTGATGAGCGCTGGGTGGTAGAAGCAACTAATGAATTGTTGAACACTACATCAATAACTGTTGATATACTATATGTTGGAATTATGAACATAATAAAAAAAATAACTTCAGGGAAAAAAAAGAAAATACATGATGATATTTAAAGGAAACCGACATGTCCTTCTCCAGAGATATAGTACACATAGGTTTTTCCAGGTTCCCTAGGTGAGTTCTTTGTAATTGTTCTCAAATATGGAAACAAAAATGTTGTTGTTGTTGTTTAAAGCCAACCTGTCTATGAGATATGAAATGGAAACAGGGTACCTTGTGAACCGTTGAGCAGTTAAGAGAGGCTGGGTGAGTTTTGTGTTTAAAAAAGAGCTTCCGTGGAAAGGTGGTGATTGAACAGGCTCAGATTTGGGGGCAGAGCTGCCGGACTGCGGAGTTTCTCCTCACTCTCATCCAGTCTCACCCTCAGTCATTCAAACACACCCGTGTGCGACTGGCACACAACTCGAGGGTCAATATCTGCCTCCCTCCCCAGGGTGGTGCAGGAGTCCCTGTTTGTGGAGGTTGGCTCAGTGGAGAGTCCTCCCTCTACCCACATCCTTTCATTCTAAATGAAAAGGCTTTTGATCCATGTGTATTGCTGTTCATCATTTTTCTGCCTCAAAGCAGAGGACTTGGCTTCCTGAGACATAATTATATTAACCCCCAATCCAAACCCTAAAAAACAAATGAATATTATGTCTCAATCTCAGGGAAGGGACACCCCACTTAGGAGACGTGTATTTTAGTGGGGGGTGTTTCCTTTCATATCTACTAAAATTTGGATCCCAGATTTCCCCTTGGAAGTATTAACTAAGTATGCGAGTCCAGACAGGTCTCTTCTTTGTTGAAAAGATTCAAGGTCCATAGACAATAATTTGATTATTTATATCCCACATCATGGAGAACTTAAATTTAACATGTCCCACAGGGGGTTTGAATGTGGCTCTTTCATTTACAGTGAGGAGAATTAAAAAAAAGAAAATTCAGCCGTTGTACCATACCACACACAGTCACACAAGAAAAATCAAAAAGTTTACTAGTAAACTTTAGCTCAGTTGTTAAAGCTTTCTAATTTTCTTGTGTCTTTTGAGCCAAAATGAGGAAACTCCCTAGGGATTTCTCTAGCACTTTTCATCTGATGCTGTCAAAGCCCTTCACACTCACTATTTAATTAAGACTCTGAACACCTCGGTGAGAGAGGGAAGCATCCACACACCATAAACCTGACAAAGAGAAGTTAGAGCCCCTGAAAACCTAACTAAACAAAATAGCTCTGGGTACATGATAAGAATGCAGTGCATTTAAAGTATTGGAAAGTTTGCATTTTGTCCACTTGCAAACTCCGTAATGTCTCCTGTAACATCCAGGTCATTCTGCTGAGACTACTGTGTTGCTGGAACATTTGGAGCAAGTGGTAGAGTTTCGGAAAAGTCTCTGAGGCATTAAGTATGTCAGAAAAGAAATCGAAGGCAAAGAAATACAGAGGAAGAACTTACGGAGTGTGTTGTTTTTGTGTTGTAGCTTCCGGTGGGTAACTGGGAGGGCGCCATGGAGAACTCCTATCAGGAATGGTTCTTGAGGGGCTGGGGAAGGTTCAAGAAGGGTGTGTGTGGAGACTCCAGGATCCGTAATGGTGTAGGGATTCTTAGCTGCAGAAACCAACTCTGGCTAGTGGAAGCAAAAAGGACATTTATTAGAAGGGGAGGGGGAAGGAGTTAGGGTAGAATCAGCCCCAAATTGGAAACTTAGTTAAAGGAATTAATTTGGTGGACAAATGGTTAATTTCAGTGGGCTCTGGGCCATAGGGGCTCTCCCTAGTTATGTGATATGTGGCCCTGAGATAATGAGGGCAGGGGATAGTAGCTCTCACTGCAAAAGCCTGTTGGAAGAGGATGGGGTGTGGGCTCTGGGTTGCTTGGTTTGCATTTGAAATGCACACTTGAGGGAGAAAAGTGTACTGTGTCTAGCAACTGGCTGGCTCCGAAAGGGGCAGTTCCTCCAGGGTCATAGCCTTCTAGATATCAAAGCATCAAAATGTAAAAAATAGAAGTTCGCTTACTCCAGGAAGCATAATCAGAAATCGAAATTCAAGGCCCTCGCTGTCTATAAACTGCTGACATCACAATTAGACTAGCAACTAGCATTGCTCTTATGATTATCTATACCAATGCTCTTTCCACTCCTAAACTGGACAATAGCAAGGTAGAGGGAAAATAATCTTATTTAAGAGTGCAATGCCAGTCTGAGGTAGAGGGCTTCGCTCTCTAGTGCTTTGCTCTGAGCAGGAAAGTTCTTGGCAAACAATGGCTGGTTCAGCCTCACGGCAGCATCATAAAGTTAAGTGTATAGAATGTCCTTTCCACTCATTGAGATGGAAAACAGAGCAGCTCGTGGAAGGCTGCATGATTCTGCCAAAGCCATGGCTAAGCCTGAGTGCCTGAGGTAGAAACCGGGCCCTGGGAGTCTTACGGCATGTTTGAACCTCCCAAATACGGAAACATGATTTAGAATTGAATACAGTGCAATGAAAATCTGAAGGAAAGGGCTCGTATTTGTCACTTCACACACTGATGCAACCTTCATGTAGCTTTTCCACCCAGTATCCACCTGTGCTTCTTGGTCGGTGTCACGGGATGAGATTCTTTAAATATTCAGCCCGTTACAAATCCTATGCCATTAACCCTGCTGTATCAGGAGGTTAATGGGTGCATGGTATGAAGTATTTAATGTGACAGATATTTCTCATGTCTCTGGATACCCTTGCTGACTCTCCTGGTGTGGTGGTTAACCCCAGCTGGCACTCTCAATAGAATATTTCAGTGGCACAAGAAGTAACTAGGTTAATAGCTGAAAATTTGCCCCTGTTTTCCCCAGACAGCCACGGTGTTCAATAAACCTCACATACAGAAATCCTTTAACCTATTAGAAAAACTCAGTCAGCAGAAGCAAATAGTAGCCTTTAGACAGAGCCCAGCATGAAGCAGTAAATTGTATTCCCAATATCTAGAGATTTAGCTGGTGTGAAACATAGCATTTGGGAAGAGGGTGACAGATATTGGAAGACTGGTTTTTGACAAGAGACATAAGTGGTCTGCATTCTCTCTGAGGCAATAAAGGCTGTTTAATTTGGATCCAACTAGAGCTACAGACTTTCTCTGTTTATTTGCAAATCATCATCACCATCTTTAACACCATCTCATACCCAGAAGTCATCTGCACTCCGTGCTGGACCCTGAACAGAGTCTGAGTCCCAATTTTGTGGGATCATACCATCTTAGCTTGGCTACACTGACACCAATAGACTTAAAAATACATCGAGCAGAAAAACTTGGACAAGCATAAGCAATTGCAAGAATACAAATTTAGGATCAAAGGAATTGAGTGGTAGAGAATGAAGACAGAATCAAGAAATTCCATTTTCATACTAATAATGGTGCACGGCCCCAAATGTGCAGAATGAACGGACATCGAAACTCACAGCTGATGACCCAGTATTGCCACAAACTCAGAATAGTGGCGTCAAAATGCCTGGATAACTGACTCGCCTGGATTTTATTCCTATACATCACTTTGAAAATCAGTTTTTCAAAGACGATTATGCTTCAGGATCCCTTCAAATGCTGGAAAGAAGAAATGAATAAAACTAACATTCACAAAGCAGTAGCATAAAGCGACATCCTCAGTTGTCTGATAGGGAAAATTGCCATAGCAATTTAGAGGAAGAGGTGACAGGTAGGTATCGTGGACTCAGGAATGACAGGAGAGTAGGATGTTTGTAAATTGGAGTCCAATTTTCAGATTAATCAATGTTTCTATCAGTGAAAATAATAAAGTTGCATATGTCCAGTTCTGGTCCCTGTGCAAGGGCACTATTGTCCTTACAAAAGGAAAGTGGAAAGGCCAGAGGTGGCATCTACATGCATCTTGCCCAGTTAGAGTGACCCGCCATGGTGGGTATTTAGTAATGCCAGTAGAGGAAGATGGAGAGTGTGGGGAAAGAAGCATGGTACAAGCACAAACCTGTTCCGTGATGGATCCCCTGCTAGTACCAGGATGGAAGCGATCCACTTGTCCCTCTGCCAGAGCAGCGCCTATGTGTACCCACACGCATTACACACCTGACACACCATACGCTTTACATGTCTGGGTTTCAGTCCTAAGCAAGAATGAGACGAGTGCAGAGGGGGGACTCTTGTGGACATTTTTTATTTTTCTGCTGTCCATATTCCAGGCCCTTCGCTGCCTAGTATACCTGAAGGAAGTTCACATAAGGTCAGTGTGTCACAGATACTACCCCTTCCCCCAGTTAGGGAAGCTGAGGAGCCAGATTCTCCTCCTTCCTATGCCTACACAAGCCAACGTGGACAAATGACTTGGGCTACACCAACTGGGGGCTATCTCCCAAAATGTAGACTCTTGGAGGAAGTGTTCATAAAGATGTCAGAGCAGTAGAAGTCATTCTTTATGGCAAAAGTAGCAGCAGGAAGCAGACTAGATTGTTCTTCCTGCCAGACCGGGAGCTCACTCTTTTCCTCCTATTTTCCGAGTCCACTTCTTGAGTCCCCTCTTGAACTTGAGAGATGTTGATGTTTTTCTAATAAGTGTCCTTTTTGCTTCCACCAGCCAGAGTTGGTTTCCGCTACTTGGAGTTAAGAATCCTGACACCATTACAGATTCTGGAGTCTTCCGTACATACCCTTCCTGAATCTTCCCCAGCCTCTCAAGAACTACTTTTTTTTTTTTTTTTTTTTAGGATTTTATTTATTTATTTGTCAGAGAGAGGGAGAGAGATGGATCACACACAAGCAGGGGCAGCGGCAGGCAGAGGGAGGAGCAGGTTCCCTGCTGAGCAAGGAGCTTGACACAGGAGTTGATCCCAGGATCGTGAGATCAGGATCAGGGTCAGGGATGACCTGAGCCGATGGCAGACTCTTAACTGACTGAGCCACCCAGGTGTCCCAGAACCACTCCTAATGTTAGCTCTCCATGCCTTGGCTCAAACTAGACAATAAAACTAGCCAAACCTATTTACCCTCATTTGTCTGTTTCTTCCTATGGAAAACCGGATAAAGGACTCCTGCCCAGGCCCCCCTCAACGCCCACCTCCTGACCAATTGCCTTGTTTTCCTGTATAGTCCCGTCATGGAGTGCCACGGTCCCTTTTCTTGGGATCTGTGAGTATAACAAATTAGCTTCCTTTGTCAATAGTCTCCTGGTCTGATGACCTTGTCAACAGATAATAATAAAACCTAATTGTCAAATACTTCCGCTGTTCTAAAGTAGAATCCAGATGAGGTTAAGGTCTGGAAAGATCTAAATGTGTAAGTGTAAGTGTGGAGGTGGCCAAATTGTATTGAATAAATTGAACTAGATTAAAAAAGTCATTAAAAAATTCTGGAAAGTGGGAACCCGATATTGTCGTGCATTCATTTGGCATATGATAGAGTGAATATACAAACAGATAAGGGCCAGGCCGTATATAACAGAACTGATCCTCTGCAGGAACTGGCTCAGAAGAGTCAGGACTTGGTCAATGACTGCTAGCTTCCCTAATTTTTAACCCCTGTCCCAACTCAGAGCAATGAGAGAAAGACAAATATGTTCCCTAAATCAATTATGTAGGGGGCCCTACCTCTAATTAGTGGGCCCTCAGCTTCCCAATGCTGACAGCCTCTAGTGAGGGCATACCTTAAGCCTTCTTTTTCTCTTTGGCTCCCCTGTCTTTAAATCTCCATTAAATCCAACTGATGGTGGCTGATTCCCTTGTTATAGCACATGCATGTATTTCATATATATATGTAGTTTATTGTAAGGATTTGGCTCATATGACTTTGGAGTCTGACAAGTCCTAAGATCTGCACTCAGCCAGCTGGAGACCCAGGAGAGTCAATGGTGTAGTTCTAGCCTGAAGGCCAGAAGGCTTGAGACTCAGGAAGAACTGATACTTCAGTTTGAGTAAGAAAGGGAGAAAAACCCAGTGTTTCAGTTCAAAGGCAGTCAGGTGAGAAGAATTCCCTCTCTCTCTCAGGGGAGGGTGAAGTTTTGGTGCTATTTAGGCCTTCAGCTGTTTGGATGAGCCCACCCACATTGGGGAGGGCAGTCTGCTTTATTCAGTCTACCAACTGAAGTGTTCAAAAACCCTCACAGAAACACCCAGAATAATGTTTGACCAAATATTTGGATACCCCATGGCCCAGTTAGGTTGATGCATAAAATTAACCATTATACCCATCAAATTAATTCCTTTTTCCAAATTTCCAATTTGGGACTGATTCTACTCTAACTCCTTCCCCTCCCCATAATCTTTTAGAATGTTTTACTAATTATTCATATTTTCTCCCTTTCATTATCCCAGTTATTAACTTTTCTTGATCCTTGCTCTTAGAGACTTTTTTCCCTCTTTATTCCAACAACTATCCTCAGCATTTAATTGCCACAACTTAGCTAGTAGATATTGTTAGAAATTTTTTAAAACACCTAACTAAATTTTATATTTTATTGTGAGACAACACTTGCTAAAATGCCTTTTTTAAAAAAAATCCCATTTGTTCCTTCCTCAAGAGGAGCTAGCTTCCTAACATAGTGAGTTTTCAACCTTAACTGTACATTAGAATGGATCAGCCAAGATGTTAAAAAACAACCAACCAAACAACCAGACAAGATCACCAATACCTAAGTCCCATACCAGACCAAATAGACTCGGGTTGGGATGAAGATAGCTGTATTTTTGAAAAGCATCTCTAGGTGATTTTGTGTGTAACTCAGGTTGAGAACCACTGTCCAATCAATAGATCAAGCCAAGCTACCTCCATCTGGTAGTAAAAGCTATCAAGAAAATGGTCCTACAAATGTGGATCTACTTTCAGTGTTTCCCAAATTCCTTGATAATAACAAAGATACTTGTTAATTCCTGTGTTTTATTGATTTTGTCTCTGCATTACTGACTCTCTAAGGGAGGGACCTGGGATGATGAATGAGAATTAAGTGTCCCAAAATGTTCCTATGTCAGGGATGGTGGGAATCTGGGGAAGAATATCTTGCAGCCTCTCAAGTTTTGATGTGCAATGAATCACTTGGGGGATATTGTTTATAGGCATATTCTGATAGTGGGGAAGGTGGGGAAGGGGTCCATGAGAGCCTCGAAATCTAACAAAATCTCAGTGCTGTTGGTTCGACCACACTCGAGTAGCCATGGCTCCCCACTGAAATCACTTGGGGAACTTCAGGAGCTACTGATGCTTAGACTTCACCCTTAGAGATGCTGATTTTAATTAGCCTAGGTGCAGCTGGAGCACTGGGATTTTAAAAAGCTCTCCATGGGAAAGCAGTATACTGCCAAGGTGGCAGACCTCTACTGACTAGATTCATCTCTTGGTCTACATTTACTCTCCCACAGATCTGGATCATTGTTCTTTTTCATCTTAATTAAACCACATCCTACAATTTCTGTCAAGCTCTGCTCAAAAAATGACTTCCTTTTCCAAAATGACTTCCTTCCCTAAGTAACTCAGTTTATAATAATCTTCCTTTGATTTATTTTAGCACATGTGTACAATTTATACTACAGTATCACCCGATTACTTACATACACCTTTCAAGTTATGAATGTATCCAAGTTTTGTTCCCTGAAACTTTACTATAGGGCTTTGCAGACAGTGATTAGATCTTCCTAGACACTGTCTACACATACCTCTTCCACTTCAGTGTCTTAAACACTGTCAGAAAAATTATCCAAAACTTGGAAATAAGCAAAAGGTATCACTGTATGCTTAAGCTCAGCTCTGGGCTTGATTTTCTATTGACTGGTCTATTTTACAACTCTAGAAGGGCGTAGGTTAACCTGTCAAGTTTTGTCCAGTAGAGATGCAAATAATACCTGTTTATTGGAAGTGATAACCTCAGAGGTCATGGGTTACTGCTCCCATAAGACATTTGTCAATTTTGTATGTGACCCAGCCACCTTAACATTCATTTACGAAATTGGCTCTATATATCTCACTTGTTCCCTCGTTAATTAGTGAGTTGAATAAAATCTTTGACATGTATGATTTTGAATGAGAGTCATGATTTTACCTTTTTGAAAACTGCTTTAAAATGCTGGAACGCTCACACAGGAGTTTAATCAATGTGTGGTGAAATTAATTCCATTGAAGAGGCAAGTCATAAAATTTCATATCTGAAGAGACAATACTTCTTGCAAGTGTGAAATGGAATAATCGATACATCAAATAACACATGAGAAACTCTAAGTAGCAATAATTTCAAATGGGAACAGGTCATACTGATTTGCACACTCTTAGTCATGGAAGACAGCCATTCAGCATGCAGTTTTCAGCTGATTTCCCCTCCCTGTGCATTTAATCAATGCAAATAAAGGTTGAAGACGGTGAGGCAATCGTGGGAGGAGTCACAGCCAGGAAATCACACACATAGTTCATATCCTGGCTCTGCCCCTCATAGGCGTTCTCTGCAAATATAGGGGTTAATAAATCCCTATGAAGCTTTGAGTGCATAATGGGAGCTTACTAAATGCTATCTCTGTTCCTCATGAGCATCTCAGAGGATGAGACTAGTGGACAACTGCAGCCTGGTTTGGAAAGCTGAGTTTGGAGAAAGAGTTAAAATGACTTAATACTGTTTATAGAGGGCCATAAAAACACCATCTGCCGGCTCTGGCCAGTGAAGCTGTTACAAAGCTGACATACACTAATGCTGTCCTGATAGGGAAGGAATGGCCAAGGTTTTGCTCTTTCTGTCATTATTCGACAAGCTGCCATCTCGGGACCAGTCTCCAGTTTACCCATCACATAACCCGGTTGTTCAACATTTAAAGATTTATTTTGCCCCTTAAATATTTATACTCTCCTCCAACCTTTTATTGCTATAGTTACTGCTAAGGGGAAAAACAAGACTCAAGAGGTTCCTGCATGGCATATCAGCAGTTCTAGACTTTGCTGTTAGATTGGGTATGTTTTTTGTTGAAGTAGACTCAGATGACTGGGTTAATATTAAACTCTCATTTTGCATGATGAGGCTAGATGTGTCTGTGATAAAAGGATAAGGTCTATTCCCCTTTATACTCAGCAATCAGCAAGGCAAAGACCACTTACTCTGCAATACACAATACTGAACCAGAAGTGAATAGCGACAGATCCTAGACCTTAGTGGGGTTTGCCTCCAATTAAGCATGCAGCTGAAGGTTGTCCCAGTGGTAGATGAGAACTCAGTGATTGCTCCTGGCGCCACTTGCAACACCTGTGTTTGTATCCTCAGTACCCATTAGGCATAATGATGGACTGACTCCACATCCCTGGGACATTTGGCCTCATCTGGATGATTAAGGAGGATGAAATATATATCCCAGACACCTGCCAACTTGCAATAATAATAGCCTGTATTTACATAATGTTTTTCTCTAAGAATCTCAGAGCCCCTTGTCTTTGAAAATCTATTTTTTTGTTGGGGAGGGAGAGATAATCTTATTTCCATTTTGCACAGTCTTAGAGCTGTGGAAAGGACCTAAATGTCTGGTCATTTTGGCAACCATACGGTAAATCACCTGGAGTTTTGTTTTGTTTTGTTTTCTTTTAAATAGGCTCCGTGCCCAGTGTGGAGCCCAATGTAAGGCTTCAACTCACAACCCTGAGATCAAGACCTGAGCAGAGGTCAAGAGTTGGACGCTTACCCCAACATTTGGAGATCTTTAACAACCATGGGTGGCTGACTGGCATGCTGAGACATTCCCATCCAATTGTTCTGGGAGATGAACTGGGCGTCAGGGTTTTTAAAAGTTCTCTGGACATGAGGATTTTAAAAAGCTCCTCTGGTTATTGGAATGTGCAGAGAAACTTGGGGACCCCAAGTATAGACATGTTTGTTCTATGAAGTATTAACAGTGGAAAGCATTTCAGATGTTAGAATTATTTATTCTTCCCCACTGACCTTTCCTTCTTTATTGCTGTTTTTCACTCCTGACCAACCCTGGTAATAAGGAGGAGAGCCATTTGAAATATAGCCCAATTCCAGAATTCTTGGGATGACCCCTACCCTATCTCCAGCCAATATTAGGTTAGCTCAGATCACCAACCTCCTGTAGGAATTATATTTTGGTGGAGTATTCAGAGAGAAGACAAATCAACAACAACAAATTTAGTTTGAAAAGGAGACGACAACAACAAATTTATCCCTTGGGAACTCTATATATGGCTTTAAATTTGTAGAAAATTTGGGGGATATTGCTTTCCCATCAGTGAACTGGGTTTTTAAGGAGGGAAAATACTGAGGGCCTTTTAATCACCATGGGAAAAGGATTCTACAAATTACGAGTATAGCAAGGACCTGTGGTGGTGTGGCTGGGAGGTGTTTATCATAAATCTTACTCCAATTCCTTGCCTGTCACAAAGAAGCTCAGGTCAAACTAAGGGTTGGAAAAACCAAGGGGCAACCAGTGTATCCTGGGTCCCTGCATCACTGTCCGTGACTTAGCCATGACTTCTGGTATGGAACCCATTCGCTCAGATATACCAATCCAATGCTTCCATTCGCAGGGTTTTTTAGTGATAGTGGCTTTTGCCTGAGTGGGGAGTAAGACTAGCTTTTCAGATGTTGAGGTGCCTCCCCATCTGGCTGAAAAGAAAAGGGAGCCAGAGCAAAAGAAAGGCAGAACTGCTATGAAGCCTGAGAAATGGAGAGAGACCACAGGAAACAAATGACAACCTGAGAGAAGGCAATAAGACTTAACTAGCTTAACAGTGAATCTATTTTCTTGTGTTAAAGATAAGTCATGTCCTCTACTGCCACTAATAGGGAGTAAATGAACTGATGAGAAAATGCATTAAGGAAGCCTGGATTTCTTCCTGCTAACTGGTTCTTGGAAGTTTCTAGATTTTTGTAGTTATTTGAATGTGTCTCTTGTGAGTGGTCACTTCCTTTCTATAGTCCTTTTGGTGCCTCCAATTGTTAGAATAGTTTCAGTTTATTTCTGGAGGCACAAGGACATCCATAGGCTTTTAGAGTATTTGAGTAATTCTCAACAGACATTAGGTGAGTTAATGGGAGGGTGTTTTACTTTCCCAGGACTGCCATAATCTGGGTGGGTTAAACACAGAAGTTTATTCTCTCGCAGTTCTGGAGGCTAGAAGTCTGAAATCAAGGTGTTAGTAGAGCCACACTCCCACTGAAGGCTCTAGAAAAGACTCTTTCCTTGCCTCTTCCTGGTTACTGGTGACTCCTGGGAATCTTGCCATTTCTTGGCATGTAGTTGTATCACTTCAGTGTCTGACTCCGTTATCACATCCTTCATCGCTTTGTGTTTGCTCATATCTTCTCTTCTTCCTATAAGGACTCTGGTCATCGGTCCATTATAAGGACCACTGGTCCTTAAGGTCCAGCCTAAATACAGGATGATTTCATCTTGAGATTCTTGACTAATTTAATCTACGAAGATGAGATCATGTTTGGAGGTTCTAAGTGAACATTTATTTTGGGGAACACTATTCAGCCAGTACAAAGGAATGAGAGAAACACAAGACAGAAACAAGATTGATGGACAGAATGAGAACAGGCCTTAGAGCAGTGATTTTTAACATTGGTTGTTTGTTAGCAACCCTGTTATTCTGAGTAACTTGACTAGAGTGGAGCCTGATCAATATAAAAAAATCTCACGTTAGGGGCTGGGCATGTAAGGTATATGGATGAAGAGGATTGGTCTAAAGTAAGAGGTAGTAATGGGGAATCTGGGGGTTAGGGAGCTTCCATGCAGCATTGTAAAGCATTCAGATTTGATCTGGCAATGTTTCCCCAACAAAATGGGTTTCAGGACTTGAAAGGCTGCCAATTTGAGGTGCCAAACTTAGAAATTCTTCTGTTGTATCTTAGATCTCCTTTGCCCTATTTTCCATGCCCTAGACTCTGGAGTAATTTTTCTGTTTTCTAGGGTTCTGTTATGGGTCTGCTTGGCCCATAACAGGACACTTTTCTTTTCTTTTTTTTTTTTTTTTTTTTTTTTAAAGATTTTATTTATTTATTTCACAGCGGGAGAGAGATCACAAGGAGGCAGAGAGGCAGGCAGAGAGAGAGAGGGGGAAGCAGGCTCCCTGCGGAGCAGAGAGCCCGATGTGGGCCTTGATCCCAGGACCCTGAGATCATGACCTGGGCCGAAAGCAGAGGCTTTAACCCACTGAGCCACCCAGGCGCCCGACACTTTTCTGATGCTCAAGGGTCTGTCTCTAAAAGATCTAACTCATTTCCCAGTATTCCTTAGTAATGGTGAAATCTGGATCTGTGCCCAGCCTTGTCACTTCGTAGTTACATGACTTTGATTACATATTCAAGATTACTTATCTTTGTTTTACAGATGAACTTATTAATATTGACCTTATCAAATTATTGTTAGGATTAGATTATTACAAGGTCTAAAAAATGTTAGTTCTTTTTCTCTGCCTCTTGTCCATCTCAGATGATGATTTTTTTTAACAAAATAAACACTATCAGTTATTGGACAACATGTACTACCATTATTTATCTTTTGAATAGCAATGAAATTATTATAGTTTTAGTAGCTGACTTTCCTTTTCTAATATTTATTTATTTATTTATTTATTTATTTATTTATTTATTTAAGTTTTGTTAGTTACGATGTGGTACAATACTGGTTTCTGGAGTAGAATTCAGTGATTCATCACTTACTTACAGTACCCAGTGCTCATCACAAGTACCCTCTTTAATCCTCATCACCCATCTAGCCTGTTCCCCACATACCTCCATCAACCCTCAGTTTGTTCTCTGTCATTAAGAGTCACTTATAGCCTGTTTCTCTCTCTCCTTTTTTTCTAATAGCTGATATTTTCTGAGTGCTTTATATGCTGAAAACTTCAGAGTTTTGCACACATAATTCACAATTCCATTTCCTCATTTGTGAAGAGGATAAGTAATAGATATATAATATACAAAAGATACATAAATTATACACACACATATAAAAATTATATGTGTAGTTTATCCCTCCTTACAAATGGGGAAATTGCAGCTCAGAGACAGGAAGAAATTCATCTAAAGGCACACAGCAATTTTGACTGCAAAAACTGAATTATTATCCACTATTCAGTTCTCCCAACTCATTTGTCAACTATGTGAAGACAGAGGCCTGTGTCAGGTCTGACCGATGATCTACCCATGGATATCTTTCAGAAAGTTCTTGTAAACAATGGAGGATAGTCCTGTCTTCTAAAGGCCCAAATCTAGATTACTCAGAGTCCTCAAAGATGACTGGTGGGTCTTCATATTCATGCATATAGTGCAAGTATTCTCCTCTGATAGGGTGAGTTGTCAGTAGTGATAGCTAATTAAAAAACCCAAATAGGAGCATTGCATAAGTGTTTTCTGAGAAACTGAAATATTTGCCTCATTATTTCAAATACATTTTTAGGCTACAGAAATAATTAGACCAAGAGAACCTATAGATCCATAAAGTTGGCAAACAATTAAGAAGAAAGTGAGAGAAAAGTGACACCACCTTTTAGTAGATAAAGTAAATCCACTTTTTAATCTTGGCATAAAGTTTCATAACCTAGGTGTTGATCATTAAAGTGACATATTATGTTTTTATAGTCATATAAAATAAAAATACCCAGATTGTCCCTGGCACATGGTAGGTGCTCAGCAAAGAGGTCTATGTCTCTGAATTGATTGGGAAAAAAAAAAAAACCTCAAAACCTTGGATAATATTTAAAATACCTCTCAAAATAATTATTTGCTTGTTTACAATCAAATAAGATGTTGGAGTGAGGACCCAAATAAGAAACAAGTAGTAGTAAATAAACCCAGTTGTATTACAAATGAAAGTACTGAAGGGCTTGGGGAAATAAGAAATAACCTAGGTAACTTTGGAAAACAGTGTTTTGATTGGATGCTGTAAGACTAAAGGTGAAAAGAACTGGACACAATTGTTATACTTTATCTTTTTGTCACAAGAATATGGTTTAGCAGTTGTATAACTAAACACTTTACGGTTACACTGCCGTTGAACAAGTAAGTGAGTGCATGGTTAATAATGAGAGCCAGGCTTCTCAGTGTTGGAGAAAGAGGTTATAAGTAAGAAAAGGGGAAAGACTGGAGTCAGTCTGGTGGTGTTGGATTGGAATTAAAAGTATCCATATAAACTCATGTTTTTAAAATATGTATACAGATAAACTGATAAAGAAATATATATAAATGAAAGTGTAAGCATGGGTTTGTATACAAACTAGTATTTTCCAACTATGTCTGCTTAGAGGGCCAAGGAACTATGCTATTCCAGTAGCAATGAGCACATATGGAGCCTAGATCTTTTTTCTAAATCTCATTTTTCGAAGAAAAAAAAATCAGGACTCCTTTGGGGAGAAATTACTGACACTAGGGCTGGAGCAAGGAAGTGCAAAATGAGCCTGGAGCATCTTACAATATCAGAAAGTAAAGAAGTTCTAAAAAAACCCAATTAAAATGATGATGCTATACCAAAAGGAAGCAGAAGCACAGCTAATGGAACTCCCAATGGCTGAAGTGGTCAATGTGAGAAACATCGTAAGTAATGATAATATTAAAAATAAATATGTGTTCATCCCGATGTAAATAATCAAAGAAATCAATAAATGGGAGAAGAGACAGCTCTTCTTTACAGAATTCCAGCCTATATATGGAGAAGGAATGTGGGAAATAGTACATCACCAGCAGGCAGCATCACAGCAGTAATTGCTGCAAGGAAGATGCATGGGTTGATGCTAAAGTCAGAGGGCAAATGTTTGAGGAGAAATAGTATATTAGTATCTGTCCCAAGATGCTTATCAATTAAAAAGGGAGAAATAGTAACTTTACAGTGGAGAAACCCAATAGACATTGCCTTAGCCATGTGATCAAAGTTAATATCACAAGTTATAAGATATGTTGGTTGATACTATGTTCCTCCTGATAGGATGTCCTGAGAAGGGCACAGCATTGCTTTTGTGGTATTCTGTAATATTCCTAAAATATATAACCTCAAGCTAATCAACCTCAAGCTAATAAACAAACCCAAACTGATAGACATTTTACCAAATAACTTACTAGTACTCATCAGAAGTATCAAATCTGAAAGACAAGTTTAGACTGAGGAATGGTCTATGATTGGGAGCTAAAGACACAACAACAGGGGTGCCTGGGTGGCTCAGTCCTTAAGCATCTGCCTTCAGCTCAAGTCATGATCCCAGGGTCCTGGGATTGAGTCCTGCCTCGATTGAGCCCCACCTGGACTGAGCCCCGCATCAGGCTCCCTGCTCAGCAGGAAGCCTGCTTCTCCCTCTCCCACTCCCCCTGCTTGTGTTCCCTCTCTCACTGTCTCTCTCTCTGTCAAATAAATAAATAAAAATCTTTAAAAAAAAATAAAGGCACAATAACAACTGAAGTCAATGTGAGGTATGGAGAACAGAAAAGGGAGAGTAGGAGAAAAACTGGTGAAATTTGAATAAGATCTATAGCGCAGTTATTAGTATTGAACCAGTGATAATTTCCTGGTTTAATAATTGTACTATGGTTATGTCATTTGTTAAAATTAGGGTAAGTTTAGTGAAGGAAATATGGGACCTCTGTTCTATTTTTGCTATCTTCTGTCTAAAATTATTTTAAAATAAAAGATTAAAAAATTAATGAGAGAAATTTGGGCAGTGAGATTATGGGCCATTTTTGTTTTTTATTCTTTTCTCTTAGAAAGAGTAAAACTAGTTTTTGATTAAAAAACAAAACAGTAATGAATTTCATGTTTTAATTGAATAAAATGATACAAAAATTCTTGTAAAACAAAACAAAATACCTTGGGAACAAAAACAAAAAGCCCTTAAGAATTAAAGATTTTAAGAATTCAGGATGAAGATGAAAGGTTAGACATTTCATATATAGTATTTACCAGGCATTAGACTCTTTTTCTTGTATTTAGGAGTTTGTGGAGATCAAATGATATAATATCCGTATGTATGTAAAAATGCTTTGCAAAGCATAAAACATACTATAAAAATTACTATCCTTTCTATAGTCTTCATTTTCTTCTTGTTCGTGCTATTACCTCTCAGTGTTAATTTTATTTATGTTATTAATTTTTAAAGTGTTACAGAGAAAAGTGATAGGAACTTTGGTACAGGACAGATCTGCCTGCCACATAGTAGCTGCTCAATAAATATTTGTTGAGCAAATTGAATGAATGTATGTGAATGAGTCTTGTGTCTTTGACTTACTTACTTTGTTATCTTTGGAAGTTATTCAACTTCTTGAAGAATTGTCTTCATACATATAAAATCGGGGTAATACTCCTGCTTTGAGGGTTTATTCTGAGGTTGAGGGACAAGAAATGTGTGCAGGGTCTGGTGCCATGTCTGACCCTTGTTCTTACTCTCTCATTACCTCCACTCTATTTCTCTTTAACTGCTTTCTTTACTTTTAACTAAATTGCATTATTTTTCCATCTTCCCTTGGTCAAAAATGTTGTCTATGCTTTACGTTTCCTCTCAAGTAGTTTTTCTTCACTTAGTCCTCTAATGTTTTATTCCTATCTTTCCTGTGGTTTATTATGACATGTGTAAATTTGTGTATGTGTATATGTGTGTGTGTGTGTGTGTGTGTGTGTGTGTATGTGTGTGTGTTAGACTCAGTCCTCTTTTACACTGTAAATTCCTTGATACACCATTTTGGTTTCTTATCTGCTGTCCTGTGGCTGCCACTCAGGAGATGCTCAGCTGTAAACCCTGTGACAGAAAGAAGACCGTGCTTATGTTGTTTAGCATGGTTTCTCCTGAGCTTACTCTTGTGTCCAGCATACGGTAGGTAGTCAGTGACTATAAGATTGGATAAATATGAAGTAGGCAGGCAAAGGTATTTTATTTATTTATCTGTTTTTGGCAAAAGTATTTTAATGTTGGATAATTTTGGCCACCGTTCCATCCTTCTGTAATTTCTGATTATTTAAATCCATTTTTAAATATCGGACCAGCTCTCTGCCCTTACTGTCTGAAGAGCTACATTCAAGTAGTTTTGTGGTTGACTTCTTCCTTGTCAATTTAAATTCCTATGATACCTCCAATCTTAGTGTGCATTTCGGGCTCTTATTTATTTTTTTATTTTTGTATTTATTTAAAAGACTATTTATTTATTTGACAGAGAGAGAGAGACAACGAGAGAGCGAACACAAGCAGAGGGAGTGGGAGAGGGAGAAGCAGGCTTCCCGCTGAGCAGGGAGCCCAATGCAGAGCTCCATCCCAGGACCCTTGGATCATGACCTGAGCTGAAGGCAGATGCTTAATGACCGAGCCACCCAGGCGCCCCTCAGCTTCTTATTTATTAGACTATTTCCAAATTCACAAATAAACTCTGTACTCTTATTACTTTTATTGTTTTTTCGGGCCTGCTGTTCTTCTGTCTAGAACATCATCCCTCCTGTTCTTAACCATGATCTTCTAGTCACCTTTACGGGCAAGACACCTCAGCGACTCTCAGATCCCCGCCTATTCTCTCCTATTCTCCTGCAGCAAATTACTAGTAGCTTTATCCGGCCTCTATTTCATTTTTACTTAATAACAATTTAGTTGTTTACTTGTTTATATCCCTTCTAGACTAGAGGTACTCAAACTCCAATATGCAAAAAATGACTCAATTTGTTAACAATGCAGATTCCTGGAGCCCAGTCCCCAGTGCTTGTCACCATCACATTTGGCTTAGTTGTTCCAAATGGAATTCAGGGTTTAACAATGAGAATGTCTAGGACCCATTTCAGGCGTCTGGAATGAGGACTTCTGACCAGAGGATCTTCATTTGCAGTGAGTATTTTTGAATTGCACTTGTAGCGATACAGGGACAGTGATGAGCACGTTGAGTCTCCATAACCTCATAAAGTCTGGTACTCAGAGACCTGTAATCAATGAAGGGGACAAATATGAATGTCTCTAAGTCAAGCAACAAAATTATGACTCAGGCCTTTGCCATAGGGAAAGAGATTTCTAACCACTTGAGGAGAGGCGGGCAGGCACTTTGCAGAAAGTGGAGACAGGCCCCAAGCCCAAGTGAACTGAAGACCCACTTCATCAGCAGAAAACTCTGTGCTCATCTTACTTGAGGAATAAGAGGACCAGTCCAGGTCACACGGTTAACGGGAAGGCTAACACAGGCGGCTGTAATTGATGATTTACTAGATCAAAGACCTTTAAGCCAGGCAATAGAGATGACCCTTGCTTATTGATTATCATCCAATAGCTTTAAATTATCCTCAGTGTGTCCTAAGAGACGCACAGGGAAAGACTGGTAAAGAAAGGGGCTTAAGGAAAAGTCAATAAGTCATCCCCAGACAATTTAAAGGCATGGAGCTTGGCATGAACATTCCTTTCAAGTGCACTTACAAGAAGGAGAGAAGAAATGAAATAGGCTTCTAATTATTTAAATTGGACTTACACTCTCTGCTGAGCAATGCCTTAGCTAGCATTCTTCTTCCCTGCGAGCTGTCGGTTAGGCCACGAGAAGGAGATTAAACATGTCAGTGATAGGTGTAGAAATAATTGGGGGCAGTAATTGGGAGAAATCCGGGCACCTTGATTGTGACTGCTGTCTGGTTTTCTCTTTCAAAATCGAAATTCACATTAACATGTTGATGGCCTCATCCAAACTGGGTAGAATTTATTAACAATAAAAGTAACTACAAAAATGGCTTGCATTTAAATAATCAGATAAGCCACAGCCTTGGTTCTGGGGAGGCTTTGCACAGTGGATATACCCTAGGCCTGTTCCCATAAGAATTTCCTCACTTATTAGGAATTTCATTTAATTTTTCTAGTTGAATTCAGGCTTAGATCCAGTATCTGGTTTTCTAATCTGATAGCATGGATTCCTCCCAACAGCTGGGGTTACTGGGGAGCAACAAATATGCTTGTCGTTTGTTTGAGAATGTTTGGCATACTTTCTACTGAGTAGGTATTCGGCAAAAGTTAATCTGAATATTTCCCTAAATAAAATTCTGAAGAAGGCATCATTCCCCTTTGTGGCTCCCAACTTAGTTGGTTTTAAAAAACTGTGCAAATAGTTCTTTGAGCCTCATTTTCAAGGCACAGAATTCTCCCCTTTTGAAATTTATTCCAGGAAGGGAATTGATACCCATAATCTGCACATTTTAAGTACTTAAAATTGTATTGAATGTGAATGGAAACATCTATCTTGTGTCATAGAAATTTCTAAGCATTAGGATTTAGAAAGAGGCTTATTTTGGGAACTGGGAGGTGATTTCTAGTTAAACGTGTATTCAGGCTGGAGTGGCTCCTTGCACTGCGGGCATGACACCCTTGCTTCTTCGGGGGAAGACATGAAAGGAATGTTTTGGCACTGTGCTAATTATGATGCTAGTTTACACCGGCCTAGTACTTTTCCAGTTACAAGCTGAGTTTGCGTTGATGATCTCATTAGAACCCTCCATCAGTCCTAGGAGGAAGTGAGGGCACATGTTTTCGGTCTTGTTTGGCTGAGGAGGAAATGAGGCCCAGAGAAGTTGTGATTGATCAGAAGTCAAATTGTGGCCCTGGGTCTATGATCTTTTTAATCAGAATCAGGCCTGCGCCCTATCCCCCTCCTCCCTCCCTCCCCGCTCGTGTGAAACTTATTTGTGCCATACATTGTGCAGAGAGCAGGGATTTTCACGAGGCTCCTTGGAGCCTTGCACATAAAGCAAGTTTTCACATCCAAAGGGATCTACAATAAAGTAAAAAGGGACACAAGGACACCAAAGGGTTAGAGAGGCTGTGGTATCAATATTTACGGAGAGTCATGGGAGAAGAGGAGTATTGTCATTGGTCACTTGGATTTGGGACTGTGATGTACTAGAAAATGCTTCATGAGATGGCAAGGTTCTAGCAAAGTCTGCAGTAAGAGCAGGAGCCAGACAGATCTGAAATCAGCCTTTTGCAGAGTGTATTTCCAAGAGAGACGCTGCAGAAAGGCTTCCACTGCCAAGTAATTTTGTGAACTATAGCATGCACTCTATCGGAAATTCACAATTCTTATTAGGATATTGAGGACTTAGAAACCCTTCCAAAAGAAACCTGTTTAACTTTGTATCTTCCAGCCACAGCGTGGGATTATAGAGTTCTAAAAAACATTTTTAGAGAAAAATTAAAATGTTGTAGTGTAATGTACAACTTTGGAAAGTGCTAACTTTGATCCACTGGCTTACAGATCTGGCCATGTGGCATGCAAAGCTAAAGATCAGTGGAGACTGGCCCTCTTGGATGGCAGTATGCCCTAAACCAGATAAATTGAAACACCAAAAATATAGCTGGTTGCTGTCTTATCTAAAAGGGTGGGCTGTCCCAGAGGGAAAAGGGAGAGGGGAAGGAAGGCCAGAGGGGCATCCTGATTTTTATTTCTTCCACCTGGCAATGTGGTTCACTCAGGGGCAGTCTTCAGCTCGAATCATGTCTCTGGAGTGATGATGGAGAAGTTGCTAGGAGAAAATAGGATGGAGGGCTTGATCAGGGGCAGAGGCTACTCATCTTAGGAACATCTCTTCCTTCAGGTAATGCTCTCGGTCCCTCTCTCCTTTTAGGAGATAATCTCCAACCGTGTGTTCTAGGAGACCACAGGGTATGTTCCTTCATTTCAGCTTTGTCTGTCTCCTCGCCTTCTCCTTGTCGACTCATTCAAAATCTATCTGAGAGGCTTTCCTTCCCCACCATACTTAAAACAGACTACAGTCTCTCAGTATGCTGTGATTCTGTATTTTCTTCTAAGATCCTTTCATATTATAGGCAGGTTCCACCAGGGAGGAAACTTGTCTGTCCTCGGAGCCTAGGACGGCACATAGTAGGGCCTCAGTATTTATTGAATAAAAATGTGAATGCTGTCTTTTTTTTAAAAAACAGACACATAGATATCTGATTTTCATTTGGTAAATGAGCAGATACAGGAGAAAGGGCAGACTGGAAGAAAATGCACTTTGATTAGGCTAAACCATTGTGTTACAGGCTTTCCCTAAAATACCTCATTTTGGACTCATAGTACTCTCCATGAATGGCCAATACTATATCATCATTGCCATTTGTGGAAGAGGAAACAGAAGGCCAGGGAGGTTTCACTTGCCCTAGGTTGCCTGGGCATGAAGCACAGTGCGGGAGGGGCTCCTGGTGGTTCTGAGGCTACCTGGTTTCTCTTAGCTTAGGGTCGCAGAGCAGGTGCTGAGCTCAGCGTCAGGAGATGGAAATCTGTTGAAGCTCTTGTCACTGATTAGTGTTAGATTCTTGTTATTTAACATTGGACTCCAGAGGAAACCATGGTTTTCTACTGATTTCTTCATTCTATTTATATGGCCTCCATGAAGATTCCCCGTAAATTTGGCAATATCAGGTCACATGGAGGGATTTTCCAGGGCTCATGATGACACAGAGCGCCTTCATTTATTACTATTGCTCTTCTGCATTGGATCCGTTTGGGTAAAATGTATGAATCCTAAATTTAAGACGGATCCGTACCCTTTGAAATACTTGTCACTCACTAGATGGCACTGTTGTATTAACTTTATCTATTTTCTTTTCCCCGTTAGCAACTTTAAGAAGTGTATTTACTGTGATACTAGAGCTGTTGGACTCTCCAGAGTTTTTAGATGTGGGTAGAAGGGTAGGATAGACAAGCAAATAGTTCGTATACCTTTCATTAGTGTGGATCCTAAATCCCTATTTAGACTTTAGGACTGTAGCAAAATTGTAGTTTTTGTGGCAACACAGCAACAGCTGTGTCCATCGACAGACTGAAAAACAGTGTCTCGATGGGTATTATGAGACCAAAATAATGGCCTCACCAGGTTATGAGAACTCTGTAGCGGCACCAATGGCGACAGTTTCTGACATACGCTAGGGACAGAGGCAGAGAAGTATAAACAAGCCCAAGGACACAGTAGATGCTCTAAACAATGTGGAGAGTGAAATTGTCATTTTAAGCTCGCTGAATTTCTCTCCTCCCTTGGAAGCCAGATTCCCTTGAAACTTCCCTATTCCTGCTAGTGGTACCATCCTGCCCCCAATCCTCTGAAAAATGTAGTTCCTAAGAGATTCTTTTCCCCTGTCCTTTTTTAATTTCCCGAATTGTTTATTCTCCCGTCTCCCTCCCTGCCATTGCTTGCTTTCCGTTCCCATCAGGAGAATGATAGTTGGAGTCCTTCTCATTGACCTCCATTTCATAATCATCTGTCCCCCGAGTTCCCTGTAGTCTGTGGCAGGAACATGCTTCATAATGTGAATCTCGTGCTCATGTGAACAAGACATCTTGGCCTGGCATCTAGGGCTTCCCCCAGTCTGATCACAATTTGCTTTTCAGTTTCATCTCCATTTCTCCTAATCAAATTTCACAAAAAAAAAAAAAAAAAGAATAGAAAGCGTATAACCCACTGTATGGTACGTAGTAGGTACCAAGTAAGAGCGAGCTGTGGCTACACCATGGACACTGTCTAGGACTCTTTCTCTGCTAGGGTGGCTGGACACTCTTTGCAGAGCCTCCACTAGACACCGGTTGAAGAAGAAGGAATGTTGCATCAGTTACTGTCTCTGGTCATTATAACTTGCCCACCCTTACAGCTTGGTGAAGGGGCCTGGGTCCTGCTTCCTCTTGGCTGCACCCCTCCCCGTGGGTTGAAGGGTCCTTGGGCTAAGTGTTCCTGCCGATCCTGAGCCTTCCTGTCCTGTGTCATCAGGACCCTAGAATTCCTTGCTCAAGCCTCCCTGAGTCTACTCTCAGATCCTGCACGGGCATCTTCTCTAGGTCTTTCCTCCTGAGGTGAGACTGTGTTGCTTGCTGGCCCAGGGGTGCCCAAGGGGAAGTTGTTTGTAGCCGGGAGACATAAGTGGACCGGGCTTGACCTGGGGTGACCCTTGGCAGGTATGTGTGGCCCCAGTCAGTGCAAGATGAGGGTGGGAGTCCCAATGAGAAGCAGGGCCTGCTCTCTCTGTGCTGCATGGTGGGCTCACCTATAAGAATCCTGTGGCTTGTGCACCTGGGTGGCTCAGTGGGTTAGGCCTCTGCCTTGGACTCAGGTCATGATCTCAGGGTTCTGGGATCGAGCCCTGCTTCTCCCTCTCTGCCTGCCTCTCTGCCTACCTGTGATCTCTCTGTCTCTCTGTCAAATAAATAAATAAAATCTTAAAAAAAAAAGAATCCTATGGCTTGAAGGTTACTCTTCCTACTCTATAGGGGAAACTGAGGCTAGAGATTAAGGACAATGTTTCATGATTTGAATATGACCGTTTTCCTACATTTTAATGTTTTTGAAATCTGGATGTCTTATAAGCCATGACCTCTACATGGGGTTTACTCCACATTGTTGTTTCTTTGTGAGTTCCATAGTAAATAGTGGTGTGTCTTAGACTGATGGGATCCTGGATTTGATGAAATGGATAGCTTGACTGGTTTACACAGGTCGGTGGTGGAGCTGGGATTCAAACTCCTGTCCATCTGATGCTCGTGCCCATGGCCTTACCCAGCTGCCTGAGCACATCTTCCTGAGGAACCTCACTTCTCTTTCCATTGTTCTGTCTGTGTCCCCTCAGCACTGTGATATACAGTTGACCTTTGAACAACATAGGTTTGAACCACGCGTGTCCACTTAATCCACAGATTTTTTTTAATTTTATTGATTTATTTGACAGAGAGAGAGAGTGAGCACAAGCAGGCGGAGTAGCAGGAAAAGGGAGAGGGAGAATCAGGCTCCCCTCTGAGCAAGGAGCCTGATGTGGGACTCGATCCCAGAATCCTGGGATCATGACCTGAGTCGAAGGTAGTCGCTTAACCAACTGAGCCACCCAGGTGCTCCAACCCACGGATTTTTTAAAATAAATATAATACGGTATTGTAAATGTATTTTCTCTTTCTTAAATATTCTTTTTTTTAAAAAGATTTTATTTATTTATTTGTTTGGAAAAGAGAGAATGAGAGAGACAGCATGAGGTGGGGAGGGTCAAAGGGAGAAGCAGACCCCCCACTGAGCAGGGAGCCCAGTGTTGGACTCGATCCCAGGACTCCAGGGTCATGACCTGAGCCAAAGGCAATTGCTTAACCAACTGAACCACCCAGGTGCCCTTAAATTTTCTTAATAACATTTTCTTCCCTCTAGCTTCCTTTATTGTAAGAATACAGTATTAATACATATAACATATAAAATATGTGTTAATCAGTGGTTTATGTTATTGGTAAGGCTTCCAGTCAACAGTAAGCTGTTAGTAGTTAACTTCTGGGGGAGTCAAAGGTTATACATGGATTTTCCACCATGCAGAAGGTTGGCGCCCCAACCCCTGTACTGTTCAAGGTTCAGCTGTATTTGAAGGACACTAGAGAGCACATGCTTACAAGTTGTATTGAAAATATGTCCTGTTGATTTTAATGATGTATTTTCTGATTCTTAGTGGTGAGCTCCCAGGGAACAGCGTTCTGTATGTTTTCTAAATATTTGTCTACTATGTGTCACGATAAAAGCAAAGAATTCTCAAGACTGGATTTGAATTTCCTCTCTGTTTCTGACTGGCATGGTGATGCAGGAAGTTGCCTTAGCTTCCTTGAAACTTAGTTTGCTTATCTATGAAATGGGTCTAAGAGTACCTACCTCAGAGCTACGTGGTGAGGTGTAAAAGCACTTGGCAAGTGGTTGATTCTCATTACACATTAGAGTCCTTCTGTTGAGCGTCCTTAGGATAGTGAAAGCTAAATAAATCAATAAATTAGTATCTCAAGCTCCACATGAGCTATCTGCTGGAATTGATAGATTCCCTGAACCCTGAACTGAACCCATACCATACCCTGTTCAGGTATTCAGCCATTCATTAAACACATTTTTATCAACCATCTGCTACGTATGAGGCATTGTGCTAGGCTTTGGAGATAGAATAGTGAATAAGAGAGTCAAGGTCCCTGCACTCATTACAAGTTGACGCAGTGGCTGGAAAGAAAACAAAAGGGGAGATGAGATAGAAGAGAATACAGAGGTGAGGTCAGGGACTCAGGAAAAGTCTGGAAGGAAGCTGTGTTTGAATCGAGTTGTGAAGAATGGGAACAAAGCATCCATGTAGCAAGAGGAGTGAATTAGTCTTGGTTCTTCAGAGAAATGGAATATGTACATCTGTACATGTGTGCATACGTATACAAGGAGACTTATCAAAAGGAGCTGGCTTGTATGAATATGGAGGCTGAGAAATCCCGAGATTTGCAGTTGGCAAGTCCCAGGACAGCCAATGGTGTAAGTTCCAGTCTGAATCCAAGTCCGAAGACAATGGAAGACCAATGTCCCGGCCGCCACCGGTAGAGAAAGAGAATTCTCTTATTCCACCTTTGTGTTCTAGTCAGGCCTTCCTCAGGTTGGATGAGACCTATCCAGAGTGGAGAAAAATCTGCTTTTCTCAGGCTGCTGATTCAAATGTTCGTCTCATACAGAAAGGCCCTCACAGCCACACCAACAAGTAATGTTTAACCAAGTATCTGCACACCCCATGGCCCAACCAAGTTGACACATAAAATTAACCATCACCAAGGAAGTGTTTTATCCCCTGAGGCCAGACCTTAGATTTTCTAACATGAATGTTCCCAGAAGTCTCACTGTTGGTTGGTTGCTTTATGGATGGCAGCCCTTATTTAGGAAAGTATATATCCTCCGACTCCCTTTCCCACTCCACCCACCCTGGAGAAAAGGTACAGAAAATGTAGTTACCTTATCCCATAAATACATCCTATCTGCTGGCCTCTGTGATCTATGTTAGAGATACTCAAGACTGCCTATTTCACTATGGCCAGCCTTTTCCCACTTTTAACTTAAAGGTCTTTATTTATGTGTTCGAGGTCTTTCATCAGGGTTTCTCAGCCTTAGCGCTGTAGATATTTTGGGTTAGAGAATTCTCAGTTTTGGGGGCTGTCTTGTGCCTTACAGAAGTTTAGCAGCGCCCCTGGGCTCAAACCACTAGATGCCTGTAGCAGCCCCCTCCTCCTCTGAGCTGTGACAGCCAAAAACGTCCCCAGTCATTACCAACTCTCTGGTGGGGAGTAAGATCTCCCAGGTGGAAACCACTGCTCTAATCTTCATGGAGATTGGCCATATGGAGTCTGTGCTTGGGGACGCTTTCCCCCAGGATGGGGAGAGTACCCTTCATTGACCTGACCACAGGAATCAGGAGTGCGGAGTCTTCCCATCTCTGGAGTTTCCAGTAAGAGGATTAGACTGCCAAGGTGATCAAATTGCATTTCTAATGAGTCGAGCTGCCAACATCTGTTTGTGGTAATTGAGGACAGCTGTGATGCTGGCTTGGCTGAAACCTCCGCAACCTTTCCCTGCCCCTGCAGGCACTTCAACTGGCCCCAGCTATCCTGTCACATCAGCTTCTTGCAGGAAGATGCTGGCAAGGTCAGGGCGTTTGCTGAGAATGGTATCAATCCAGACGGCGTCTTAGGTGTGACACTGCCACGTTGATGGGGCTGCAGCAATGTTCCTTCCTGTAAGCTGCCTCTGAGACACAGAAAGCAGTATTTATGTAGTATAAAAAAGCAGATCGCAACCAAAACTAATAACAGCACGTGTATTCATCCCCCATGCCCTATGTCCTGTTTTAAAAGCTTAACTTGTATTATTTTTTTTATTCTTTGTCGCAACGTTCTTACATAGGTACTGTTTTATTCATGTGTCGTGGCTGAGATGCAGAGGAGAGGTGGAATTAGGATTACACCCAAGCAGTTGATTCCAGAGTTTAACACTGTGTCCAGGCAATGTGGACTCAATTTTCCAAATTCTGTTTTAACTCTATTAAATTGCATACACACGTATTTATTCGTAACTAGCATAACGTAAAAGTCTGGAAGCAGACATACCAAAATATTAACAGTCAGTCTCTCTCTGGGTGGCTGCCTTTGGGGTGGATATTTTTTTGGGGGGTCTTCTTTAAACTTTTTAATATTTTTCAAGTTTTCTATATGAAGTATTATTTTTTATTGAAAGTTATATAGAAGTGCTTAAAATATGTATACGGGAAAGGTGATGGGAAGAGGAAGAGTGAGCTAAGAGGATATTTTAGAAGCTGAATCGTCCCTGAAGGAGTGTATTCTAGGGGAGAAGGCGGCCAGTCGACCACCCTGGGTGCCGATTTCTTCATGGATATGCTACATAACTGCTCTCTAGCTGAATGCACATTGAATCACATTGCAACTTACCTGATGCATTCCAGACTTTTTGGTGGGACTCTAGAATTTCTCTGAATCAACTTTTTTTTTTGGGGGGGAGGGCTGTCTCACTTGCTGTTGCAGGGATATTTATCTGAGGGCAGCCTCGGGCAGGCTGTGTTCAGCCGTACACTCCTCATGGCACTCGCCCCAGGGGAGGCAAAACTGACGGCTGCTTTGCAGACTTTGGTCATGGGAGGACAGCGAAGACCTGTCCTCGGGCATGGCTTTTAAGGAAGTGTGAGGATTTTTCTAGCAGCCAGGGCTATCCTTCTTCCTCCAGGAGCATGGGCTGTCTCACCCATCAGCACAGCTTGCTGGGAAGTTGGGACTGGGGCGCGGGACCCCCCAGAAGACACGCCCACCCAGGTCACCCGTGGCAGATCCTGGAGAGAAGCTGCCTTGGGGTGAGAGTAGCAAGCTCATTTGTTCAATATCCTCACACTCTTTTTCTTTTCCTCTAGAAACCTCACCACTTACGGAACGATTAGAGACAATTACAGAGTTGGCTTTGCTTAGACTGGACAGTGCTGAGCAGGTGGTCCTGCCCGGCCTCATCCTCCCCCGGGTGGCGAAGTCTTCTCGTAAATGCCAGTCTCTATGTTTAGGAGAACATAAATGTTCGTGCAGGGATGAGAGTCCATCTCCTCTCCGCTGGGACCATCCCATCGTCTTCAAAGGGAAAGGAAGGCAGAAAGCTACCATTTACCGTTTTTCTTCTGAAAGACGGGGGTGGACCAGGAAAGTAGAAAGCTGCTGGGAAGTAATACCATCTGTCACATTATGCCCGTTTACATAAACCCCCAGCAGAACCCCCAGTGGCTCCGGGTTGACACTGTGCCTTTAAACTCAGCTAACCCACAGTGTTTCTCACTGGTGTGGGTGAATTAAAACCATCAGCCCAAACCCCTTTCTTGGTTCTTTCCTTGGATTTCCGTGCTGGTTCCTGCCTTTGATCTTCCCTAAATTGCCACACACACAGTTCTACGCATATGCACACATTCAAGGTTCCATCTTCCGTCTCTGTTCTCACGTGTAGCCCCGAGCTCAGGCAGATTTGGCTTCTCTAGGATGCTGATGCTGATAATGTAATTGCTCTATGGGGACATCAGCATGAAACGGTTTTATTTTTTTCTATAAACGTTCAACTATGCTATGACAAGTCTCTTTCTTAAATCTTGATGACAGATTCTGTCTTTTCCTGGCCAATTTTAGATGTTAAACGTTGAGATCAGTTTAAATTTTAGTCTTTATTTTGACTTAAATGTTATCTCCAACTCCCCTCCCTGGCCTGCCTTGGCACAGGTTTGACCCATTGCCTGAGGTCCAAGGCTCTTCCATCTGTTTTTCCGCTTCTCTCCAGCATTTCCGTGTGATTGAGCGTTGAGTGGGGACAGCCTTAATTAAGATGCCATCTCTTCCTTCCCTCTCTTTTTTGGGGTTAACTTTGCTTGCATTGGTGGGGTTTGGGAGTTTGGGAGGAGATGATGGAGGCACATCATGGAAACCAGCTGCATGTCACAATGGGGAGGTGAACCTGGTTTTCTTGGGAACCTGTGTGTGTCTCCTGGTGACCTCTTCATGACTAGTGGTTTAGTGATAACTTTCCACCAGTCCTCTCTGTTACTGACGTTTTCCCCAGAGAGGACAGCCAGGTCTCCCCAGGCCCTGAAACTGGTCCATGCCCCAATCACCTTTTAGGGCAGCAGCTCCTCTCTCGGTGGCCACCAGAATGGCCCCGGGGGTTCTGCCTTGCCTCCATGCTCTTTCACAAGGAGATGTTGAGATCTGCAGGAGAGGAGGGTGGGGCTCCCCCCCTTAGGTACCCTGTGCTACAGTCCCTTCTCACTCTGATGAAGTGGGCTTCTCTGGCGGTCTTTGCACCTTTAAATGGGTACTAGCTTCCATGTTCAGGAATATCACCTATCATCAAAATCTGTAGGGCAGCTTCCCCTGATAGCTCTCTCTGACTGCTGCAGAAGAGGGGTTGGGTAGCTCTGCAGGCTCCATCCAGGGTGTGAGATCCTATTGTTCCTATCTGGTAGGCTTTCTTAATCTCTCAGAGGGATTCTCTTGAAGCTTTTCGTTTCCTTTCTTGAATATAGGGAAGTGGCATCCCATTACAGACCCTGCATGTCTTGATAAGGCCCATGACCCTGATGGTTCTGCCCCCTCCCACTCTGGCCCTTCCAGGGCTATCTTTTATGGACTGGGAATGGGCAGAGATTTGTGGTGGTAGTGGTTGTGAAGGTGGCAGGGAGGCTCAGACTTAGTAAACCCTGAGGAAGGCATCTGGCCCTTGGTATTGACAGCTTTTTTTAGAATGTGACGTTTGGGGAGCCTCTCTGTCCATAGCTTTGGGCCTTTGTTGCCTATTTTGGGTATGCACAAAAATTACCGCCCAACCATTTATTACCTTAGCTAAACTTCTTGCTCCACATATGCTAGGCACAGTCCTGGACCATGTACTGCTGAGTTTGTTTAAGCTCCCAGTGATCCTATGGAAAAGAAATTATTAGCTTTTTTTTTTACAGATGAGGAAACTGAGGCACACAGAAGTTGTGTTAACTGCTCAGGGTTATGCGGCTAGCCAAGATATGAACCTGACAGTCTGATTCCAGAACCTGTGAGATTACCCACTACCTTAACATTCTTTCTGGCTTGAGAATTTTCCTTAAATTCCACCCTGTTTTCATGCTCCTGGCAACTTTGGATATATGCTTGGTTCTGTTTTGGCCCCTGGATTCTCACTGTGATGTTGCTGGGGAGGACCACTTTTCCTATATCCTCTTTGGTTTAATGACTAGTGTCCTGTGAATTAAAATGACCAAAGACAGATTAACAGCAAAAAAATTTATACATATGGGAACTAACAAAAAAAGTAGCTAGCTTTCTAAATGATTAAAGTTGGAGGCTTATATAACTAACAGTAGGGGTGAAGAGGGAATGAAAGAGGCTTTTATGGGAAAAACAAGTAGGTTTCTTTAGGAAAGACAGATGGGGTTTTAGGAGAACAAATGGAAGATAAGAAAGTTTGTGATGATGTTTGTTTATGCAGGTGTGAGTGGCCTTTCCATCTTGTTCATGGCCACAGAACTCCGCTGAAAGGGGATTTATGGCAGGTTTCCTCCGTCTTCTTCCTGGGAGTACACCCACCACTAAGAGGGAATGAACGGCAGCCTCATTTCTCAGAAGCTGATCTTTTTAGTCAGATAAGGGAAACTCTGAGAAAGCTTTTTTCCTGCATCTGTTGTATCTCAAAAGTTTTCAGCTTAAAATAATCTTCATACCGACTGTGGGGTTCTGAATGGGTTCCCATGGTATAGTAAGTAGCATCTTCCTACCAAGCTGACCAGTTCCCCTAAAGGAGTGATTTAAATATTAGGTAAGGCATAAACCCAGAGCAATAGGCCAGTGAACCCAGGCAGAGGGTGCCTGGGGAAAAGCCAGGAACACTGAGGCTAGCATTGTTTTCTGCTTCAAAGCAAATCAAGCCCTGGAGAAAGTTTGGCAGGAAAGAAACATGATTGGGGTGAGGGAGTGCTGCTTTTATTGGATCCGTACGAATGAGGACCATCTTTTTAGGTGATCCTAAACTTTTGCACAGGGTACCAGTAGTGGGAAAAGGGCATGGAATATAAAGCTAGGGCCTTGGATTCAAGTTCTAGCTCCTCCCTTTGCTAGCTAAATAATGCTGAAGAGTTCCGTTATTGCAATAGAACTATGATTTATCTCTGAAATAAGGAAGGCTCTCTCTAATTTATCAGATAGGGTTGTAGTGAAGTGGAAAGGGGAACAGCTGAGAAAACACTTTGCACATTGATACACTGATATATGAAAATCAGAAGTAGTATTATCTGGAATGACCTTTAGTGGGCTGGATGATTGAATAACTAAGCAAATTTCTGTTGATAGTTTACCATATGCAAGGAGTGTGTTGGATTCTGCCATTGGTCACATGGCGAATAAGGCCGAGTTATGACTTTCAAGGACTTTGCAACATTGTACTTGAACAGAAGCATGTTCATCAATAACTAATACAGATACAGTTTGATAGGTGCCAGGAAGAAGTTATAGGAAAAACCTCTACAGAAGTTCAGAAGTGGGGAGTTCTTTTTGACAGGAGTGATAATAGAAGGTTTTAGAAAGAGGTGACTTTTGAGGTAGATCTAGGGAGATGGTTTATACTTAGCTGGTAAGGAATTGTTAGTAAAAGCCACAGCATGACCAAAGTATGTTTACTGGGAAATTATACTGACTTTGGTAGGTTGTTTAGGAGAGGGCTTACAGCGCAGTGGAGGTAATAGGGTTGAATAGATGGGTTGGAACCAGAACATGGAGGCTGTTGGATGTCAGGTCATGGGGTTGAAAGTGGGGAGCTCGAAACAGGTTTTGAAATGTGAAATGTCATGGTCAAAGCTGTCCCTGCATTAGTAACCTGGCCACAGTGTGCAGGGTAGACTAGTGTCACATGTGGAACTGAAGGCGACAAGACCACGTGGTCATGGCTATAATTCGGTTGTAGTCATACGAGTCTAAATAATATGTGATAGTAGTAACGGGAAGGAAGACATTTTAGCTAACACATCTCTCTAGTGCCACAAGACATTTAATTTATTCTTTTCACATGCCTGTTAATTTTTGCAACACATACTACTTACTTAGTGGTTACCATATGCCAAATAAAGTGCTGGGATAGAGAAAAATCACACAATACTCTTGCCTTACAGATTATTGTCTAGTAGCAAGTTATGAGGAAGCTATTTGCCCAACAGGTAAGAGATGGGATTTTGGAAGGAGGCCAGTTCAGGCTGGAGGGGTAGACACATGGCAGTATATTTAAAATCTCAAGTAGTTCATGTGTATAGTCTTCTGGGAGGTTCAAACAATTGGTTAGGGGTGAGACCATGGGTTCATTTGACAGATAAATTTAGTCTTTATTCTGTAAGGATTAAAAAGTCACCAAACTCCTTCAAGAGGAGAAGTAATAAGATAAACTTTGCATAAGACAGATATTTCTCTGGTGATAAGGTGGAGGAAATATTGGCAAGTCAGGGACTGAGAAGGAGCCTAGTGGTAAGAGGATCATTTTAGAGACAAGGCAATGGTCCAGGTGGAAGGTGAAAAGGCCTTGAGGTAAGGAACATAAATGGGAAGGGAGAGGAGGGGCAGACGGAGGATGTTGAGAATTAAAGTCAAGAGGATTTGGGCACTAATTGGATGTAGAAAATGAAAAAAGGGTTGAGGTTGACCTTCAGATTTATGGTTTGGGAGCTGGTTCTGTGCCAAAGAATGAAGTCCAAGTTCTGTGGTCTAGTTTATCACTAGTTCGTGTGAGCTGTTCTACCTTGAAATTGTTTAAAATTAAAGTAACAGTCCTAACCTCTCTGTCTCACAGGAACAAATGCAGGTATTCAGTCTGACAGGTTAGGAATATGTATGGTTGGCTGTGGCCAATGAAGTCTTCCTGCCTAGTGTCCTATTTCATCACTGTTTGGCTGCTCACAGGTGTGGTCTATCTATCCTCCCAGAATGCTGCCATAGAAGGGAGCAGAGGTCAGGTGCCCATGTGGTTCTTCAACTGAGCCACGCCAAATACATTTTAAAGCAGCTGTTGAGTTTGGGAGCTATTATTTAACATGGCTTCAGATTGGGAAGGGGTTGTCCCTCCTTTACCTGGAGAGAGCCAGCAGGGAGGTCGTCATCAAATTGGCTAATAGTTTGTAGAATACTGGACAGTGTGGGGTTGATTGGTGCAGTGAAACCATGGCAATGGAGACAGCAGGGAAATATAACAAAGCTGAAAAAGTGTGGGCATAACCCCAAAAAGGAGCCTCAGCTTGACTGAACTGTGTGTTATGGGGGATCCAGGAGCCATGATTTCAAAGAATGGATCTCTTTTTTAATTTCTCACAGCAAGGTTTTCTGTATCCCAGGTGCTTCCCTCTGAGCACAGTGAGATAGAAAATCATCCAGTGTCATAGATAAAACATCCCAGTAGACATCATTTTGGGTTGTTAGTAGCCATCTGTCGAATCTTGAATGGACTATGTAATTGCTGATAATTTCTCTTTAGGGAAAAAAAAAGCAATTGTCACACTTGCTGTAGACCTTGGAAATAAAATTCCGTACCCCTTTCCTCTGATTTTCTTCCATTGGTGTTAAAATTTCTGCACACTTGAACCTTGACTTTCATGGATCTTCTTAAAAGTGGTCCATGATGTGAATGACAAGAACAGCATAAATATGGGTCTGCATCCTGGGGTTCAAGGGAGAGTCCTGTTGCTATATGTTATGCAGCATGATAGGCAGGAATGAGTTTCTCCAGTGAGAAAATGTGGGGCACTGGGGCATTAATTTGTTCTTATCTATTATGCACTAGACTAGAAAGTACCTGAGGGTAGAGGACTTGTCTATCTTGTTTTCCACTGTATTCCAATACCCAGAACATTGCAGGTCCATAGAGGCTTTCCATAAATACTCATGGAATGAGTGAATGATGAACAAATGAACCAAAGAAGTTCAAAGATGAATCTAGAGTTGCTGTACTGAAAAGAGTGAGAAATGGAGCTGGAGCTGGGGTAGGGATGGGGAATCTCAGATCAGAGAAATGAAATCAGGTCTAGCAGGTCAAATGCTCAGAAGGAGGGATGGGAAACCACAGAAAGGACGCTTATTTATATTGGGCACTGGAGTACGGTGTTGGGATGGCGGTGGTGCTGGTACATGTTGGAGTCAGTTGGCCTCAGAAGGGCAGAACAGATGGTGTGAATGCCAACATTACATCTCTGGTCTTTAACAAGGCCTTGTCATAGAAATAATTTGTCTCATTCACTGTACATTTGCCAGAGAATTTCACACACCCCTCGAGTTATCCATTGTCTACATTTATTTCACAATAATGAATGAAGCCTTAACTTGCCATTTTGTTAAAGCTCTCAGCTCTTGTGAACACAGCTGAAAGAGGAACGTGAAGGACCTCACGTTAGCAATTTCCAGAGTGCCTTAATGGCTAGGCATTTTCAACGTTAGAACAGCCCTGACTACCATTTATTAAGTACTTACAGTCTCTCTGGTACTGTCCAAAGTGTTTTAGCTCTGTTATTAATTTAATTCTCATAAGCGTCTTGCAGATTAGAAATTACTAGAGACATCTTACCGATGAGGACTCCTAAGGTTTAAGTTAAAATCCCTTGCCCAAGATCACACAGGGGACAGGTGGTGAAGGTGGGATCTGAACTCTGATTTGCTTCACTTCTAAGTCCATGTTCATAAGAGTATGTAACAGTCCCCTGGAGGGACTGATGAAGGGAACAGAGTCCAGCTTCCCAGATCCCTCTGGAACCAGGAGTTTTCAGCAATGCCCTGTAGCCACATTGCCCTTACCTAGGAACCAAATCCTGCCTCTCACACAGGTCCTCTGTGTTTTTGCATATTCTTTTCTGATGATCTTATTTTAGTTCCTTTTTTACTTTTATGCCCCCATCTTGTTAGTTTTGTTCCCATCCAAAGAGAAAGTAGTTTCAGGGATTTTTTTTTTCCCCCACTTAATTAGATCCAAGGCTTGGCTTGTTTGGTGGTGCTCAGCTTCTTTGGCAGATTTGCTTCTGTAGCACAAAAGCAGCTTAATGTCAGCTTGACAACTTGGTAAGTCTAGTGCCAATTTTTATGACGGAAAAGGAAACTTCTAGATTCAAGATTAAATACGACCCTTTGAGAAACAAGACAAAATGACCTCATGGCTATGCATGAAGTTGTAACTGGGGAGCAAAGCATACCTTAATGATTTAGTTAGTGTGAGATGTGATAGAGACATTAGCAGGTGGTGGCTAAGGCAGGGCTGTGCTGGGTAAAGTTCAGGCTGTTCTTTTTGCCCAGCACAGCTGATAACCCCTGGTGCCCTGGGTCATATCCCATTAGACAGACCACGTTTGCTTTCAGCTGTAGTTGCAGTGGTAGCTTTATGTGAGCTCAGTTTCCCTTGTGCTAACAGTGTTTGTTCTGCTTGAAGCGTAAGTCATGTGCTTTCGTTTTCTGTCCCGGTGAGTAGGAGCTCACTCAGTATGCATAAGCACAGCTGGAAAGTATGTGATCTGACGCTCTTGGGGCAACCTCCAGTCCGTGGGGGCTGAGAGCCAATAGATACAAGTTTCAGCCAACTGTCCTTCAAGCAAGCAATTTTAGGAGGCTTTCTGTATGGTTCTCAGAAGGTCCAAGTGTACTTAAGAACAGTGACCTCAATAATGCACCCTTACGTTGGGTTTGACTCCATCCTTATCTCACTTTTCCCATTCTCCCGTTTCTGATTCTTGGAATTACCACCTCAGTAAATTACGTACACCAAGTCCTTGCCTAAGACTTTCCTTTTGGGCTAAACCCAAATTGAGATATCTAACATAGGTTCCAAGCAGAATTTTCAGCACAACGAGAGGGAATCAATCTTAGCGACTCACTCTAACCAAACTCACATGAGATTAATGTATAAACCACAATGACAAATATTAATTTATGGAGATGCCTATACTACCAAGTGGACCAGAATACTCATATATGCTGGACAGAGCATACTTTGCTGGGCAGAGTTGATGATAGACTGAGATTCTTGCTCGTTGACTTCTCTTTTTCTAACATCCCTGTGAATAACTACTTTCTGTTATTATTCCTTCCTTGGATAACAAAAAGATTCAATTTGATATTTATAATCTGCTTATTAATCTCACTGGTTGCATTTTGAGTTTACAGTTTTGAGGGACTCACTTTACTGACCTGTCTTGTGCTGTTGACAACTTACCTCCCTCCACCACCTCCTTTTGGTAGAGTGAGAATATGGAGTATATAGAAAAAGGAGAAAAAATGTAGGGGAAAGTATACCTGCCCACCTGAGTGCCTTTCTGTTTAAAGCTCACTATACAAGCTGATACAAGGATAGCCTGACAGCATACAAAATCATTTCGGTATACTCTGTGTATAGGAGCTTAGAAAGATTTTTTATCCCCAAACAGTTAAAATAAACACGCTTACAACTCAAAGAATTAAGTTCTGGTTACCTGAAACTCATCTGTAACTGAAAGCGTATTTCCCTAATAACTTTGGATAACCACGTATTACTTGTGTTTCTTATATATTAATTTTGGTGAAGAAAATCATTGCTGATGTGTTCTGTATAAGTTCCTATACACCATTTCCTTCCATTTTTAATACCACAGCCTTATTTTCATCTTTTCTTCCCCTAGACTATATCAGGAACCTCCAAGACAGTCTTTCTGATTACAAGGATCCCTCTAATTCATCCTTTACAACCATACCAGGCAGATCTTTCTATTATACATATCTGATTATGTCAAGATCTTGCTTAAAACCTGTGCATGGCTCCGGGTAGATATTACTTACCAGTATTTTCAATTTTCCTTTCATTCCATGACTATGGGGGAAATATCTTTCCCTTTTTCCTTGAATTCAAGCATGGCTATGGGATTTGCTTTGCCCTCCAAAACGTGAGCATGAGTCACTTTCAGATGAAAGCTCCCACTATGGACTAAATTATGTCCCCCTAAAATTCATATAGATGATGAGGTCCCTCATCGGGACCCTCAACGGGACTGTATCTAGAAACATGGTCTTTAGGATACAATTAAGGTTAAATGAGGTTATAAGGCTGGGGCCCTAATCCAATAGGATTATGGCTTTCTACAAAGAGGAAGATTTTTCTTTGTCTGCCATGTAAGGACACAGTGAGAAGATAGCCAACTGCAAGTTAGAAAGAGAGCTCTCCTCACATTCGACCATACTGCCACCCTAATTTCAGATTTCTAGTCTTCAGAGCTGTGAAAAAATAGATTTCTGCTATTTAAGACACCCCGTATTTCCTCATGGTAGCTAAGGCTGACTAATACAGCTCCCTTTGGATCTGATGAACTCTGAAGTCTTGTCTTGACAGAATATCATCCCAGTGTGATAGAACTTTAATAAGCTGAGTTTCTGAGTGTGGCTGACAGAATAACGACCCACTGAAGATGTCTATGGCATATTCTCTGGAACCTGGGCGTATGTTCCTTTATATGGTGGGAGGGACTTTGCATATATGATTAAGGTTATGGATCTTGACGTGTGGACATTATCTTGGATGATCTGGATGGGCACAGGCTAACCATCATGAGTCCTTAAAGGTGGAGAACTTTACAGCTCTGGTCTGACAGAGATGTGACAGTGAAAGAACAGTCAGCTAGATGCTTTGAAGATGGAGGCAGGCAGCCTTTAGAAGCTGAAGAAGGCTAGAAAATAACTTTCCTAGAGCTTCCAGAAAGGAATGCAGCCTTATTTATGTCTTGATTTTAGCTCCAGTGAGACCTATATCAGACTTTTGAACTACAGAACAATGAGATAATAAATTCATGCTATCTTAATCCATTATGTTTGTGGTAATTTGTTATAGCAGCAATAGGAAATGAATGCATCGAGTATGGTAGATTGTATAAATGGTCACAAATTCTTTATTACATCCATATCTTTACTTGATGACATTATAGATTCTCTGTCAAAAGGTGGAGGCTACTCCTTGCTTTAAATCTGAGATGACCATTATTCTCCTTTCTGAATGGCAGTGATTACTGAGGTTATCTGGTCTTTGTTCCACCATTGTGTGTTGAGTGTATGTCTGTGGTAATGGTTGTAATGGGAAGTTGGAGAAATGGTTCATTCAGCTTAACTTTTTTAGTTCCCAGGTATCTGGTCCAAGGCGGGCTGTGTGTCACCACTTGATGTATAGATTAATATCATCCCTCCCTCCTTGCCAGTGAAGAGACTAGTGATGTCTACCAGTGTCTTGGACTTTAAGCTCAGTGCTATGATTGGCTGAACTTCGGGGTTTCTCTGTGGGGTTCAATTTAGTGTTTTCAAGGTATTGAAGAATGAACCAAATATGTGATGACAAGAGGAATGGACTGTGATAGTAATGTTTTGTGCTCATCCGTATCTGATTCTCTTCTACTTCTGGGCATATGCGGGAATTAAATTTCTACAACTCCATAGAGAATATGCAGGACTACGGGGTTTGTTCTGACCAATAGATTGAAGCTGAATTGAGGTGGGTTGTATATGAGCTAAAGCATTTAATTGTGGGTGTAGTACATTTCAGCATTTTCTTCTTTTAGCATGTGCTCATGGAGGCATCTATTGAGATGGAGGTGCCCAGTTGCTGAGCCACCTTGTGAAGGACAGATGTCCTGAAGTATCATCTTAGCTCATAGATGACTTTGTATGAATGAGAAACTGTTTTGTATTAAACTACTGATGTCTTGTTATTTTTGTTATTATAAAATAATACACAACCCTGGCATTAGGGTTATATATTATAACCCCATTATAATTGGATGGTCTGGAGTTAAGTATTGACTCTTACTATGTGACTATGAGCAAATTATTTTTATAGGTTTTAATTTTCATGTAGTACCTATTTCCTGAGATTATGAGCATTATATGAAGACATGCATGTAAAGTGTTTGGCATACTGTCTAGTAAAAAGGAATAAATGTTAGTGTAATAAATGTTAGTTACTTTGATTATCAAAATCACCATCATTATTGTCACCATCACAATTGTGAAAAACACTGAGATTCTGGCTAAGCAAAATTGGAAAGTGTGAAGTAAGGACCTTTTTGAAGGTGAGTTTAACATACTCCTTACCTTCGAACTGCAGAAATGGTCAAAATTGGTAATCTGTAATTTCAAGAGTGAAGTCAAAATTTGGGAAAATCTCCTCCTTGTATTCTACATCTTTACAGGTTGTCCACATTCCTTGACGTGATGCCTCTTCCTCCATCTTTAAAGCCAATGACCTTGGGCAGGGTCCTCATCACACCACCTAACTCTGAATGCTTCTCCTCCCTCTTCCATTTTTAAAGGCATTTGGGGATATATTGGGACACTTGAATCATCCAGACTAATGTCTCCATCTCAAGGTCCTTGCTCTAATCACATTTACAGAGTCCTTTTTGGCATGTAGGTCACAGAGTCTCTGGTTCTAGGGACTAGGACCTGGGCATTTTGGGAGACTGTTATTCTCCCACTATAATGTCTAAGATTTCTTATTTATGCCTTTTCTCTCCTTCCCTTACTCCCTCCCGTACCTCCTCCCACACTTCTATTTTCTTTTGATTCATTTTGTTAGGAATTTTCATTTTTTTAGTTTTCAGAATTCCCTTTTTTCTTAAAAAAAAAAAAGATTTATTTATTTACTTTAGAGAGAGAGAGCACAAGCCAGGGGAAGGGTAGAGGGGGATGGGGAGGGACAGACTCTGGGCTGATTGCAGAGCCTATTGTAGGCTCCATCTCAGGACCCTGAGATTAGGACCTGAGCCAAAACCAAGAGTGAGACACTTAACCAATTGAGCCACACAGGCATCCCCAGAATCCCTTTTGTGTTCTGTCTCTATGTCATCATTATTTTCTACTTTCAATGACTTCCACCTTATCATTTTTATCTTCTCCCTTCTATTTACTTTTGGATTGTTCTGTTATTCTATTTCTAATTTGCTAAGATTATAGATCCAGTAATCTTGAGACTTTTTTTTTCTGATTATAGCATATAAAGCTTTAAACATCCCTGGAATTACTCCTTTAGTGGCATTTCACACTTTTTTTAATTCGCTTTCACTTCTGAGTATAATCTAATTTCAAAAAATGATTTATTCTTTGACCTGTGAATTTTAATAAGTATATTTTAAAATTTCTATAAACATGAATTTTCAAAATTAAAATAGAACTCAAAAGTCCAAAGTGGACTTGCAGGTGGCATTTCAGCAAGAGAATCAAATACTACATTTGGGATCATGATTATAAGATTTCTCTTTGTAGCATCCCTTATATTTATTACTTTTACCATTCCATATCTCTTTTAAATTGCAATAAGAGTCCTTAAAGTACCCAGGTTCCTGGAACACTTTCAGAAGGAGGAGTGGTGTTGGGAGACTGTGTCCTACTCTTTGACCAACTCTGAGATCAAGGGACAGAAACGCCATAAACGGATAAGGTCAGTAAGGCGGATAAGGCGTTAGGAGCCAGTTGAGTCCCAGGGCTCTGTGAAAAGAAGAAATAAAATAGGAGCATGAGTTGGGCCCTGGATATTCCTTGGACTTATGTTGTCAAAAGCCAATGTAATCCACCCACAGGGCACACCGGCAGAATGGAAAAGAGAGTGCTCCAAGACCACTAGACAGGGAGGAGACAGAAAAATCACAAGTGGGTGCAATGACTAAAAACAACAGAGGTCTAGGGCTTTCTGGGTTTGGATTAAGCAGCCCAGGGCTGCCGAAACGTCTCAGAGGACATTAGTGAATTGCGGGATTGTAAAATAACTACTCTAATGATGACCCTGAGTCACATGGACAAGAAAGTTTTGTTTTGAATTTGCTTTTTGAGGAGGTTAGCCTATATATAAATATACTTGATGAAAGATTTCAATTAAACTAGTTAAAGCAAAAATAAAAAATCTCTGGGCGTTTAGAGCAGAGAGTTACATTTACCTGGACTATTCATTTATCTGATTTTTTCTCAATAAATAAAAATACACAGATGGGGGGTAGGGGGAGAGTGAAGTCTGGGCTAAATCAGGCCACGGTCACTCAGTTATACGTTACTTATGGCTCTAAGACAGACTAATAGAATAGGTGAGTCATAGCGACCAAGACTCCACGGTCTCCTGAAATAGTTACTATTCTGGCCTTTTACAGAAGGGGTTAGCTGACTCCCACCTCAGATCATTATTGTTCCTCTCCAATGTGCCTGCTACTTTGCTCCAAATGTGTCAAAGGTTGATGTGATGCCCACTTCTCTGGAGCCTCTGTAGTAAAAGGCATCACAGCATCTTCCAAAATGAATGCTCATGAAAAGTCGCCCTCGGTGGACTTGGGGAGAGGAGAGCACATGGCTGGTTGGCTCGCTTTGCAGAGTCAGAGGTGGTCAGTGGCCAGGACCTGCACTTCCGGAACACGTGAGGATGTGTGAGAAGGGAATTACCTGAGGGCTGAATGCTATGGCTGCTCAGCCTTGCAAAAAATGGTCCACATCTCATTTTAGAGTTAAATACTCCACTGAGGTTTCGCCTTTGTTTCTGAGTGACATGCCACTATTTCAGTTGACCTCTTGAGGCCGTCATGGTTCCTAAAGGAAGTTGTGCACCACGCCCCTCTTCTGTCCTCAGGGGTTCCACTTTCCTGAGGTGAGTGAGGTACATATTTCAAAGGAAATGGACCTAAACAATAAGCGATAATAACAGTGACAATTGCACAGAAGAGCTGCTTCTGGCAAATACTTAACAGCTGGAGAAGTTGGGGACCTCTGACCTTATCCAATCATTATCTCCCAGAAATGCCTCACAGAGGGAGAGTATAAAAATACAAGGAAAACTGGTTACACACACACACAAAACAAACCCCACAATTCAGAAAAAACAATAGCTCTCAATACCAAGCGGCTTTTTGTTGTAGACACTAATTTTTGCCTTGAGTCTTCCCTCATTATGAAAGATCAATATAATACTTTATAGGAAAACAAAACACTTTTCTTAATCTTTGGTAGGCACATAATTAGGAATATAATATGAAAGATGGCCTCATACTCTGTTCACAGAGGTCTTGTCTTTTAAGACTGGGGATGGTTTGGAAAAATACAAGAGGCAAATTCAGAGATGCTAATTAGAAATGCAGCGACCACTTTTACTGACATGCTGAGAACAGCTAAGCTTTCCAGAATTTATTCAAGCTAGAGGGAGTGATCTTGTTTTGTCTGGTTCTGAGAGCTTTCTAATTTAAGGAAGAAAATCACAGTGGTAGAAGCCACCAATGTATCATATCTGAGATGAAATCAGCCTGTGGTCTTAGCAAGAGGAATATTCTCTGGTTCTCTGCCTATGGTAGTATTTCTCAAGCCCCCGTTTGAGGGAATCTGGGGATTTCTTTCGAAGATGCCTGCCAGATTTTGGTACCTCTTCTCTCTACTGTTTTTTGTTTTGTTTTGTTTTGTTTTGTTTTGTTTGTTTTTGTACCACTCTTTGGGTTAACAATATGGATAAGTTTCAAAATTACCCATAAATGTAAAAAGCCACAGTTATATACATGGAGAAAAATTATGTGAACAAAGCTCCTTGTATTGTTTTTCCCTGTTTCCCCAATAACTGGCATGGGCTCTACTATGTAGCAGGACCTGATACAGAGTTGCTGAATGAATGAATGAATTTCTCCATTCAACATAGTTTATCACAATAGTTAAAAAAAAAATCTGAGGTTTGACATCCTACCTTTTTGCCCTCACTGCTACGCTCTTGATGCTAGACAGAGATTTTTTTATTCAGTGCTTTTTGTTCATGGGGAAGAGAAATTCTGTTTAGAACCTCCACCTTGGTTATGGGTTGGATTGTAGTCCATTGGATCAATAGCCATCTTAAGTATAATGGTCTGAGAGTTTCTGGTGTTCCCATTCACAGAAATGAAATATGATCTCATTACTAAACACACCTCCTTATGACCCAGGACTGAAGTCATCCTTCTCTTACTTACTACAGTAAATTTTACACTTCAGGGTTTTCATGCATTCATGTATTCATTCAAAGATGTTTGTTATTAATTGAAACTATTTTAGAATCTTTCTAACTTTTGATTGATTTCCTGAAGGAGATTTTAATGCTGCCATTTACCATTTTTGTGACATCGGGCATGTTATTAAACCTAGCCTCGATTTCCTTATCTGCAAATGAGAGTAGTGATAGAATCTTTCTTATAAGAATTAAATATTTTAACCTGTCCAATGTGTATTAACACATTAACAATTAAATAATAACAATAATACTAATGTTATGATTCAGATTTTTGAGGACAGAGACATTCTCATGTTTTATACCAGGCAGCAAAATTTTTGATCAATATTTCTTGCATTTATTTTATCTTATAGGGCAGCAAGAGGTTTCAATACAATGTAAAAAATAACTCTGGGGTTGGTAGTATTTCTCTAGCATCATCAAAACAAGCTGCCTTGGCTGATAGGGGACCCAAGTCTTTGATTCAAGTGGCTTAACCTTTGCATTCCTTTCTCATAGCCTCTAGCTCAAGCACTTAGCTTCCCACCTCCCAGTGTCTCTCAGAGGATGAGTTGGTTTAGGCTGACCGCTGGCTCCTAATCTTGGAGAAAGGTTCTTTATAGATCTCTGAACTTATGAACCAACTCTATAGAATCCTTGCTGAGCAAAGGAAGAGTTGCACAAACAGGAATGAAAAGAAGCAGGTGTCCTTGGGCTTATTCTAGGCCTTGGAAATGGATAACAAACAAGAGGAATCTGAGGGTGTGGTGAAGGCTCTTATTATTAGGACCACCGTGTTTTTTCCTAAATGGTTTTGAGCACATTTGCACATTTTGAAAAAAACATACCACCTCCTTCTAAATTGCCTTTCTAAGTGTTATGTTACTATGAGGGCAAATGGCAATTTTTTCTGGGTCCAACATTTTCATAGTCTAGATTTGAGAAGAGATTCTTTTTTTCTGATACGTAGCATGTTATTTGTTGGTTAAAATTCAGTGTCCTTATTAAGAAAATGCATGTAAGATGCAATCAAGACTCTGACAGGCACACTCTCCACAAAGGTTAGCATATTTTGGAAGCTCCAGGCAGTGGGAAATGAGGCTGAAGATTTAGAGAGTGATTGGATTCTAGAAAACCCTGCATGTCTTAAGCAGGGATGGGAATTTATCTTTTAGGTAATGGGGAGCTTCTGACAGTTTTTAATCAGAGGATTAACATAGTCATATTTGTGTTTGAGGAAGGCCCTATTCCCATAGCCGTGTGTGTGTACGCCTGCCCGAGTTTGTGATGGTAGGTCAGAAATTAGTTCAGAGACTAATTCCAGGCGCAAGATGGTGAGAGGTGAATGCAGGCAGCAGAGGTGTAGATGAAGAGGGACAGGTTTTAAGGAGATAGCTCTTAGTGACTGGTATGATTGCTTCTTGGTGTTTGCGTGTATTTTGTGAACCAAGAGGAGGCTTAGGCTGAGTGGGAGATGTTGGGTTCTTCAAGTCTCATCCATTGAGGTAGGAAATGCAGGTGGATGAAGTGATACATGATTTAAGTTGCCAGCTATAAGTTGATGGTTCCGAAATCTATACTTCCAGTCCAGATCTTTTTCCTCTGTTCTAGACCCGCACACTCAGCTCTTTACTGGACTCATCTGGGTCACAGGGACCTGAGACACAGCCTGTCCCAAACTGACATGGTAACTTGCTTTCCGCGTTCTCTCCTCATTCTTATTTGGAGAGTGACACCATCTTCCCTGTTGTTGCCCATGCCAAAAAGTTGGGAATTATTCTTGATTCATCAGCCTGTGTGACTGACATCTAGTTATTTCCCAATTCTGTCAATTTGACATTTTTTATGTCTTCTTGGTTTGTCCATTATTTTCAGCCTTACAAGAACAGGTAGTGGAAGGTACTAAGGGAGCTGCCAGGACAGGAACTGTATTAGAACTTAAGAATTCAGAGACATTTCAATCCCAAATGATGGAAATGATTTCATATGCAGTGGCTGGAGATTAATGGCTGCCTTAGTCTGTTTAGACCAGTTAGGCCATAGACTGGGTAGCTAAAACAACAAACGTTTACTTCCCATGGTTCTGAAGGTTGGAAAGTCTAAGACCAAGGTGCTGACAGATTCAGGTGAGAGCCTGCTTCCTAGTCCATAGATGGTGGTTGTCTTCTCTCTATATGTCTTCTTGTGGCAGAAGGATGGAAGGAGCTTCTGGGTCTCATTTATAGGAGTCCTAATTCCATTCAGGAGAGCTCTGCCCTCATGACCCCGTCACCTCCCTGTGGCCCTTCAGTTCTGGTTTGTTTATTTGTTTGGATGGGAGTTCCAGAAGGAGAGAATTTAATTCAACTTCAAAGAATCAGTTTTGGAAAAGGTTATTATTGATAATTTTATGAAATTAAAGAATGGAATGAGTTTCCAGGTTAAAAGCTCACAGTAATCATTGAGTAGTATAAATAAAAGTAAATTCACAATAGGGAGGGCCTCACTTCTTAATACCATCACATCAGGGGTTACAATTTCAACATATGAATTTCAGGGTGAAATAAACATTCAGTCCATAGTAGTGGGTAAATTAGGTTGTGAGGAGGTCACAGGATTGATAAGGTGAGGTGCACATTCCTTTTGGCCCAACATCTGCCCCTCTCTCTTATGTACAGAAGAATTTCCATATGTATTAGAGAATTCCCTACCTTATGAGTTCATAATAGTTGAAAATGCCAGATACTCACCATTCAAGCTTTACTTGTATCTAAGACATGCCTGGGATCCCGATGCCACCAACCAGGTGCAACCACCGTGCACTTTGAATCTGGAGTCACAGCAGCAAAAATGCCATTTGGTATTGCAAGCTGATGTGCTGAACACGGAAGTGACAGCACTGACAACGGTGGTCATGGTTGCAGTAAGATCACACTTCCATTGCAGAAATGGCAGCAGGACGAACAGCAGTACCTAACAGAGTGATGGCCCTTGTAGACCAGTTCTGTGGTGTGCTTTTGGGCATAGGTGCTGGCTGCTTAGACTTCTGTCCTCCCAGTGAGTTTGGAAGTGTGCTACTTAGGCATTCTCTCAACTGCAATATACAGCAAACACAACCAGCAGTGGCTTAGGGCATTCGGGGTCTTTCTCCCCCCATAACAGAAGAAACCTGGAGTTGAGTAGCTACTGACATTTGTTCGATAGGTTGACAGTGTCAATGCTCTTTGTTGGCCTCTTGGCCTTTCTCTTATCCTGGGGTCCATGTTTAAGACAGGAAAAAGGGGAGACAGATTAGCACCAGTTGTATTTTTCCATTTTACCAGGGGAACCAAAGCTGAAGACTTAGGCTTCCATCTTACTGTCCCAAGCTCATAATATGGCCAACGAGCTGCATAGGAATGTGGGAATTGAGGGAAATGAGTACTTAAGTGTTCAACCTCTATCACAGAGGTGAGCAACGGGGAAATAAGTTGAGAAAGGGACAGTCAGTCTACATTGTAGGTCACAGTGAGGTACTCAATGTCTTAAAAAACACACACACACCCTTTTTTTTTACTGCAGGTGTTTCTTTAATCTACCTGAGTCAGTTTTTGTTGTTTTCCACAGGAGAACCCTGTCTGATAATCCAAAACTTGGTATCTAATAAAGTCAAATATGGAGTGAGACAGGAATTAAAGATGATTCTAAAAGTTTGGTTGACTTAGAGAATGGTGCCTCTATTGATTAAAATAAGAAAAACTCTTACTAAGGAGTGGGTGGCTTATAGTATTGCACTCTTCATCCTCAACTTTAAAGAAGTGTGTTGACACAGTTGAATCGTTCATTGGTAAAATGTATGGGAAAGATATTTTTGAATGGGGAGGGGGGAGGGGAGCTCACTTTGCCTGTTCCTGGTGACATAGTTACTGCTTCCACTTTTTTGTTAGCTTTTCCTGGGACAATTATAACACATTTTGAAATTTCAGTATCTCTATAGTTGCTTTGAGAAGGGAGCTCCAGCTTGTCTGTGCATAGGCTTTGTTCCATAAATGATGGAATTAGTTGTTCGTTAAGGCAGTAAATGGGGTTGATTAATTAGTGAGGTAGTGAATCAATTATAAGTTCATAAAAACACAACCCCTATTTATTGATTTTCCTCTTACTGCCTTTCTCTTTGGGAGAAAAGTTATCGAAAATTGGCAGTAAGAAAACCCTCTCTTGAGGTCATTATCAAATGCCAGTGTCTTCACACTGCTGGTACTCTTTTTCTACTACAGTGCCTTTGCAGATGAATTCTCTGTGTCTGACTAACTTCTGTTTCTCCTTTGAAACACTCACTGGTGTCACCTCTTCCAGAAAGTTTCCCCCTCTCTCCATTAGAGGAGAAGCCTCTGGTTTTATTTATCTCTATATTCCATGTTCCTAGGACAGAGCCAAGCATATTTTAGTCTCTCAATGCCTGCTCGTTGAATTAACAGCATGAGTCAGTATTAGAGAACTTATAGCTAATTGAATATTAGTCTCGATTGATGGGAAGAAGAGACTGCATGTTGAAGAAAGAGAAAGAGAGAGCCACCTAAGCCATCCTTAGGGTATGAGAGGGCCAGGGAAGAGGATTGAGGAGCCATGAGAGCACAATGTCTCCACTCAGTTCAAACTGCCTTGGATACAAGAGTATTAGGAGTACTGGGGGCTTTCCCTGGCAGTATGTTGGAGTTTGTTGTTGTTGTTGTTTTGGTTTTTGGTTTGTTTTTTCTTGTTTTTGTTGTTTCTTTTTTTCCCCACTAGTCACAGCTCTAAAACGTTTTTATCCTTGAAACCCTCCCCAATTATCCAGATCCCCAGAGGCCTTACTCCCCCGGCATGACAGAGTTTCCCGAAGCATGGTTCCGATTTTCCATACCCTTAATGGAGAAGCCCTTACTTTTCCTTCTTGCTCTCTTCAATTTTAACAGGTCTGGAAAGAAATTATGATGATTGTATCTACTACACTCTCATCTTCTAAGCTGTCGGGCCATGGAAGTACAAGATCTATTCCATGTATCTTATGTTTCTATGTTTCTTTGGAAGAAAAATGCTGCTGAGTAGTTTAGAGCCACAGACCTGGTTTATGATTACGGTGGCTCACTAAGCACACTCACATACTCTGGACCTTGGACTTTGGACCTAGTCATTCACCAGTGTAACTTACTGAAACATATTAAAAGAAAGCTCATTTTTCCAGGCTCCTGAAAGATTCTGTACTTCTTGGTCTTCTCTGAGACTCTTTCCCTTTCCACCGTCCCACCCTCAACCTTTTCCTACTCATTTGACTTTTTTGTGTTGGCAGGAACTCTGAAGCATTTCAGCTGTCTAATACATGTTTTCCTAGCTTGAACTAGCTGCCCTTCTTTGCAGCTCTGTTTCAGTGTTTGAGATGATCGTCTACACTGTGATTTTTAAATTTGAAACAGTCTCTTGTGTTCCTAGGAATTAAGTGGTATTTGGAAATCTGACAAATAGACCCAAGTTTCCTCTTCCTATCAGAAGGAAGAAGAAATATCTTCCCTCTCATGTTCTTGTATTTTTATTATGCAAAAGCGAAGTCAGTGCTTTATTTCCTCTGCCTGCTAGCCATTTCCCTGTTTGGTGAGGGCAGTCATTTGGTGATTTGTAGCTGAACCAGAACTACCCCACTGATAGAAAATGAAGGTCAAACTCAACCTTCTAATTTTAGAATCAAAATCAACTGCCTTTTACGTTCCCAAAGATACTATGTCATTTATTTCGAGATTGATGCGTTATGTAGTACTTAGCCTAAATTGGGCCAACCCATTGAAGTATTTTGTGGTAATCATGCTACCTGGGGCACCAGAATTGCTACTGGATCTTGGTAAAACGGCTGCTTGTCTCTCCTTGGGGATTGTGAAAATATAAAAAGAAAATCATTATAGCTGGGAAAATCTTATTCTGCCTTACTATTCAGAAAGCACTGTTGTTAGTTTCTATGGGAGCATTTCCCAGGGATATTCTTAATTATTGATGACTAAATTGTCATTACTTAATGGAAGTTGATATTTAAGGGGAACAAGAGGGAGTTGTTTTTTGTTCATTGGTAATACACACTATTTTCTCCACATCCATGGATGAAGACACTGGCTTGGCAGAAAAGAGAGATCAGAGTATGGAAAGAAACAGGGGAATGGGTGAAGGAGAGGAGAGTATAAACTGACTGCAAGTCTGGAAGCCTAGTTTTAGTTAGGACTTAACACTACTTATCTCTTCCATGTATAAGTATATAAGAGGGAGAAAAAGCATTGTGACAAAAACACTCCTACCCTTCCTTATGAGTGAGCCGCCTGTTCTGCCGGACTCCTTGGTTCATTTGAATGTGGAAAGGTGGCCAAGCACTGAGTGTGAGGGCACAGGTTGAAGAATCCTGACTTGTTTTCCACTTCAGCCTATGGAATTCCCCCAGCCCAGGTCATCACAAGAACTTGTGTTGTTTTCCTTCCAATTCCACTCTCTTCCACACTTTGTCTCTCAAAGATTCCCACTCCACACCCCCAATTCCAAAATCTCTGCAATCTATTATGGAAAACAAGTCAGAGTGGACATTGACAAACCCTTAGTGGTCAGTTATCCAAAGATCTTGAAGAATGAGGATATCTAATGCTGAATTTGAAGTTGTCTGTATTATTGTGATCTACAATGATATACAATGTACTAACGTGATATACTGTTGTGATAAACCCCCTTTTCTAAAGAATTCTTTGTATAAGTCAGCTTTTGCTGAAACAAAGTTGTACAACAAAAATGGCCATATCTCAGTGGCTTACAAAAACAAACATTTATTTTTTGTTCATGGGTCTGTGGGGTTGACTGTAGTAGCTGTGCTCCTGGCTGTGGGTTAAATTCAGGTCTGCTCCTGTGGCTTTCATTTTGGGGGCCAGCAACTTTTAACCTTCAGGAAAGCCATCTATGTGCATGGATACCACACATATGTACTGTTTTGAGGTGAGGATTTTATTTGTTTGTTAATAAAATAAAGGGAAGAGATGAATTGCAAATAGGGCTGCCACAGTCACAGTGTGAATCAAGATGACAAAACACTGGGAGATCCTTTAGGGTTTTTGTTTGTTTGTTTGTTTTGTTTTGTTTCAATTTATTTTTGAGAGAGAGAGAGAGAGAGAGAGAGAGAGAGAGAGAGAGAGAGAGAGCGCACAAGCTGGGGGAGTTGCAGGCAGAGAGAAAAACAGGCTCCCCTCTGAGCAAAAGAGCCCGATGAAGGACTTGATCCCTGGACCTTGGGATCATGACCTGAGGCACCCCAACACTGGGAGATCCTTAACAGAGATCATTAAGTATGAGAAGGACTCAAAGCCAGTCCATGAAAATGGAAATTTCCCCATCCCCACCCTATAATTGGCAGAAATCTTGCACATGGAGGAGGGTTGGTCTTTTACAATCCATACAGAGTATTCACATCAACTCTTTTTCTTTCTTTCTTTCTTTCTTTCTTTTTTTTTAAAGATTTTATTTATTTATTTGACAGAGAGAGCGATTACAAGTAGGCAGAGAGGCAGGCAGAGAGAGAGAGAGGGGGAAGCAGGCTCTCCGCCAAGCAGGGAGCCTGATACAGGGCTCAGTCGATCCCAGGACCCTGAGATCATGACCTGAGTAGAAGGCAGAGGCTTTAACCCACTGAGCCACCCAGGCGCCCCAACTCTTTTTCTTCTTGAGGGGCAAGAGACTCTAGCCTACATCTTTGCTATACATGTGAGTTTTGAGACCAGGAAAATTATTCATTCTGATCTTCCTGTAGAAAACCAGTCCACTTTCTCGAGCCCATCTCATTTTATACAACCTTTTTTTCCCCCCCAAATAAAAATCACCTGATTGGCTCTTACATAATCACTTTTACTCAAGCTCTTAGATGAGTCAATTTCCTATCCAGCCTTTTATTGTCACCTCTGCCTCCATAAAAAGATCTGGCAAAGAAAAGGGAGAGACTTTTTGGCTAAAGGCTGTGTGAGCTGTTGGATCTGAAAGTTGGGCTCCCGTTTTTGCCAGCTTACAGGCTCCACTAGGGGACTCAAAACCCAAACCAGAACAAACCCCAAGCTCATTCTGTGGCTCAGCTCCTCACCAGCTTCTGGCTCTTCTGAAGCTTAAAGTAGTTCTTTTTTAGATTTGAAGATTTGCAAGCTGTCAGGCTTTAATAAGTGGACCATCCTTGTGGTCACTGTCCGATAACTCACCCACCCTCATCGCTTCTTTTCCCCCAGTGGAAGCTTATTTTCTGTTTGATTTCCTTCTTCTTTTTTTGCAGAACAATCGTTTGCCTTGAATTGATAAAGAAGAAAAGGAAAGGGCTGATATGCTTTTGCTTCACAATGAGGCAGACGCAAAGAGAGTTTAGTAAGTGTTTCTTAAAGGAAGGTCAGAACAGGTAAAAGGAAATAGATTAACCTGTGGAGTTGCCAGATCGCTTCCAACCCAAGGCTCTTTCTGTGCAGCCTGGCTCCGCATGGCCTTGTTATGTAATCCGTTTCCTGCTCAATGCAACGTTTCTTATGGAGGAAAGAGGATGGGGAAACCAATTTCAGCCTTTTTCACCATTACTGACCCATTTTCCTATGCCTGACCGTTGGCTCTTCAGAGGGTGATGACTCACCAGAAGGGTGGGCTTCTGTCCCCTGTGTTGTCACTCTTCCAGAGGACAGTTGTGTGTGAAGGAAGGAATCTGGTACCAGGTTCTCATCAGTTAGAACTGAATTAATGAGCTGAGAAAATTACTACCAGCAACCAGTTTGCTTTTGAGCCTGAGGGTTCCTTATTCATGTGAGCATAGAATGTCAGAGCCACAGGATACTTAGAGATCATCTCTTTGAAATACCTTGTTTTACAGATAGAGTTCCAGAGAAGTTGAAGGCTCTCCCAAGGTCAGACAACTAGTTATTGGGAGTACTGGGACTAGAGCCCAGTTGTCTTAATTCTATTCTTTCCATTACATTTGATTTAGTTCCAGAATCTAGATTATAATTAAAGGCACAGACGTATTAAAGTTAATCATTAACCTCCAAAGTGGCAGATTGAGTTTTAATAGAGAGAACGCTAAAATTCTCGGTAGGGATAATAAGGGGGCAATTGGGGAAGAATAAAACTGCTCAAGAATAAAACAGCTTCCCAGCTTCTTGCTTATGGTGGAAGTCTATCTAACAAGAAAGTTTGTTTCAAGGCGTGCAAACTTTAAGAAAGGGGTTTGACAGAAAAGCAGGGAATGATTGTCAAAGCTAACCTTATTGCCTGTGTCATTCTGGGACACTCCAGGACAAAGAAACGCAATGTCATTAACAAAGGAAACAGGGATTGGAAAGAGCTCAGTGTTTTTCCACTTAAAACATTTCCTTTCTTCTTCCCAGGTTTAGAAAATATGATTTGGGAGGTGGAAATTTCTTACAAAACAACACAGGCTCTTTGCTCTATCCCTGTAACAATGATGCTAAATTTAAAGAACTCTAATCTTCAAAACGTACCTTGCAGATATTTTTGAGTTGCTTGATCACTTCTTCCTGGCAAGATCCCCTGCATAGCTCAGCTCTGCAAGGACTTCTAATTCCTCTTCGTCCCCCCCTCCTCTGCCCCATATTTCCTCACTGCAACCTTTTCTTCATAGTGAGGCTGGGAAATGTGATGTCAGTCATTTTCCCCACAACTTCCTTCAAAGTAGGGATAGTAGTTGAGAAAAAAAACCCATTGTGGGTTAGGGTCATGGAGCAGGAGTGGGGAGGCATGGAAATATTGATTATTTGGGGCTTAATTTTTCTCCCAAATAGGGAAAACTTCAGCCTGCCCAATTGAAGAAACTATTTAAAGTTGAGTGCTCAAACTGGAGGAAGGGAGGGAAGTAATGTCAGTTGTCACATATAAATCTAGAGACAGAGGCAAGAGTTCAACATTTTAGATGTTATTGGAGGAAACATGCCCTTCTTTTCCTGTGTGTGTGTGTGTGTGTGTGTGTGTGTGTGTGTGTGTGTGTGTGTGTGTGTGTGTGTGTGTGTGTTGTTTTCTTTTTACCCCAAGACCCAGAGTATACAGGGCCTGAGTCGAGATCATACCTGGAGGCTCCCTCCTTCCAGGATCACCCCTGTGCCCTGCTTACCCTCCTTCTTTCTCTTGCTTTCGTCTTTAGAAAGAAAGAAGACTCTCTTTATCTAGCTCTAAGATTGCTAAGCACGTGTTTTAATGTTTATAAGCCCTTTTATTTTATTTTAAATATTTCATTAAAAATTTTAATAATAATAACTGTTAATAGTAGTTACCTTTTAAAAAAGATTTTATTTATTTAGCTACTTGAGAGAGAGAATGCACATGACTTGGGGGAGGGGCAGAGGGAGAGAATCTCAAGCCGACTCCCAGCTGAGCACAGAGCTTGAATGGGGGCTCAATCTCATGACCCTGAGATCATGACCTAAGCTGAAACTAAGGGTTGGATGCTTAACCAACTGAGCTACCCAGGTGCCCCAATATGAATTGCCTTATATTATTAAGCACAATTCTAAGGTCCATTTTACAGATGAGGAGATGGAGGTTGGTGAGGTGCAATAACTTATTTATGCTTCTGTCAGCGAGGCAGTAATTGGAAGAACATAGTTTTGTGCCCTGAAGGCCTGTTTTCTAGACTTTATTATGCTATCAACAGCTTCCTCCCCTGCATCCTCCACCCCATATCCTCTCCCAAACCTGTGGAACTCAGATTTCTGCCACGTGTATGATTTCCACATTTAGCATCAGAGTTGTTAGCAGAGACCTGCCTGTTGGGAAGTATTTATCTCTGATGATAAAGCTGGTCCTGCACTCGTGGTGGTGTGTGTGTATGTTAAGGGTTTGCAGGACAAAGGAAGAGATGCCTTGGTCAGCTGGAGTGTAATATTCCAGAAGGTTTGTTAGAGAAAAACACGGAAGACATGAATTTATTCAATTTATGCGGCAGACAGCTATTGTTGGTGAGTCTATAGCTTTCAGAAAAGAAAAGACTCCACTTGGAAGGAAAACCACCCAGTCCTTTCCATTCTTACTTCCAAGGGCTTGTTAAGTGAATTTTGTCTTAAAATACCTTGTTTATTAAATGGAGAAGGCTTTAAGTGTTAAGGGACTTTGGATCAACAGCTCTAAAGGCAGCTCAGTCTTGTGTTCATTCTCAGCAAAGGAATAAAATACTTTAAGCTAAAGCACCTACCTAATCCCCGCCTCCCCCTCCCCCATCACTCCTTTCTTCTAGTCCAGCTCCACCCCCCGAATGTTTCTGCCCTAGTTGTGCAAAGCCTTGAGAGAGATTTGTAGGCAGACATGACGAAGTGTTCCGTTGAGCAAAAGTTCTGCTTGACTGGCAAAACGGATCTTTTCTCTGTCAGTGCAAAGAGAAGCACTTGACCACAGAAACACACCTCGGCTATTCCCTCAGGGATTGTTTTCCGTGCTTTGGGGCAGTGGTTGTGATTCTGCCTGGAGTTCCCTCCTCCCCTACAGAAGTCCTGTGGTTGAACTCCAGGTCCCTGCCACCCTCATCCAATTAGCTGCAGGAATTTGCTTGCTCAGTTCTGAGGTGTTTTGGAAGCATTCGTCATGAGGGCTATTGGCAGTGGTTGATATAAAGAAAAGAGAATAGAGATAACTCATCAAGTTTAATTTTATTCCAGACTTTAGATGGAATTCCACTACTGAATTCCAGAGGTGAGAAGGCCAGAGCTGGCTGGCTCCCATGCCTGCTGGTCTTTGTGGAAAGAATGTTAATTAGGACAGCGATGTGAAAATGACTGCTGAGCAACTTGCCTGGCTTTAGCTGGAATATAATTAATGGTGTAAACACTATTTATTGAGTACCTACTCTGTTTCAAATATTGTTTCTCTGAATTTTCACAGCAATTTTATGAAGTAGGTGACTTTTTTTTTTTTTTACATTTTTACGTATAAGGAAACCAGTCTCAGAAATTGTCAAGAGCTTGATGTGCTGTGGTGGATCCAACCTGAGGTCATACAGTTTAGGGGTGTATTCCTGATGGTGGTACCAAAGACGCATTGTGACATTGATGTTGGTTTTCCTTAAAATATTAAGAATTCTCTCCAGATATATTCCAGCTTCTCTAAACTACCCATTATGGATTTATTCATCCATTAATTTGTCTAAATGATTCCTTTAAAAATTAATAAATTGGAAAAATATTAAAGGCAATATTGGTGCTATTAAAAAAAGTCCAACAGTGCAGATGATAGAAAAAAAAGTAAAAATTTCCTTTTCTTCCCATTTGATTCCCTAGGGCTACTTCTCAGATATAAACTTTGTTAATAGTTTTCTGTGTGTATGCCAGAATGGTTTCATGCATATCTAAGCATGTATGTATGTATATATGGGGACCTGTGATCATTTATGTCTTCATTACTGGGGAGGACACGCCCAGGAAAAAGAAACTTTAGGCAGATGATCTAGCCATATCTCCTTATAAGCATGATAACTAGACCTCTGGGCAATAGGCTAATAGTATTTGTTAACTAGAGAGTATCTGTGGAATGTTTGAGTAGGATATCTCTGGATTAGGATTGCTTATGGTAAACAAATTAGTAATCCATGAATATATGAGGCAAGACTCTCTGGAGAATGTCATGTAGACTATGTGACTCTTTAGGGTATAAGGTGGAGATTTTTTTAGCTGAGAATATACCTGCTGCATGAAATGACCCAAGAGAACTCACCTGGGCCCCAGAGCATCATGCCTGGTAAGGGAATGAATTACCCTGTGCATATGTAACATAATTAATTGAACTAGTCCTCTATTAAGGGAAATTTAGGCTGTTTTCAGTTTTGTTTTGTTATTACAAACAGTGCTACAGTGTACATCTTTGTTGACATATATTTATATATTTGCTTATCTGTAGGATTAAGACAATACTAGGTCAATGTTTATGTTCATCTATATTTTCAACCACTTTATTCTTTCTTCCCCCTCCTCTGGCCTTCTCCCATACACACATACAAGATTGTTGTAAGGTCAATAGCAGATCTGGTATCATTTCATCCATAAAAACTTTGATATGTATATCTAAGATTATGGCATCTCTCTCTCTTTTGATACGACTCCTTTCCTTACATAAAATAGAGTATGCCATTCACACTCTTCTTACAGCTTGCATTTTTCCCTTAACATATCTGGGAGACCGCTGCATGGCAGTTTATTAGAGATTTCTTTATTCCTCATTATAGTTACATAGTATTCCATTTGTGGATGTAATATATGTTATTAAAGCTATCTCCTATTAATGACAACTGAATTGTCTACATTCTTTTTCTATTACAAATAATAGTCTTGCACAGAAATTATTTGATAATTTTTCCTATGTATATTTGGGATAGATGTCTAGAAATAGAATTGCTGGTTCACAAGATATTATCAGTAAGAACACTTTTGTCAAGGGGAGACTGAATTTAATATGCATTTAGTTTGAGTTTAGTAGGATATATTTAATGTAGTTTCCCATCATACTGAGCATAGTTTAATTACTGCTAGCTGTCTCAGTGTAGAAATGCTTTTCTAGGAGGTTCCTTCTACCCAGTGTGCCAATTCACCATCATCATGACTCCAGATTTCAGGATCCAACATAGTACCTTCACTAGGCTGTTACAACAAGGATATCAATGACAAATTATGACAAATTAGTGTCATAAATCCAAAGTATTTATGACTAGTCACTGTAAAAAATTAGTCATAAGGACTTGTCAGGTAGGAACAAACTTTTCCAAACTATTCACAGTTAAAACACACATTTTGATCAACCATGTGTTCAAGGAAAGATGAAGTCACTTTTTCTCTCTTTAGGAAGAAACTTTTCCTCTCCTTCTTCTTCTTTTTAACAAAATCATTGTGACATGAAGAGGCAGCCAGAGGGTGAAGCTAAAATAATGTAGGAAAAATTGTCATGGATATGTATCAGGTATTTTAATAAAAATACCATGCCTTTTTCTGGATTTTGTGATGTTTGATGAATTTGTTAGCTTTTTAACATTTGTGACTTTTTTTTTACTTCTTTTTTAGTTTTAAATATTTAAATACTTATTCCTAACTTTATCATTTTGTATTCTTGTCCTAAATATGGCTCCCAAATTACATACGCTAGAGGTCATGCAAAACTGCGCTATGCCCTTAGTTGTTGGAGTGATATATCCCGTGACTTTCAGTAGTGAACCAGGCAATTAGAAGCTGAGCTCTGGTAGGATATACACCTCTTTCCTTCAAGGGTCTGCAAGTCATGGCAACAGGTCGTATATCACTTATGTGCATACTTTCCTGAAGAGGATCATATACTGAGACAGCCAATAGTAAATACTTGGGGAAGATAATACAATCTATGTAGTTGCCCCCCATTTTCTTCATACATGGAAATGCATTCACCTTTCCCAAAATAGATACCCCCAAAGTCACATTCAATCATGTTATTGGTTCAAAGTCTGGGATTTCATGATCATGTTTCATCAGTTCTAGATGTGAGTCTTCATTGGGAAAATTATAATCAAAACCAAATACCAAATAAGAAATAAATAAACACCTCTAGGGCGCCTGGGTGGCTCGGTGGGTTAAAGCCTCTGCTTTCGGCTCAGGTCATGATCTCAGGGTCCTGGGATCGAGGCCTGCATCGGGCTCTCTGCTCCCCCCCCTCTCTGCCTGCCTCTCTGCCTCCTTGTGATCTCTCTCCCTCTGTGAAATATATAAATAAAATCTTTAAAAAAAAAAAAAAGAAAGAAAGAAACACCTCTAAACCACCACAATGAAAAGATGACTTATCTGCTTATTCTTCTTCCCTAAGCATATTTTGATAGAACAGGGACAGGATAGCTTCAATAAACATTCTCATTTGGAGAGAAAAATGCGTGGCAACCAGCAATCACTGGTTCCTAACAGTTCTAAAACATTGCTGTATATACACTTTGAGTATGCTTACTCTCTCTCTCTTTTTTTTTAAAGATTTATTTATTTATTTATTTGACACAGAGAGATCAGATCACAAGTAGGCTGAGAGGCAGGCAGAGAGAGGAGGAAGCAGGCTCCCTGCTGAGCAGAGAGCCCTATGCGGCCCTCAATCCCAAGACCCTGAGATCATGACCTGAGCCGAAGGCAGAGGCTTTAACCCACTGAGCCACCCAGGCACCCTGAGTATGCTTACTCTTGAGGTAGGGAATATTCCTTGTGTTTTTTCCCCCTCACCCTCCTTTTTCTTTCTTGATCAAGCATGCTAAACATTTATCAAACTTGAATTTATCAAGGAAGCTGTTTTTAGATTCATTGATTTTCTCTATTTTTTTGTGCATTCTATTTCATTGATTTCCATGTTTTATTTCCCTTCTTCACTTAATTTGGATTTAATTTACTCTTCTTCTAGTTTCCTATGGTTAAGTTTGATTCATTGGCTTTAGACTAGTTATCTTTTCTAATACAAGTATCTCATGCTATAAATTTTCCTCTAAGAACTGTTTTAACTGTTTCCTCTAAGAACTGTTTTAATTTCAGGGAATTTGTCCCTGAAATTTTGATAAACTGTGTTTTTATTTTCATTCGGTTCTAAATATTCTAATTTTCCTTGTGTTTTCTTCTTTCTCTCATGGTTCTTTAGAATTGTGCTGCTTTATTTCCAAATATTTGGAGATTTTCCAGTTATCTTTTCATTATTGAATTTTAGTTCAGTTCTACTGGGGCCAGATAACCTCCTATGTATGGTTTCATTCCTTCAATTTATTGAGATTTGTTTCTGGCTCTATATAGAGTTCCTCATGGTGATATTCCCTTGTGCATTTGATACAAATGTGTATTTTACTGTCCTTGGGTTGAGTTTCTGTAAATAATAACTAGGTTAAGTTGGTTCATAGTGTTTCAAATCTTCCACATACCTACAGATTTTTTGTTGTTGTTTTATGAGTCACAGAGAGAGTCACAGAGAGAGCAGTATTGATCCAGTATAATTATTTGTCTGAATCTCTTTTCAATTGTATTAGATTTTTTTCATATATTTTAAACTCTGTTATTTAGTAGATTAAAAATGGGTACATTTAGGATTTTTATATTCTCTTTTCATCCTCATAAATTGTTCCTCTTTATCTGGTTTATTGCTGGTTTGGAATTGGCTTCATTTGGTATTAATAGAACCATCCCAGCATCTGCTTGGCATATATTTTTCATCCTTTTACCTTTAAACTATCTATATCTTTATATTTAAAGTGGATATCTTGTAAACAGCAATATCGCTGGATTTTTTTTACCTCATTTACTGATCTAGTTAGATTTAAATTTAATATTCACTCTTTGTTTTCTATTTGTTCCACCCATTCTTTGTTCACTGTGACCTCTTTTCCTATCTTTGATGTATTGACTGAGCATTTTCTCTGCTTCCATTTTATCTCCACTACTGGCTTATTAGGTAAACCTTTTTGTTCTAATTTTTAGTAATTGCTCTAGAATTTACAATATACATCTTTAACTCATTCCAATCTACCTTCAAAAAATATTACGGTAGTTTATGTGACAAATCTTACACTACTATACCGTCTAGATTTCCCCATCTATCTTTTGTTATATTTTACTTCTACCTACCTTATAAACCTTACAATTTATTATCACTGTTTTTGCTTTAAAGACCCAATTATTTTTTAAACAGTCTTAAAATGAGAAAAATGTTTATATATATAAATATATATAGATAGATATTTTTTTAAGATTTTATTTATTTGACAGAGAGAGACACAGTGAGAGAGGGACACCAGCAGGCAGAGTGAGAGAGGGAGAAGCAGGCTTTCCTGCAGAGCAGGGAGCCCGATGCGGGGCTTGATCTCAGGACCCTGGGATCATAACCTGAGCTGAAGGCAGATGCTTTACCATCTGAGCCACCCAGGTGCCCCTGTATTTTTTATATTTATGGAGAATTTTTTGTTTGGTATTTCATTTGCATTTCCATTTTTGTTTGTGCTTGTTTCGGAGAGATCCAAAACCACAATGCCATCTTGCCTTCTGTCTCCAAGTTGTTTTTTAACCTATTTTTATGTGTAGCCCATACAGTCTCTGGGGTGATGAGTTAATGTGATATTCTTGTTGTTTGAAGTAATACTTCCTTTGATTTTCCTTCAAATGCTAATGTTTAAAAATGTATGTGTGTATGATTTGGGACAAATGACTGTTCTAAACTTAGATACCAATTTTTAAAGTGAGAATTTGAAGGACAGTCTTTGTTGCCAAAGCTATTACGGAAAGACCACAAACATATTCACTCTTTATGATGTAGTCTCATTTGGAAATGTTGGCTAACTGCATAGACTTTTATATATTATAATCCATGAATTTCTCACTTATCCAGAGGTCATATACTCTATGGCAACCTCATCTATTTGGAACACTAGAGAAAATAATAAAGTAAAACAAATGGCTTCTAAACAGCTGAACTAGATGCTTCAAGGTCATTAAAAATAATTTTCATGAATTTTACTAAAAGGAGAACCCCTGGCTCAGAATGTGCTTGCTTCCACTAAAAATATAATTTTAACCAGCTTGGTTAATTGGTTTCCTTGCCTTCAGCAGAAGGGGGAGGGAGGTAGGGGTAGTGGGGAGAGAAACGAGGAGGAAGCACACACATTATGTAGAGTAAGATATAATGACCGATGTTTGTATATTCCTTTAGTCTGAAATCTCCTTTAGGGCAGTTAATGGTGTCCTATTTATCATTGCGTTCTCTGCACAGTCCCTGACACTAGATAGTCAATAAAACCTGACTACATCATAAATAAACAAACATACGAGACTCAGAGGCTGGGGGGACATAGGAGAACCACATGATGTTGAAGTAAGGATTTAAAAAAGGGTAGCAGTTAGAGGCAGAGAGTTCTTTATACTATACTGTACCATGCAGTGAGAACATTTCTATTTAGGGAAAATAGGAGCCAGCATGGAGCCATAGCTCATTTTGATATCAGTGACATGTCATTCAGAAAAGTTTACAGTTTAGAACCCATGTGAGTATTTATTGCTTTAAAAAATGATTTCCATGAAAACTCTCCTCCCCCATGCAGCCCTGCTGTTCACTCTCCCCCCACCACCCGCAACCCACCAAATCTCTACTTCTACCTCTGGCCTCTCTACCTAACAGTTTCACCTCTTCACACTTGGAAAATTCATTTGTGCCACAAATGGCTCATTGCCTGATAATGTTGCTAAAATGATCTGTTTTTGTACGTGGTGGATTTGTTAGAAGGAATTATTTGTTCAACAAATTTATGGAGGAAAAAAATGCTTCCGGCGATACATACATATCCATGCCTTAAATTTGAAAAATGCCATTCACCTTTAGTAAACGTGTACACTACGTATAGAGAAACATTTCTGCTCTCTTTATGACAATCTGTTTATTCAGTTGGCCCTCGGTATGTTATTTTCACCAACACGTTTAAGCGGAGAAGTGCTAATAATGATAGAAATGGCAGCTGGCCTTCCCCGAGTGGTGATGTGTGTGTGTGGCCGTGCATGTGCTCCAGCGACTCTGCCAAGAGTTTTCATGGGTTAACCTATTATTTAATTCTTCACTGCACCTTAAGAGGTGGAAACTATTACTATCTAACCTCATCGTGGAGAACTAAGGCTTGAAATGGTGACTTTACAAAATCTACGTTGACAAATGTAGTAAATGGCAGAGCAAGGATTTGAGTCCTAGTGGTCTGACTCCAAAGCCTGTGCTCTTAACATTTACATGTTATATGTACTCTTTGTCTTCTCCCATCATCTCTGAGAATAAAGTAGGAAGCAATAGCGTGGTGCCGAATAGCATCATGCTGAACAAAATATTGCTTTACTTTGCTGTCATTCCGCCATGGCTGTGGCAGGGATCAATGAAGTTAACCCTTAGTCTGAAGGAACAGTAGGAAAATACATGTTTCTGTAGGCACAGTTTATTAATTTGATAATAATCAGTTATTCCTCTCTCTTTCTCACTCCCCTGTGTTTGATTGATGTATGTAGCCGAATCAGATAACCCACAAAGCCTTATCTTGCACCTTGCCCCACCCTGATTTCCTGGCAGGGCAGAATTATTTGGATAATTTCATTATTTCCAGAGTTCAATTTCTTTTGAAGCTCCTTGGCCATGGTTTTCATTTCTTTTCTCAACTTTGTTGAACTTGGTTCGCATTGGAAAATCTTTCTGCAGAAGATAATATTCTAGGGACACAATTTTGAAACTGTGTTCATTCAAAGAGCCCGAAGTAGAAAAACAAGCCATGCTGATGATCGAGGACAGGAAGATACTTGGTTTAATTATCTTGGTGTCTAGATACGGAACAAAATGCCACCGATTTCTTTTCCTCAACAAAGAGAACCGGTAGATACACCTGCCGGAAGGTCCAGGGACACAGGGATGCGTTGTATAAGACTTTAATAAGAAAACATGTTTTTCTGTGAAAATCTTCCACGAGCGAGGCGGGAATCAGGGAGTTGAGGAAAAGCAAGAGATGGTTGGGAAAATGAGGAGCTCGGGAGTGAGAGGCACTGATAAGGTAAAATGCGTCCAGGCTGCCTATCAGGTGTTAGCGGCCCTGCCCTACTGTTCTGAAATTGCCTTTTTACGTTGCCTTACTCGAAGGCAAGCTCAGAGGGTTGCCTTTAGTGTTCTTTGGGAAGGGGAAAAACAAGAATAAATACAGTAGTCACGGCATATGCCCACAATCTCCTCCTACTCACAGTTTGTCAAGATTATTGACGTGGACTTGTTAGGCAAAACTGAGAGTCACTGTTTATTTTCTGAGTCCGTCGGTTCCCTCTGCCTCCTTCCCTCTACTGCTTCTTGCCAGACTTCTTGCCTCTCTTCTTGAGGCGATGCATTTTGAGGATCATTAAGAATGTCGATATCTGCTCTCCAATCCCCACCTTGACCTTAATAGTTACATCAGAGAAATTATTTTCTTACCTTCTTTCTTTGGCTAAAGTGATCCCAGTCATTCCTTGAGCTTATTAAATTTTTTTCCCCCTCATGCTTGCTAAGGACATTTTACAGGGCAATCATGACTCAGAATGAGGGATGGAATATAAAGTCAGAACTCCGATTTCTGAGCAGTTAATCAGAGGGTGAGCAATCTGAAGTTGTTTCCAGACTGAAATTTTCACAGCTGATTGCTTTGCCTACTCAGCTCCATTGTCCAATGCCCCCGGGTGCCTCAAAGTGCTCGATAATGGTGGCACCTGGGTTGTGGTAATGGCCATGGTCCTATTTTGATGGTTTGCTTCATGGTTTTCCGCAGACTCAAATAGCCTGAATACAGGGGCAGCCTGAGGAAGCTGAATGCTCCTGTATTCTATCTACAAACATTTGAGATCTAAATGCCTGCCAACTTCAGGTCTTAACTCTCTCACCTTCTTATGCTTCCCTTGTGGTCTTAACTCCCCAAAAGGGCCCTTAAAATCTGAGATCTCCTCTGCTTATTGACCTGAAGAGAGGGTGGCCTGGATAGAAAAGTACTGGTCTTTGGCCGGCAGCGTAGGTACTTAGAGGAAATTGCAAGCTCTCAGCTCTAATTTTATTCTGGGATCAGGTTGGCAGGCAGATCTATTCATTCCCCTGCCCATGACTGGACTTCACATCCTCCTCCAGGAGGACCTCGGCTCCGGGTGGAAAGGGGGATAAGTGATGGATGGACATTTTACTGCTTGTAGGAATGTGCCCGCTACGGGATTTCTCCTTTATTTTCTAAAGCCCTTCTGCATTTTTCAGTCCACTTCTCTGAGCTAAACCAGGCAAAGAGAAAGATGATTAAGTCTCAGAAGAGGCATGAAATGGCCTGCAGCTAGAGGAGAAAGTTGAGGGTGGACATTTTGAAAGATGAAGAGGAAGAGCGATTAGGCAGTGGAATAGAAGTGCCATCACGGCGGTGAGCTGCGGAAAGGTTAGATAAGATATTAACATTAATGAGGTATAGCACAGCCCTGGAGAATAAAGGAGGCTTGACTAAGAGGAGGGCGGGAGGGAATCAGAACAGCCCACTGACAGCGCACGCTCTCCTCCCTGCTTCCGAAGTTTCCGTTTTTTGTGAGAGAGCAAGACATCTAGATTGCAGACCCCGGATGCTGTGCTGTTGTAAAGCTGATTCTTCATTTTTTCCACAAATCTCTCTCTCTCTCTCTTTTTTTTAGTTCCTATTGCATGCCAGGCGCTGCGTCGGGCTCCAAGAAGATAACTATGTAAAGATGGAAGGGGTCCAATCTCGTGGGGGAAGAGAGACAGAGGGATCGGAGTTGGGGGTTGGGGACCTTCTGTAGGAGAGAGAGCAGATTGTCTGGTGGATGATCCCAGAAGCTCCTAGCACTTGGAAAAAAGGCTTCTTTCTCAGTGGGAGGCACTAGACCCAAAGACAATTCATTCATTCCTCCCTCCCTCTCTCCTTTTCTCTTTCTTTCTTTCTTTCTTTCTTTCTTTCTTTCTGATTTATTTATTCATTTGAGAGAGAGAGAGAGAAAGAGAGAGTGAGCATGAGCAGGGGAAGGGGCAAAGGGAAAGAGAATCTCCAGCAGACTCCCTACTGAGCGTGGAGCCCCATGTGGGGGCTCGATCTCACAACCATGAGATCATGACTTGAGTGAAATCAAGAGTCACAGGTTTGACTGACTGAGCCGTCCAGGCGTGCCCCCACCCCCAACACAATTTCTTAAGGGACTGGGTCCCTACTGTCCACCAGCCTACATCTACCTTCTCCCAAGATGGTCAGGTGCTGGTACAGTTCTTTGCAGGTTCCCCTGCTGCCTGGGACCTACTTCCTGTCTGTGTGTTCTCTGCTGGTGAGGCTGCTCTCCTGCCTGCACTGTAAGAAGGGAGAGTTGCAGGAGCATACCTGTCCCTCCCAGAAATATTTGTGTCCATAAGCCTGCCCCTCCCCTGGGCATGCTCTCTGAGAGATGCTGAGAAAACGACAATAAACTTCTTTTGGAGGAGTCTCCGCTTTCAAGTTCCCCAGTAAAGTTCATCCCTTAACTCTAGCTACATGATCTGGCATTTGGTGTCTTCCTCTTTGGCCATAGCTCTATAACCACTTAGTGGAATTGGACCAGCAGGTAGGTTTTTTTGGCAGGTGGATGTTTTAGAAGAAAGTGAATTGAACGCCGTCGTGTGGGCATTTGCTGCTCTGGTCTCAGATCCCCCACAGCGTTATTGCCTGGCCCCTGGCTGCACTTGAATTTGCCTTACTTGTGATGTGTTCCAGACGTGTGATGTGTTGCAGAAGAGGAGGCACAGGGACCGTGGGAACATGGAAGAGGGGGGCCTAACCTATAGCATTTCAGAAGAAATGGCATTGAAGCTAAGACATGAAGGATAAGAAGGAGTTAACTGGGTGAAGATGGAGATGGAGTGGGCAGGGGGATGTAGGTGTTTCAGGTAGAGGGGTCCACGCAGGAGGCCCTAACAGGAAAGACTTGGTGTCTTATAGGAGTGGAAAGTTCAGCATGTCTGGAGAGGTGAGCCCAGAGGACCTGCGGTTTGACGAGTTTTTCTTGGATTTGTGATGAATTGCTCCAGAGTCGTTCCTGCCTTCCCTGCTTTGCTCAACATTTGGGGAACTCAGACTGCAATTAAGGACAGAATCCATGTATAGCCTGGAAATAGAAGACAACTGATGGAAACAGAACCTTTGCTTCTTCGTTCTTTTTTTTTTCCTTTTCAAAGGCCAATTCACCTCTCTCTGTTAAATATCCACATAATAACTACGAAATAACTTGAAAAAAGACCCATGAACTACTATGCTATTTCCCTTTTATCTTCTTAATATTTTTTCCTCTCTCTCTCTCTCTTTTTTTTTTTTTATCTCTCCCTGCCTTCATAGTTTTCTCTCCGAAGAAGGACTTAGCTATAAAACTAACAAATTATTCATTGCACTTAATTTTGTCTTCAGTGGTTTGGGAATCTGAGGAAGTGCGTTGGTCCCTAGAGAAATCCTCATACGTGTCATGAGAAAATAAGACCTGTGAGGACAAACAGGAGTGAAGACCAGAGGCTTACTTGCTCTGCTGAAAATAAGGGAGACACTTTCCTTCCCTTCCCTTCTTGTCAGAACATCTACCTTAGAAAACTGTAAATGTACTTTCTCTGTCACTTTGAAATGTATTTTTCAAATTTTTTTTAGAAATGAAATAAGCCTTTTGTTAACTTTATGACCCAGGAATATCTTTCTCAAGGATGTGGAAATGGCTAGTCCAAGGGAGACAGATAGAGCCCCTGTCTCCCTGTTTCTCAGGGAGGATAGGGGACTAACTTCACTGAGTGTCTTGTTCCAAGTTGTAAAACTATCTCTCTCGTAAAGGACCCCACTCCTTTCAGATAAAGTCACTGAGCTCACATAGATGGTCACCCCAATTACCAGGTCAGGGTGAACCCTGTGTGTGCTGTCCACTTCCCTTACTTGAGGACTAGTTAGGATTTCTCTTGAAAACACATGTACAATGGGTTGTATCTGCTTGGCTATGCAAAAGGGTATATTTCCTTCTGTTTTCGCAGTCTCTTGATGAATTGCCTGTAATCTACTTCACATCCTGACTTAATGCTTATTTAGTAATTAGAAGTGATTTCCTTCTCCACTACCTTTGTGGAGAGGATTTTTGGGTTGGAAGAAGATTTTGTGTTTTAAATTGTATTGCCCCCACAGACCTTGAAGAGGTAATGTTTTGAGTGTCCTTTCCCAAAGCCATGCAATGACTTTCCAGGGGAACCTAGTACTTTGAGACATGGAAACTGTCACCCACTAGCTCGCAGTTGCTGTGCCCGATATGAGTTCTATTTGGCAGATGGAATGCCAGCCCTTTCAAATTTTCCCAGGTGGACCAGGCACTGTTTGCTTTCAGAAGTTCTCAGCGAGACTTTCATTGTGAATTCATAAAAGTTATCAGCCAACTTCCAGCAATTGTTTAATAAAAAGCAATTAGCCAGCCAAAAATATAATGGCTTTTATGTCAAAATATGCTGGAGACAGCTGCTAAGCGGGCCACTGGCAGCCCCTGGGCCATATGCCGCGAGTCCTAGGCATATGCACATCCAGGCACAACAGCACAGAGCATATTGGGAGTAATAAACCCAGCCCCCCACCTTTCTCCCTCTCCCTTCCCCCATCTCCCCACACCAGAGAAACTGACAGCAGGGAATTCTCTGGAGTAAATTGCCGCAGTCAAGATGCACAAAACTCGTTTATTAGGCAAGGATCTAATCTGGCAATAGATGCAGAGAGCCCTAGCTCCCTAGCCTGGTTTGGATAAAATCCATGCAAACCTTATTGCATTGCAGCAAAACGATTTTAACAAAACAAAACAAAACAAAACAAAAAACCCTAAAAAACCTGCCTCCACAAAACAACGAACTTAACAGCACTCATCAAGAATACTGAACTCAGATTATAGACTTTTCTCTGTCTGATGCTTCTCCCAATCTAATATTCGCAGGGAATAAGTTTCTGGAGTTTGCTCTTCCTTGAGAAGATAGTTTCATTCTCCGCAGCATCCTCTGCCGTGGTCACGTTTGTTGCCCTGCCTCGCGCCCCAGGAGATGTTCCCAGGACTGAGATATTGGTGGTGGCCCGTGCGTCTTTTGTTGTCATCGGAAATCCAGATACGTACTTATTTGAATCAATGGGGGAAGGAGAAAAAGGAAACTCTCTTGAAATTTTTTTGCTAACAAGAAAGGCCATATTTTCATCAAAAGCGTGTTTATTTTGAGAACAAAGCACGGGCACATCACCTTTTGTTTATAGAGAGCTTTTCCATCCCAAAGGACGCCATGGTTTTTAACTACTATGAGACTGTTTTTAGAGCGTTCACGTCGCCTGTCTCCTTCAGGACAGATCCTGGGGGCTGCTCTGTACCCATGCTTTCTGGCCATTTTGCAGTGCCAGCAACTGCTTATTCTATAGTTAAGAAAATGCGTCATGCTTTTGAGGATAATAGGGATTTTTTTCCCCGATACACATATTAAATAGCAGAGTGTAGGCAGTAGAGTTCCAGAATAATCCTTGGAAAGTGGATAGTGCAGACCTAGGAATCTCCAGATCCTTCAAACTTCAACTCATTCTTCAATCTTCTGTCTTCCCCCCAAGAAAAGTTTCCGCAGAGTTGCAACGAATACTGTGTTGAAGGTCTCCCAAGAACACACACCCCCAGTTTCAATAACTTGCTAGGAGGACTCATAGGACTCGGCACATGGTGGCGTTCACGGCTAAGATTTTTTGTGGTGCAAGGTTACAAAGCAAAATGAGCAAAGGGAAAAAGGCATGTGGTATGAAGTCTGGAGGACACCAGGGACAAGCCTCTCCAGTGGGGTCATTTGGGACATCTTAATCCACCCTCAGCAACAAATTGTGACAACACATGTGAAACACCGTCTTCCAGGGAAGCTTCTTAGAGACTCTGTGTCCAAGGTTTGTAATTGAGGGCTGGTCGGGTAGTCATCCTCTGCCTGACAGGTTAAAATTCCAGACTCCCAGTATAAAAACAGGTGTTGAGAAGAAACTATCGCACAGATTGTTCAGGCACAGTGAGTCATTCTTACCAGTCTTGGACACTATGGGGACCCTCCCCAAATTGGAGTTCCTGGATATCAGTCAAGGGTCAACCTTGAAGCAGGTCTTTCCAAGGGCAGCAGCCTCACTTGCTCATAGTTGATCATGTTGTAGACTGATCCTTCCAGCCTTTCTGTTTTCCTACCTCATCCGCCTGCAGGGAGCTCAGCTCTGAGGCACATCATGAGTGCTCCTGGGAAGGGGCAAAAGGTGGATTGATAAGTCGGTAAAAGTGAAAGGCTTAGCAGGGGCACCTGGGTGGCTCAGTTGGTTAAGTGTCTGCTTTTGGCTCAAGTCATGATCCTGGGGTCCTGGGATTGAGCCCCGCATTGGGCTCCCTGCTCAGTGGGGAGCCTGCTTCTCCTTTTCCTATTCCCCTGACTTGTGCTCTCTCTCTCTGTCAAAGAAATAAAATCTTTAGAAGCGAAAAGCATGGCTGGGACTCTCAGTGGAGGTATAGCTTAGTAAGGATTCTAAGAAAGGCAACATGGTGAAGCTTAAAAAGCAGGCATTTTAGAATTTGGCAGACTCAGGTTCAAATCCTGATTACTATTCCTATAGAACTTTAAAATTTCAAATCTGTCTGGTCTGTTCTTATGGGTAATCCACCAGCTATGCTCATGGATAAGCAAAAGTTGGATACATTTGGTAGGAAATAGGATAACCTTTATTTCAGGGGAAATATATCAAATATCATATATCATGGAAACAACCTATAGGCCAGCAAGTCAGTAGGCAAATAAAAATGAAGTTAATCTTTCTTTCTTTCTTTTTCTTTTCCCTCCTTCCTTCCTTCCTTCCTTCCTTCCTTCCTTCCTTCCTTCCTTCCTTCCTTCCTTCCTTCTTTCTTATGTAAGCTCCATGCCCAGCATGGACCTGAGCTGAGATCAAGTGTCGGATGCTTTACCGACTGAGCCACTCAGGTGCCCCCAAAATGAAATTACTATTTCTAAACGTAGGTCCAATGCTCTAACTTTGGGCTGGGATTCTCATTCCATCTTTTGTTTTTATGATTATTTCTGAGCACTTCATGTACATATCCCTGAGCACGCTCAGGGGAAGGCAAGGATGTTAGAGATGGGGTCTGTGCTCTCGGGGTGCTTACAGCCTAGTGCGGGACCTCATGGAGTACAAGGGAGATTCTAAATGAGGCAGCAAATGGATTAGTGACATTACAGATCTTTAATTTTAGAATTGCAAAAGATAAGTGAACGTGAGATATGAAAAGTAACGCACCATTAATGTATCGCCTCTGAATTTAACTCCTCTTGTTAGATTTGTTTTTCAAATTGTTGTTACAGTTTTAGATTTTGTCATCTCCTGAGCCTGTAAGTTAAACAAACTAGAACTCTTGCCAGAGGAGAATCATGATTTACTTGTCTGGAGTGTTCATCCAGAGAACAGGAGTTTCCTTCACTTCTCTAGCCTAAGGGGGTCTTATCTTCCTTGCTTATCTACAGAAACAAAGTCACCATTCTCCTTAACCCTTTCTAGGCTTTGTTCAAGTCCTTAATTGTTCATGAAGCATGAAAACCAGAAGAGCAAACATGTCCTCAAGCCAGGCTCTCTATGGCTTTGCACCTGCTTTTTTATTTCATGGGGGAGTCTTACACTTACTTGGTCTTTGTTTTCGGGACTGCCAGACTTCTTTCTCACACACCTGACCAGTTGTCCTGGTTGTTCTGGTCTGCAGGTCTCTGCTTCAACCCGTGGCCTCATGTTCAAATACACAGAGCTATACATCTAGAGCTTTATACTCATAATCAACCTGCTCTTGATTTCACAATCATCTTAGAATAGAGGCCAGATCACACAGTGATTGAGAGTATGGTTTCCTTACCCTCAGTGCCTAGTTGTAATCCCACCTCAGACACTGAGCAGCTATGACACATTGGACAATTTACTTAACCTCTGTCTCAGTTTCCTCATCTATAAGATGAGGCACAAAATACTATTACCAGTCTTAGGATTAAATATGAATATTTTTTTTTAAAGATTTTTTATATATATGACACACAGAGAGAGATTACAAGTAGGCAGAGAGGCAGGCAGAGAGAGAGGAGGAAGCAGGCTCCCTGCTGAGCAGAGAGCCCGATGCGGGCCTCGATCCCAGGACCCTGGGATCATGACCTGAGCCGAAGGCAGAGGCTTTAACCCACTGAGCCACCCAGGCGCCCAATATGAATATTTTTGACATGCTTCAAGCAGTGTCTGACACTATATTATTATTATTTTAAAATTTTTTCTTATTTATTAGAAAGGGAGAGAGAGACCACAAGCAGGGGGAATGGCAGAGGGAGAGGGGGATGGAGGCTCCCTGCTGAGCAGGGAGCCCAATGTGGGGCTCGATCCCAGGAACCTGGGATCATGACCTGAGCCAAAGGCAGATGCTTAACCATCTGAGCCACCCAGGCGCCCCATACTATGTTTGATAAATACAGAAATTAGAAAAGAGTCTTATTCTACATCACAGTGTCTCTTAGATTCCTTTTTTGTATTACAAATAATTGCTTTGAGTTGTGTCTTTCTTGATAAAAGAGGAAGTGAAACAGACTATTTTAGAGATCCAGTCTTCTCACAGATTCACGTTTTTTAGTCTATAGCCTAGTTTCCCATGTTAGAAATCTGATTTATGCTAAAACAGAACCAGAAATAAGAACTTCTGCTGAAAGAAGACCTCATTACCTTATGATTAACACAAGAGAGAATACCACCAGTTTCCCTTTCCTTCTGGTTAAAATGTGGTTACAAATCTCCTAGCCGATTAATTCCACACTAACATTTTGAATTCGTTCTTCCCACCAAATGAGACAATTGAGGCAGAAACATTAGTTTGAGTGGACACGTACGTCAGTATTGCTCTAAGAAAAGGACTGCTGGGTGTTCAGATGCAGAGCATAGTATGTAAAAACAAAGCAAAATAAAACAAAACTAAAAAAGCCCCGAAATGAAGAAATTCTCTTGAAATGAGAACACAAAAATAAAGCTCAGAACTCAGTAGGTACTAAGCAAATGCTAACTTCTTTTTCTCACTTTGCCTGGCTGCCAGAACCAATTTCTTCCTTCTCAATATTTATATTGACCTTTCTTTCCCTTTAGTCAGAAAAACACAAAGATTTTTTTTTTTAAGGCTCATACCATAAACTGTGTGATGTTTAGCTTTTGCAGAGGTGTGAAGAAGTCCTGCTGTTAAAAGTGGAGTAAGATTTTTTTTCTTGGGTGGAAGCCCAGAAAATGTTAGACAAGCCAAGGTGAAGATTCTTCCTGACTAATGACAGCGTGGATGAATGCGTGTATGTTTGTGGGTGTGAATGTGTATGTCTAGGTTCTAGAACCATTTTGGCAGGGAGAAATGGGGACCCACAGAAGGGAATTAATCCAAAATATTAGATGGCAAAATGGTTTGAACCACCCAAGACCCAATGTGTGATTTCCTTCTTTGCATTCTATGTAGGTTGGAGTTAGCGATCTTTAAATTTTCCATGTTGGAAATGCACAATCCAATTAAAATAGCATTTTGTGAGTTAAGCAGGCATATCACGACCATTGCTCTGGCCAAAGCAGAGACCAAGCCTTAATTACTCAACTCTTGCAGGGTTTTAAGAACTTACAATAAGCCTAGAAGCTCCTATCCGTGGAAGTTTAGTGCCGCTGAGAGTGCTCAAAAGAGAGATGTGTGGTTCAACAGGTTTCTTATTTTAAAGATGCCACTCCAACTTCTGTCAGTTACCTACACAGCCTTAAACAGAAATGTGATAAATCAAAAAGCTTCAACAAGTGTTCAACATAATAATCCCTTGTTCATAAAAGATTGTTAAAGGTGGAGATAGGTGTAAAGGCGAAGCCTTGGAGATAACTATCCATAAAAAGTAGACATTTGGCTTCCTTTCCAACCTCTTCGAGGAAAAGCTTCTTTCAAAGAGAAGAGCTGCACAATGGACACTCCTGGTGGGGACAAGATGAGTGGGTCTCTCTTTCCTAGTGAGGAGAAGCAGGGGGTTTGAAGAGCTGGCGTCAGCCCCGCTGCAAGCCTGCACGTTTGACAGGCAGAACCGTGGGCAGGAGGCTGGTGGCGGCTGCAGCCCATGCCAGGCCTCTAGCTGGCTTGTTACATGATCCTCACCAGCTTCCCTGGGAAGAGGAAAAACAAATTTTTTCTCTAATGGCTCAGATTGTCTTCGATACTTACCAGCAGGAGTTTCTAACAACTTTGTTCTCTCAGATTTTAGGGATTTAAAGAGAAACAAAATATCACACACTTGCAACTGGCGCAGGGAGACGCCAACGTCTACCTCATTAGCGAATGGAAAACAGTGGCCCCTTTGGGCCAGATCAGGAGGTCAATGTTATATGACTGAAAGGCCCTATTTATTAGCCAAATACCCATTACATGGGTCAAGTCCAAGGCCAGCCTGATGAGTAGGCAACTCCTCATATGGTTTCATTTCAGGGACTGAAATACCACTCCCTTGATCCTCCAAATGGGAAATATGGCTCCTATGTGCCCACTGATGCCTGAAATGTCTTTTATAGGAAAAATGCCTTTCATTTAGAAGTCAGTAATAAGGTTCATAATGAAAGTACCTTAGGTGTGACTTCAGAATACACTGAGGTGTGAGTGACTGGAGTTTGGACTCTTGAGAGTACCTTTAATGATTAAGGGAAGAAAGAGCCTTTTGCTTGGATGGGAAGAAAGAGATATAAACAGGGAGAGGGGAGCAGAAAGGGAAGACCAGAGAGTGGCAAGCTAACTGTATTTGTTGGTTCACTTCTGAAATGAGATAGAAAGCACTTAAATGTCTGATGCATAGCAAGCTCTCAATGTTAATTATTCTGATTTAAAGTTATGGCAGGTTCAGGACTGGTTATGCCATTTTGGAGATCAACCTGTGGAGTCCCAGCTCTGAAGCTACAGTGCCTTGTGCATAAAACCAAGGCCCTCGAAAATCATTCTCATTCCATTTTTCTATCCTCTCTCTATCCTAACGTTTTTTCTTTGCATTACTCCTCAGTCCTTTGCTTATGGGAGAACTCTAAAGACTCTTAATAGGCTTTATACCAAGGGGGGGGGTTGCAATCAGAGACATATTTAAACTAACTTCTGGCGTTTAACCATATATCATATGTCTATGTCACATTTCTATGTCCCGTCTTTCCTAATGTCATTACAGTATTCTTGATTGCTACCTTTCTAGTTATGGGACCCTGTGACTGTAATCACCCATTCTGATGGCTCACATCCAGGCGCATCACAGGCACGAAGCTTTCCTGACTATCCCAGCTGGCAACACGTGGTTCATCTGGACTACTCGGAGAGCACCAATTGCCATGACCTCTCACTTGGCATTCATCTATAAATGCCTCATTGATAAAACTTGAATTTTCATCTAGTTTTATCATTAACATATGCATGGCTAATTAACATTGATATATAGTCTGTTTTTATCTCTCTAACTAGACTGTGAACTTCTTGTTAAGGTCCAGGTGGTAGTTAGTTTCTGAGATAACCTCCAATGTGCCCCATATCCCCATAGTCATGTCCTTGTGTAATCCCTTCCCCCTACCTATTACTTGTTTTTAATGAATATAATAAGACAAAAGTGTTAGGATGTCACTTCCAAGATTGGGTTACAAAAAGTTCGTAACTCCTGTCTTGCTAGCTCTCTCTGGCTCATTCCTGCTTACTCCATGAGGTGGAAGCCAGTTGTCATGTTGTGAGCCAGGAGCTGAGGCAAGCCTCTGGTCAACAGCCAGAGAAAAAATGAGGCCCTCAGCTTAGCCACTTGTGAGGAACTTAGTTTTGACAGTATTCACCCGAGTGAGCTCACCAGCAGCTTCTCTGTCAGTTGAAACTTCACATGAGAATGCAGCCCTGGTTGACACCTTGTTGGCAATCTTGTGAGAGACCTAGAGGCAGAAACACCCAAGGAAGCCATGATTAAGTTTCTGCTCAACAGAAACTGTGAGGTAATATGTTTGCTGTTTTATGCTGTTGATTTTTGGACTAATTTGTTACACAGCAATAGATAATTAATATAGTCCAGGCTTGTAGTTCATCTATGCACTAATTCCATCAGTCTGGAACAAATACCTAGAATATTGGAGAAATATGCTTTGAGCTACCTGGGGAATGTTTATTTTCTTTCCCTCTCAGGTGGGAGAGGGAGACAGGTGGAACCTATGATTTGGTCCTAAAAACCTGGCCGCCTTAATTGCAGTCTTGGTGTTTGAAGCCAGAGGGTCAGTTAACAGGAATAGCAATCAAATCAAATGGACCATTCAAAGGTCTAAGTGACACTGAAAATTGAGGTTTAGAGACAACATAAGAAAGTCAGAATGAAAAAACCTAAACTTGAGGAACCGCAAAGCAGGTGAGTGGGAGGTGGTTTGGAGACATTCCATTTCTAGAGATGGAGTGAGTGGAGCTCATGGAAGTATGTGCAGAGAATGGAAACTGGTGGATCCATCTAAGAGGGGATTACAAATATCGATGCCAAGGGTACCAGGAAATGGTGGAGTGGGGCACATGGAAGCTCGGTGAACTGGAGAGGGCAAGCTAGTTTCAGGCGGGAATAATGTATGTTGCAGTGCTCTACCCAGATCTTCATCCTCAGGGACAGTGTGCCCGGAATCGTTGACTCAATGGTTGACAGCGGCATTCTTCTCTGAGCATTGCCCTCAGCCATAGGGAATTACCGCATCCGAGGTTATGCCCTGTCCCTGGGGTGGCTTGTGGCCAAATTCTGGCAGATGAGGGAGTACAAGTTGCTGACTCCTGTGGCTCAGTGTGCGGCAATCCCGAAGTCCGCCTCCGGTCCAGAGCTCCCCATAGGATTGCCCAAGGCCTCAAAAATAAATGCCTTTCAGGCCAGTTTTCCTTCTGCCAGGTTCTTTCTTTCCTCACTTTCTCAGTGAGTACTTCCAGGAAACCCTTTGCATACAATACCCCATCTCAATCTAAGACAATCAAGACAAGACAAGGGGTAGCAACTAGCCAGCTCTAGACCCAATGTACAAGCTGGAAATGCAAATGTGTAAGTGAAATACTTCAATCTTTCTTTCTGTATTGGCAAATAATTCCGCTTTAAAGAAAAGAATGACCTCTGAAGTGAGACAAAACACACCTCTGGGCCAGGTTTAGCTAAAGGGACATGAGTTTGAGTCATCTAATTCCTGTATCTGAAGTTGGCTATATATTTTTAAAGATTTTCTTTATTTGTGAGACAGAGATAGAGCAGGAGGGGTGTGGAGGGGTGGGGGGACAGAAGTAGAGGGAGAAGCAGACTCCTTGGAGCCCGATGTGGGGCTCGATCCCAGGGTTCTGGGATCATGACCTGGGCCAAAGATAGATACTTAACTGACTGAGCCACCCAGGCACCCCTGAAGTTTGAGATATCTATATCGGTATCTATATCGATTTCAATATAGATATATATATATATATTTTTTGCATCTCTGTTAATTTAAGTCCACCATTTGCTTAAGAGAAGAACTGGATGTTTTGTGTGTGGGTGAGAAAGGAGAAAGTGTGGGGAGCTTAGTTTCCCCTGTCCTCAGTACCATGTAACTCATGTAACACTTACATTGTAGCAAGTACCATGTAACTTTAGTAATACGTCATTCTTTCCCTCTCTTCAAAGTGTACAAAAGAAGTAGATTTCTAGATTTTTGTGAATATTAGGGGTAGAAATTCTCTTCTGTCATCATGTTTTTGTACCCTTCCTAAAGGGGTCAGATGCTAAGAGCGCCTATATATTTCCCTGATTTTACACCTGCTGTTCCAGTGTAATTATTAATATCCACCCCCTCTCCTTCTCCCCAGTGTGTCCCAGTGTTAATACATTTTGTCTCTTTGATGGGGAAACCATGTATTGTTACCTCTCAGGGTATCATTTTTCTTCTGTGAAAAAGATTTTTGGACTTCTAGGATAATTAAGATATACTGCCTTCTAAAGAATGAAATTCATTAAAAGTAACATTTTTTTTCTCTTGCAAGTTGAAATCATTCTCAATGTCCCAGTGTAGCAATTTGACCCAATACTACTTTTCAGGGGAATCGTTTTCACACTCACTTCACAGTTTAAACCAATTTGATTTCACTACTAATTTGCCTTATTTTAACTTGGACATGCCGAAGTAGTTCAGGCTGCTTCCAAACACTTACTGCCTCATTAGCTGATAGCTGTAGTCTAATGACTTTCCGAGCAAATGAGAGCTTCCAAGGCGTTGGACATCAGTGGAAACAGCTCTTTGCAAACTGAAAGAGAGAATGTCAAAATTGGATTTAATTCCACTCTTTGTTAGCTTTGGGGTAGTTTGCATGTATTTAAGTGAAATTGTAATTATTTTCAGTGGTGCTGATTGATGGGAAATCCCTGGGTAAATAGACTGAAGCCATCACACAGTCCGTCACATAGTTGAGTAAGTATATAACAAGATAAGCCTTTTCTGTTAGAGAGTTCAACATAATTTTCTAGGTTCAGCTATAAAGATAGATGTCCATGTAAACTTTTATGTGTGTGTATAGATACATACACATCCCTCATATCTGTGTATGTGTACCCCCACCCCATATGTAAATATGCACTAAAAATAAATATGTGCATTAAAAAACATAGCTCCTTTCCCTAGAATATGAATTAGACTCTTTGGTTATGATAAAAGCCTGAGGCTCACTTAGCCTATCTCATGGACCAATGCGAGAATGAGAGAAATGGAATTTTTTTTTTTAAGATTCTATTTTTAAGTAATCTCTATACCCAATGTGGGGCTTGAACTTACAACCCTGAGATCAAAAGTCTCATGCTTCACCGACTGAGCCAGCCAGGAGCTTCCAAGATGGAAATCTTCCATGGAGAAAAGGAGCCAAGGTTTACACAGAGGCCACACAAGGCTCTAAAAGTAATTCAGGATCAAGGCAGTTACTCTTAGTGGCTCATCTAAACTTGATCCTCACCCCATCCTTCTTTATTTATAAAGCTTAACTTTTTTCCCTCATGAAAACTAGACAACTTCACACCTCAAAAGATAAATCATATTTTGTCGAAGGCAGGCAGCATAATCTGATTCCCTTTGCTAGTGTTTGCTTTAGGGGTGAGCAGGAGAACAGAATCCAGGCAGTGATGCATAGAAGAAGATCTCTTGTGGTGATTTGGGAAAGATGTTGGTCTCAGGTAAGATAAGAGACGGTGATGAGGCTGGTTCTATTTTTCTGCTAGGAAGTGGTGTGCAAGGATTTTATGATTAGAGATATGACAGCCATCTTGAAAGCATGAGACTAAAAGCCTAGAGATGAACAAATATGCCGAGGAGAGACTTGTAGGAGGACAGAAAAGAACCTAAGTCTTTGACAGTGTTGCTAAACAGTTCTCCCAAACCTAGACCACCTCACTCCAGACTTTTTATCATGTGAGAAAGTGAAATGTCTTTATTGCTTGAGCCGTTCTTGGTTTGGTAGTCTATTACTTGCAGTCCAAAGTATCTCTGGCAATGTCCAAGGGGGCTCTCATGGCAAGGCTATCTTGTTGTCTGCTCAGTACCAGGATTTTGTGGATATTTATTTCTATATATTCAGAGTGACTTTAAGTAGAAGCAGAGGAGATTTCACAGCGCCAGTGTTCAGAGCTCTCCAGAACAGATTTCTTCCCTACTATGCTTCATGATTGACCAATGTTGCAACATTCCCTTTGACGTACTGAAGGTTTGTCAGTAAAATAGAGGTCCAAGTGATAACCTGAAAACTTTTTTCTTTGGTACATTTGGACTTCATACTTCCCTTAATTGATGATCCATGTAATTCACAAAAATTTATTGAGCACTTGATATGCGTGAGAGTGCGTGGGAATTTAGTAGGAAATATAGAAATGCTCCCTGCCTTCTTGGAATTTACATTCTAGTCAGATTATACAATTTCTGTATTCATTTGACCTTTTGATACAGAATTCCAGAGATATCCAAGCTGTTGAGCTGCTAGAATTGGGTATGGAAACCTCCCAGGATGAATGTGTATCTTTTTGAAAATGATGAAGATGATAACTGGCAACTTCTTTTGTATTCTTTTCTTTTTTTCCTTTTCTTTCTTTCTTTCTTTTTTTCTTTCTCCTTCCTTCCTTCCTTCCTTCCTTTTTTTGCTATATTTGAAAGAGTTGGAGACAACAGTGAAATATTGCATTGAGATTTTATCCTTCCTACCTAAGCCTTATTTAGAATGTCTAGTCTGGAACCAGGATATGGTTACCCTTTGTAGGTTACTACTCTGGATTTTTAGAATATAAAAACAAACAATCAACATTCAACTATCATCTTAATATTTGGAAATAATCCCGGTACCAAAGTGGGTGGTAATAAGTTTTAACAAGAGTCTCCCAGCTTTTATGTTGGTGTTGAATCAATTGCAAGTTCTAGGATCCTAGGATTTTCATTTGGGATGAAACAGGGAAGTAGCTGTGCTTAGAATGGCTTCTCTATATTCACATGTGGGGAAGAACATTAAATTTGAGAATTCTTGCCAAATAATAAATGGCATCCAATAATCACATCCAGTTTGTCTGGATTTTTTTTTAAGATTTTATTTATTTATTTGATACAGAGAGAGAGAGAGATCACAAGTAGGCAGAGAGACAAGCAGAGGGAGAGGGGGAAGCAGGCTCCCTGCTGAGCAGGGAGCCCAATGCAGGGCTCGATCCCAGGACCCTGAGATCATGACCCGAGCTGAAGGCAGAGGCTTAACCCACTGAGCCACCCAGGTGCCCAGTCTAGATTTTTTCTGTGTCATTTTTGTTGCATGGGGACATCATTACTTCTTGCCCTAAAGCAGATTCTCTTCATCATGAAGTGAATACATTGAGCTAGTGAGTTGTTAGTAGTGCTTATTTATCTCCCCTTTTATATTGGGCCCTTATGGGGCTATTCAACTGTCCAGGATTAACAGTTACAGCAAACCTCGAGTCAAACAAGGATGGATCTCTATTTGATGGCTGACTGTAGTGGTTTTGGTATCCTAGGGAACAAAAAATATAATCCCTTACAGGTTATATTTATGGAAATTTAGTTGATGGTGTTTGATTTCTCTTTTGCTTTTTCACATAGTCTCTCCTTACATTCTCTGTTGGTTGGAATTCTAATGAATGTTATCTTCCAAAGCCCCTTTGGTAAAATTTCTTTATTAAATAAAGCTTTATTTTGTAGGCTAGCTCTCTACATTCCTAATGCCAACCCAGAATAGCAATCATCCTTACCTATTCCCTATTCCATCTTTAAATGTCTAAATTAGGCCTCTTGGCCACCTTCTCACGTCATTGCCAGATTTAAAAATCTGTATTTCAAAGGTAGTGCCTGGACTTGGTGACCATAGCCTTGACCCAATACTTATTTTAAGAATCAGATTATATTCTGGATCTTGGCCTAGCACAATGGCTTGAAGGCCTATAAGTCAGCCTGTATTTTTTTTTTCAATTTTTTTCCTGGATAACATTTTTTTAAATTCATAGTTTGTGTTTCAAAGAAATTTGCTTCATTAGAAAGATTCAATTCATCAGTTAGAGGCAATGGGGCAGAAAATAGATCAGTTCTGTGATGAACCCTTTGCTACACATGTAGTCATAAAAACCTTTAAGGTGATTTGAAACAGGAAACCGAGTGACAGACTGCATTGCTGTCAGCTGTCACAGAGCCAGACCCACAGGTGGCGGAGAGTGGAAAATATTTTACACCATTAAACTCTCCTTTCCATTTCTAAAATCTGCACCCTTAGTGCAAAACAAAATTGTATCTACATATGAACAATGTGCATTTTGCTGGACTTTTAATAGCTTTGATCAATCAGGTATGTACCTTCCATTCTATATTAATTATATTAATTAATTATTCAGCATTTGGCTTTGGTAATAATTTGACGCTTAGACTTAAAATAACAAGGGCTGATGGCCTACTTATGGCTTTGAGGAATAGAAGCCAATTGGAATAATAGTATAGACTTCTTAATTTTAAAATATGCATATTTCTGATGTGGAAAATTTATAATTCTTCAAGCAAAATTGAGAACTGAGTTTGAGATGATCTGATTACAAGGCTATTAGGCTTCTTCTCTATTCCCTGAAGCCTCTTCCCCTTCTCAATTACTCCCTGCTGCTAATAAGATGCTGGGCTGAATAGCACTATCTCCTAGGCAGACCTGAGACCTTGGAGTAAGCACAGCTCCGCGCTCCCCTTCCTTTCTCCCGCTCCCTCTCACAGTGACCTGGTCTGGGCAGGGGTTGCTAACCTGGCTTGCTAGCCAGCCTCTTCCCCCAACCTTCCTCCACCCCCCACC
>LNAC01000055.1:5090827-5109849 GCA_002007465.1 Ailurus styani | reverse complement strand
ACCCCCCCTCACCCTCCACCCCACCCCCAGGAGATGGTGCTGACATACAGCTCTAAAAAAAAACATTATCTTTTAGAAATCCTTCCTTATTTTGTCTTGATTCTTTGTTCCCTTTTTATCAATTAGATAAGAGCTTGACAATTTTATCCTCTATCCTCCCTTTTTCTGATTTTCCCCACCTCAGAAACCCCCTATACATTCCCTATCACCACTGCTAGGACTTAGTGAAACACTTTATTTCATGGTTCCTGTGTTTTTACACTTTCTTGGTACTTCTTTGTTTTCTGGACTTAAGTTGCTTTTCTTCATAAATAAGAAAACAATATGTTTCATTCTATTAGTAGTTTCTCTGAAGATCTACGGAGACAAAAAATATTTTCCCTATGAGTGTAATAAAGAAACTCCTGCATTCTGTGAAAGGTGAGTCACATATTCTTCTCACTCCTCACTGCTGCAGGCTTCCACCTGCTGTGTTCTGCTCTGTAACAGGCCCAGTTACTTTTATACAATTGTTGTGTGTTTAGTGCTTTTAAACTTGCTTCCTTTGGTATCAAAAATTAACTACTGCTCCTGCTTTGTTTTCTTTACCTAAGAACTCTTTGCCTATGACTTTATAAAGTACAGTTTCATAAAACTTTAACATTCACATGCAGTGCAATGCACACAGATCTTAAGTACATGGTTCGATGTGCTTAGCAAGTGCCCATGCTCATAACAAGTGCACAACATCATCTTGGGAAGATACCTTGTGCTCCTTTCCCATCAGTCCCTACCCCTTCTTCCAAAGACAGCTGATATTCTGATTTCTGTAATGATAGATAGTTCTGTTTGTAGAACTTAATTAGAATGTGTCTGGTTTCTTTCTCAGAAAGAAGTTTCATCTATGTCGTATGTATCAGTAATTCATTGCTTTCCTTTGCCACATAGCATCCCATATGTGACTAAGTCACGATTTGTCAATTCTTCTGTTGATGGACATTTGGTGTGTTACCAGCTTTTGGCTATCATAAATAAAGCTGCTATGAACATTCATGTCCAAGTCTTTTTTTTTTTTTTGACATATGCTTTCATTTTCTTTCTTGGGCAAATACCCAAGAGTGGAAATGCTTCTTCATAGAGTAGGTGTGTGTTGAACTTTATGGGAAATTAAAATGATTCTCAAAGTGGTTTTACCATCCTCCCCACCCCCAATGTACCCTTACTGACATTTGACTATGTCAGTCTTTTTGATTTTAGCCATTCTAATAGGTGTGTGGCAGTATCTCTTTGTGGACTTAATTTAGATTTTCCTAGTGACTAATTATAAAGAGAACTTTTTCATGTGCTTATTTACAATTTGTATATCTTCCTTTGTGGAGTGTCTGTTCTTTTTTCATGATTAAAACTGTACTTTTTTCTTTTAGTGAGTTGTAAGAATTATCTCTATATTCTAGATATCAGTCCTTTGTCAGCCAGTACTGCATATATTCTTTTTTGCAGTTTGTGGCTTGCTTATTAATTTCTCGGTGATGTAGGGGTACCTAAGTGATGCAGTGGGTTAAGTGTTGGACTCTTGGTTTCGGCTCAGGTCATGATCTTAAGGTAAGGATCAAGCCCCAGGTTGGGCTTTGCACTCCATGGGAATCTGCTTCTCTCCCTCTGCACCCCCCTAAAATAAATAAATAAAAAAATTTTCTCAATGATGTCTTTTGTTGAGCAGAAGCTTTTAATTTTGGCAGAGTTCATTTTATCAATTTTTCTTTTTTGGTCAGTGCTATACTTTCTGTTTTGTTTTATGTATTCTGTTTGTTATTCTTACCTAATCTTACAGTGTCTTTTGATAATAAAATATATGTGGTTTACATTTAATTTAAGAATTGAAAACCTTAGCCTTATTCTTTCCATTTTACTTTGTTTCTTCTTTTTTCTTGTTTTTAATTTTTGTGCCTTTGATCACGTTTTGTGTGTTTCCTTTTTCACTCATGTTAGTTTAGAAGTTTCTTGGTAGTTTTGTCTTCTACCAATTGCTATCTTGTTATTCCCAATACACGTAATTGAATAGATACAGGCTTACCTCATTTTATTGTGCTTCTCTTTCTTGCACTTTACACATATTTCTACAAGTTGAAGTTCTGTGGCACCCCTGCGTGGACAAGTCAGTAGGCACCATTTTCCAACAGCATTTGCTCACTTTGTGTTTATGTGTCACTTTTTGGTAGTTCTCAAAATATTTCAAACTTTTTCATTATTATATTTTTTACAGTGATCTGTGACCAGTGATTATAACTCACTGAAAGCTCAGATGATGGTTACCATTTTTGTCAATAAAGTATTTTTTGATTTCTTTTTTTTTTAAGATTTTATTTATTTATTTGACAGAGAGAGAGAGAGAGAGAGAGAGATATTACAAGTAGGCAGAGAGGCAGGCAGAGAGAGAGGAGGAAGCAGGCTCCCCGCTGAGCAGGGAGCCCGATGTGGGCCTCGATCCCAGGACCCTGAGATCATGACCTGAGCCGAAGGCAGAGGCTTTAACCCACTGAGCTACCCGGGCGCCCTAAAGTATTTTTTAATTAAGATACGAACATTGTTTTTTAGACATAATGCTATTGCATACTTGATAGACTATAATACAGTGTATATATCAATTTTCAGGCGCTGGGAACCCCCAAAATTCATTTGACTTGCTTTATTTTCATAGTTGTTCTATTAAAATAGTCTGGAACCGAACCTGTAGTATCTCCAAGGTATGACTGTATTTCTCTACTATCATATGAAATAAACATATTAACCACACCCCTCAACCAAGGTCATGTGCTACTTCCGATTATTAAGCTGAGACCTAAAGGCAACAGGATGACTATATGCCCTGATTTGCTTGTGCTAATCCGGATTTGTTCCTATTTTCCTGGCCTAATTAGGATCTGTGCCCCTTTGATCTAAAACTGTCCCTGTTTATATAATAAATTATATGCGTATGATTAGTATAATAAATTAAATGTTTCGATCACCGTGACCTCCCCCTCCCCTCCCACATACACCCCCACTAGAGTGCCTTTAATTCTGTTCTCACTGCATCATGGCCCAGCAGTGAAAAAGCAGACTCTAGGGTGATTGACTAGCTGTGTCATCTTGGGCATCTTTGCCTCAGTGTTCCCATCTATAAAGTGGGGATAGTAATATCATTTTCTTCATAGGGTTGTTGTGAGGATTTAATCAAAGGGTCTAGAGCAGAGCCTATGTGATACATGTTAGTGTGCCATAAAAATGTTGATTGTGATCTTCTGCTCCCTCCCAAGTCAAAAATTTTGCTGAGATAGTTTATTATTTTTAGTTCCACACTATTGTGGGTTTCAGCTAGTTCAAGAATTCTAATATTACTAATTCCTAATGATTCTATCATTATAGCCATTCAAAGTTTATTGCCTCCTGCTGTTTTCTCTCCTTGTCATCATCCTTATCTTGCCATCTGTTCTGTTCATTGATTTGATTAGAGTCCTTTCCTAAATATTTTCCTCAGTTGGGTTCTGTGGGTGATGTGCTTTCCAAATCCTTGATATATCTATAAATATGCTCTTTTCCACTGTCTGGATATAAGATTCTTTTGTTGTAATCCTTTCCTCTCATTAACCAATTGATATCATTCTCCAGTTTCTTAGCATCTAAAATTACAGATGAAAAATCTACTGTTAGTTTTTGTATGAGTTTTCTAGGGCTGGCATAAAGTACCACAGACTGGGTAGCTGACATAATAGATATTTATTTTCCCATAATCCCAGAGGCTAAAAGTACAGTATAAGGCTTCAGCAGCATTGATTTCTTGTGAGGCTTCTCTCCTTGACCTGTAGATTGCTGTCTTCTTCCTGTATCTTGACGTGTTTTTCTCCATGTGTGTCTCTGTCCTCATCTCTTCTTCTTCTTCTTTTTTTTTTTTTAGATTTTTATTTATTTATTTGACAGAGACACAGTGAGAGAGGCAACACAAGCGGGGAAGTGGGAGAAGGAGAAGAAGACTTCCCACTGAGCAGGGAGCCCTGGGATCGTGACCTGAGCCTAAGGCAGACGCTTAAGGACTGAGCCACCCAGGAGCCCCCTCATCTCCTCTTCTTGCAAGGACACCAGTTATAATGGTTTAGGGCCCACCCTAATGATGCCATTTAACTTAATTCCCTCTTTAAAGACATTATCTCCAAATATTGTCCCATTCTGAGTGCTGGAGGTTAGGATTTCACCATATGAATTTGGGGTAACTAAAGTAACCCTTAACTGTTTTATTCTTTTCCTTTTGTGAAGTGATCTCTCTTTCTCCCTCCCTCCCTCCCATCTGCACTCTCTTGAAGTCCATTTCTTTTTCTTCCTTTCCCCCTTTCCCTTCCTCATCACTCTGGAACTCAGCCCTTTTAATCTGCAGACTCAAGTGTTCTAACCAGGAACATTTTTTTCCTTTACTATTTTTGGCTATCCTCTAGCTATTCCTCTTTCTGAAACTCCCGTTACTTGTCCACCTTTTAAGAATCTTATTTTTCCTTCGTTACTTCCATCTCTTAAGTATATTTCCTCTAGGTTGTGAGATATTTCTTCCAATTGCTTTTCTAGGTCACTAATTTAGTTTTCAATAATGATGATCCTTTCCTCACATCGATATATTTACTTTGTAAATAGGAAAGCCATGTTTTCTAGTAGCAGAATATTTTTGTTGTGCTAAAATTGACTTATTTAAATGCTATATCGTTCAATTTTTTTTAAATAAATTTAGCTACATCCTCCAGGAATCTTATCTCCTTTAAAGGTACAATTGGAAATTTCTTTGTTTTCCTTCACTTTTGAATTGCGGGGTTCCCTTGGGTGCATTGTTAATTTCCTTCGCCTGTGCTCTATTTATCCTTGGTGCATGGGCAAAGCTAATGAGTACTTTGAGAGGTGACAAGCCCTTGAGTAATGATTGGCACAGCAGCACCCGACTCTTCCCTGTGGGTCAAGGATTTAGCAAATGGCAAGTTGTCATTCTTCTGGTGAATGCCAAGAGAAAGCTTCTTTGCTCTCTGATATCTTTGGTTGCTGTGGTTCCAAGTCTCAGAGTCAAAGAGGAACCCAGTCTACCTGTGTAGTGCCTTAATACAACAGGGAAATCACCAGGTTCTCCCAAGACCATGCACAGGGACTGGCACCCCTTTTCTTCTTTGGATTCTGTGGATTTCTTCAGTCCAAGCTCTCGGGAACATGAGGTCCAGTTCTTGTTCCAGGTCTCTTGACTTCAGGGTTGCATGATTCCCTTGACTTCAGAGGGAAAATGTCCTGTACCTGAGCTACCCTCTGGGACCCCATCAGAACCTGAGGCCTAAATCCCCTTTCCATGATCACCTGATGGTCTCTGGGTTGGTATTTTTCTCAGAGGAGAGAGACTATGGTTGGGTTGTAGTTGGGAAAGAAGAGTGGCTGGAACTCATTTTGAGACTGCCACAGAATTGTTGCTGAATCTGAACCTCAATTTGTGGCAAAACTTCCTAGTTTTGTATAATTAAATTAGAATATTGATTGTATATCCTTTTCAATATTTATGGCATTAACCTTATATTTTGTAACCATATTTATAGCAATTACTTAAACTCAATACCATACACTAATGGTTTTTCGTTTTAAATCTACAGATTCGGATCTTTTACCTCAGGACAGTTTTCTCCCATTATATCTTTGATTCTTGATTCTCTTTCAGTGCATTTGTTTTCTTCTCCCATAAATTCTTAGTTGTATCTCTATTCTGTGCCAAAGCTATCGTCATCTTTCTTGTCATTTTTATTTTTTGTTTTGGGTAAATTAGTTTTTCTTCTATTTTACTGATTTTATTTCCCTTAGTGTCAACTTACTACTTCTAATCCATTTTCAAGTTCTGCTGTAATTTTTAATTTATTAATATTCTATATTATCCCACCCAGCTCTCATTTTAGTACCTGCTCCCTCTCATTCAGCTCTGTTTTCATTCCTTTTGAGGATATTTACCCTTTTTTTCTTTTGTTTTATAGAATATCATTTTATTATAAGCAGAAAGTAAATATTAATTATTATTTATGCTTCTTGAAATAAATGTTTCAAACACACATTTTGTCTCTGTATCTTGAGTGCATATTCCCTTTCTTCATCTTACAGAGTCTTTTTATTTGATATATTTTATATATGGGTGTGTGTGTGTGTGTGTGTGTGTGTGTGTGTGTATAGAGAGTTCTATCCAGATCTGGCATTTTCTTTTAAAAAGTACTATTATTTTCCACTAGAATGTTGTGAGAATCTTCTTAGTTTTTAAGCTATGGAGTTGGCTACTGTTTGCTGATCCATCAGTATGAAGGAAGAAGGAGGGAATTTTCTTTCTTTATAGAGTTTCCCCTACATAGGAGGACTTCTGTGTTTCCATTTTCTTCCTGGTGCTGAACCTGCCACATCAGGGCAAGACTGATGCTGCTTGAGAAGTGCCTTCCACTCTTCCGTTGACAGTAAACTGGCTGAAGCCTACCTTACAGCTACCCTAAATGGTGCTGAGCTATGGTGGCTTAAGAAAGGCACATGAACTTTCCCCATCTTTTCCATGGGTTCCCATGCCTCCTCCTAGTATCTTCTATATCAGGAATGTTGTTGGTTCTGGGATCTCTCCTATTTATTTTCCTCAGCACCTCACTTGCCTCTCATAGAAGTCAAGGTCTTTTCAGCATATGTCCCATTGGTGCTGCATCTGGGAAAATGTTCTCAAACTTTCCTGCAGGTTCATGACATCCTTCTTAATTTTCTTATGTGAATTCAGGTTTCTATTATTCCTACATCAACTCAAACATTTTGGTCAGAACTGCCAAGAGGAAAATAAGGTCCATGCTCACTGTTCTAGCTCATGTGCTGACCTCCACGATGCCACACATTTGAGAAGTGGCAGGTTGGATGTGGTGAGGGGTGGCATACCTGCATTGAGGAACAAAATGAAAAGAAAATGGGGTAGATTTGGAAGGAGGTATAAGTAACGATTTACAGATGCTTGCCATATACTGGTAAAGGCAGTCAGGAACCACCTGGTAACTTCTGACTCTACTAATGGAATTAGAACATGACAGAATATTGTACTGACTAGACAATAGCAGTCTGCTTTGACTGTATGTGGTTAGTTTCATGGAACTTGTATTTACTGCCATGGTCAATTCTCTCCTTCTACTGAGCAGCTTCTAAATTCAGCAGCTCTATCTCTGGGAGTGTGACCTTTGCTTGTACACATCCATTTGGGTGGTTGTGAACGTGAATGGTTACAAACATTCCAATTTCTGCAGTGTGCTTCTTTTGTGTGGAAGTGTGCTTAAGGAAAACATCGGCAAATCTGCTGTATACGTGAGGAAAGAGGTATGATGAAAAGCCTGATGGAATTTATCAGAGATCTCTAGAAGTATCCCGAGAAAAAGCAAAAAGAAAGGCAGGCTGCTTTTCTCTATTTTTTCACTGATGAACACAAGAAGTTTAAAATTGACATTATGACCCCCTCTCTTCTTTTATTGCTATTGCAATGGATTTTGAGAATATTTACTTCCAAAGAAAATCCTGGGTCTTAATGTCATCGCTTACCCTGGGAGAATTATATAAACTCTCTAACATCAATTTCTGTGCTGGTAAAATGTGAATAAGAATATATAGTGGATGTATTGAGAGAATTGAGGACCCTGTGTCTGGTACCTAAAGGGTACTCGATAGTACTAGCTGTTATTTTCATCACTCTTACTGCCATGTTTACTAGTACACGAATAAATTAGGTTTAGACTTCTTGTCTGCAAACAATGAAAACCAATATGCACCTGGTTTTATATGTATATAAAGCCGAGAAATTCAGGAATAGATCGGACTTTAGGAATGGCTGATCCAGGGTTTATACAATGCAACAAAGATGTCCCGCCAGCATTTTCTTGAGGTATAACTAGTTCATTCTCAATCTCCACATGGCGACAAGATCGCATAGGGGATCAGAATATACCACCCCAAAATGTGCTACTCTGGTATGAGGATTATTTTAAGCTAAAGACAATTGGGAAGAAGAGCAAATGCAGGGTGACCTCTCTGCTTTCTATCTGCCCCCGAACAGATCATAAATTCCCCTTATGAAGGTGTCCCTGCCTCCCCCTTGCCTTCCCCATCCCAGGACGAGGATAACATCCTCATCACTGACAATGACATGGCACCAAGAAAGAAGAAAGGCACCAACAAAGAAAGGCACCACACAAACAAACCTCACTATCTAGCCCTTATCTACCGTTGTTTTTCTCTTATATTTGCCTTCCTACAATTTGCTGCCCCTGGAAGCTCAAAGTCCTTCTCCTTTGTCTTGTCACTTCTCTTTAAATCTCTTTTTCTCATCCAAATGGTATAAAAGCCTCCGAGCCTTGCTGTTTCTTAGGGAGTTTTCTCTTCTTTCTATGAAGTCCCCTTGCACTGCACAAAACTTTTAATGTCAAATAAATGTGTGTGCCTTTTCTTCTGTTAATCTGCCTGCTGTTGGTTTATTTCATAGAATCAGCTGGAGAACCTAGGAGAGTACTGGAGAAGTGTCCTCCTCTGCAGTTGTATAAACAGTTGCAAGAGTCAGATCAGGAGACAGAGCAGGCATCATTGTCCCAGCAGGATCAGGAATGTGTTGAGATTCTCATCAGCTAGCTGGGGTCACTTGCCCACCCTGAACCACCCTCACGCACTAAATTATGCCTGGGGTTGGAGCCCCAGGGGACAGAACTGCTGAGAAAGGGGAGGATGGATGCTGGGGAGGCAAGCAACAGATGTCCAGTCAGGTAAGAAGTGGGACGAGTGAGGAGGATTCTTCCTCAATTGAACCTGCTGATTCAACTTTTACTGTGGGTTTGCGAATAAAGGATCATGGAGTGACTTAATAATGACCTCTGAGTGTAAGCAGTGTTAAAAATCAAGGCTGAAGACCTGTCATTTTCCATCTCCACTTAGGACAGCACAGGAGAGGAATGTGTAATCATGAAGAGCTCAGGGGAAGAGTGACTGCTTTCACTCACCTGGACCACGCTAGCCAGTGAAACGGAATGATGCAGCCATCCCCAGAACACAGGCTGAAAGGACTAGATGAATTTTGACCAGATTTAATTGTGACCAGATTGGGGGAGTGAAAGTTTCAGTTTGAGTCAAGTTAACTGTTTTATTTCATGTCCCATTTTTAATGCTTCCATAGAACCCTCTCGCTTTTTCTAAATTACATGCCTCATTGTATTTGAGTTCCTCCCGCTTTTGACAGCTCCATGCCTTCCAATTTTGCTTCTGCTGCTTTGATTATTATTCCTGATTTGGTTGTTGATGAGACATGTGGTTTTCTTCAATTAGCTCTGTCACTCTTACAAATGTGTGTGTCTCGCAAGTGTCCTAATTAAAGTCAGGAGGAGGAGGGGGTGAGAATTACAGGCAATTACAACGGTGCCATCCTCCTCTCTCCCTGCTCTTTTCTCCTCATCATCGAGGTGCATTCTTCTGTATCTCCATTTTGCAAGCACATTGAGCAGCCTCTCTGTTTAAAATCCCATTAATTTTTTCTGAACACGATATGCAGCTGTGCCCGTGTGTCATACATTTCGCTTTCAGGAAACCCCCTCGCTTTCATTTAGTTTTATTAAGTGCAGTCTCCTCTCTGCCACTTTCTATCATTTTTCCCATTTGTCCCGAGACGGAAGACTACCTTTACCAAGACGCACTGTCCTGTAAAGTCTCCCCAACCCTGTGGCCTCCTCTTGCGCGGGCTTACGTTCAGTTCACTCCACGTCGGTGCTACACATGTTTCTGGATTATCTGAGGCTTCTGAATGTGCCAGGAAGTGTGCTAGGAGCCGGGGCTACAAAGACGAATAAGCGCATTGAGGTGAAGACAATGTGGGCTAGATAGTAAGAAGGGGCGGGATTTCAGAGCTGGACTAGACGGAGATTTAAATGCCGGCTTTGCCCCATGCTAGCTGTTTGGCCTTGGGCAAATCACTTAGCTGGATTTTTTTCATCTGTTAAAATTATGCTAATAATACTTACCTTGCAGAGTTGTTGTGAAGATTGGAGATAATGTATGCAAAGGAGCTAGCTTAGTGCCTGCTATTCCTCATAAATGGGAGCTATAATTATTATCATGAATAAGATATAGTGTACTTAAGGAACTCACCATCTACTCAAAGAGAGAGAAGAGTAAATTAACTTTTATGATACATTGTTATATGTACAATAATGAAAGTATGGAGGTGGTAATGGAGTAGCCTCCCTGGGGCTCGGCATGTTCTCTCTTCCACCCACCTCTCTGTCCTCCCCTACTTAATCTACATACTGCACCCCCGGCCCCCAACATCTCCAATAAGCTTCAGCCGCCCAACCTCTCTCCTTCTCAGTCTCTCTGCTTTTGTCCCTTGTTCCCTCTGCCTGCAAAGCTCATCCATGTGGTCCTTAAAGGGTTGGCTCTTTCTCGTCATTCAGGTTTTAGCTCAGTCATCCACTAGAAAGGCTTTCCATCACCATTTTAGTCTAAAGGAGCCCATCCCCTCACATCTCTTCTGAAAAACAAAGCAGTTTTATTTCCTTCATAGAAATGATCTGCAGTTATCTAAATTCTTGGTTTCGATGTCTATTTCCTGGCGCTCCCAGCAGGACATGAATGCCACGGGGGCAGGGAACATATCTGTGTTTGTTCACAGCTGTGTTCCTGTTGACGAGAACAGTGGCTGCGGCATAGACTATGCTCAATAAATATTTGGGGCAATGAATAGTGGGGGTAGATACAAAGCAGAGATCTTAAACAGAGGGATTTCTGTAGTGGCAGGTGTGCATTTTGCTGCTGTTGGTATTGACAGGTGCACACTACCCAACACATTGACTGTTATGGGCTCCCGAGTCCGAGACAAGAGGCTAAGATAATGGGATTCTCACACAGTGGTGTCCAACTTTGTACCTCTCAACCTGGGTTTAAATAACTAGATTGAACTATCCTTCTTAGATCATCTGCTATGTGGTTTTTACCTGTCTGAGTCCTTCTTCCTGGACTCCAAGCAAATTCTTGGCAAGGGTCTGGTCAAGGCACCAAATGGTGGCCATCAATAATTATCGTTTTCATGAAAATCCATATTGTCCCCTTTCATTTGACTTCCAGTGGGAAGATGAGGGTGCTTGCAGGAATAAGGTAAAAAGGCATTTGAGTCTTTATGAGGCTGAATATTTGGCTTTAGGCATGGACTTCTAGAAGTAAGTGCTGACTTTTACAACTAACATTTCTCCTCCAGTGTCTGAGTTGGACTTAGGATGACAAGGCATCAAGGAGTCCTAGCCAGTGTTTTTAAAAATGTGTGACCTTGATCAAAAGCAGAGATTGGGTAAAATATATAGCAGGCTTAGTGAAAATCTATTCCTCCTGTTGGAAAAACAATTCAGAGGGCAAGAAGCACAGATCAAACCTCCTAATTTACCGAGGGGCACCAGTCACAACATTTTCTTATAAAAAGGACAAAGTTTTTGTTTTAGCTCCACAAAGACTTGCAGTTTTCTTATGTAAAAACACCTGCAAGGCGTCCACTTAGTTTCCAATCAAGTGGTTAACTAAGACTTTGTACTTTCTTCTTTGGTGCTTGTGGGGCTTCTTACCACTCACTTAGAATTTTAATTTGCGTCCAGATACCTTTATATTTTCTTTTAATTGTCTTTCTCAGCCTCAATCCAAAAAGGAGCCTGAAGACTTAATGCAACTCGAGTTTTACCTTTATATGATTACATTTAAGTATAATTTCAAGTTTTATGATGACATGGGAGAAACAGATATGGCCAGGGGACTTAATCTATTTCATTGCAATTCATCTAAAGGCCTTGGCAGTGGCAGAAGCTCAACAAATTTGTTCCAACCTCTTAGTCTTTCAAACACTTGTGAGTCTGCCTTGCATATACAAATTACAGCTCAAAAATAGAAATTTGTTCATTCGCACACGAAAAGGCATTTTAGATGAGCCATATAAGTATACTTCAAAGATATATTATTTTGTTTATTAGAATGAACTGAAATAGATATCATGGGTATTTGAGTTATTATTAGGTTTCTGTCTATATATCCTTATGTAGACTGTAGGTACTTAATGTTTAAATCGTTGGGTCTTAATCTCCATTAGCAGATGTTATTAGTGTTGGGATCTTTAACATATTGTGGTACTGCCAGGATTTGGCACACCCTAAACTGGGTTGCTGATGATATTCCAGATCATGACAATTTCAGAAACCATGCTTGAGCCTCTAAACACCTCATTCGTTAGATAGTAAGCATTAATATATGAGTCAAAGTGAGCCAATACTAGTCCTCCAACTTTTCTAGCCATAGGATGGACATGATCATAACATAACCAATAACGACCCTTCCATGGGATCTTTCCAACTCAAGCTGGGAGAGAAAAACCCTCTTGTCTTATTTAGTCAGGCAACTCTTAGAATGTGAGTCCATGGACACAGACAACCACATTTGCAACAGTGTGGAGGAAGTCTGTTTCCATTAAGAGAAAATAAAGTCAGCATTCATTCAGAGAGAAGCAGAGACAAGAGATCCAACAGCACTTGAGTGCCTGATCTGATCATCCCAGCGATACCCTTGCCAGTGCAGAGCATATGAGCCAATATTTTTTGTTTGTCTGATTTGTTTAAGGTAGTTTGAGTAGAAACTTTTGACAAGCAGTTGAGGAGTCCTTCACTAACATAAACCCCAGTTCACACCAAAGTAACAATAGGGACATATCCTTCCCATGAAGTCAACGTGGTAGAAAACACTGAAACTGACAGGTTAGAGGAAGTAAAACAGAGACCCAGTTAGAATCATAGATACAAAACTATGGACACCTTACAAAACAATAATAGTCATAAGAGCCTGGAAATGAGAAAATAACATCTCCCCAAAGGTGGTAAGTACTCTTCACCAGAAACTGGGGACCAGTTGCTCAGTTAATGGGATAAGGAAGGTTCCTATTAGTCCCATTGAGAAGAAAAGCTGAGCATTTACAAAATCCATTTTCTATTAGGGATATTGTATCACTGTCTATGAATAAATTCTCAAAACCCAGGTGACTCTTATATACAGAAAAGCCTTTTTATTACTTCTTTCATGTTTAATGTCCAAATTACTGATATTATGAATTTATCAAAAAACTTTTTACAGTAAACAATAAACACTCTTCTAAATAGTCACATACTATTAGATCATGTTAAATAAAAACTTATGGATTTAATAAAATAAATTTCCCTAAGTGCTTAGATATTGACTGCAAAGTTAAAGTTGTTTCATAAAGCTCTCATTGATGATTCAATTAAAAGCACAAATCTCCAGAAGTTTTCAAAAATGCTTAAACATGCTAGGTTGCAGATGGAGCACAAATAAAATATCTCAATGATTAACAAATTATTATGCTTACAGTACAACTTAGTATCATAATGCAAATAACATGAATTAAAATGTGGCTTTTCATGTTCCTATTCTCATTCTCATGTTTATTCTTATTTGTAATCTGATATCTTATTTCCATTTTTATTATAATTCTTTTTTCTATTCTTATTCTTACCCTTATTTTAATTCCTTCTTAGGGCTACTTTTCTAGGCTTACAGTAAATGCATTATATACTCTATTTTCATCCTATGCTTGTAATTTTACCAGACTCAGTTGAAAAACAATACCTTTCCAGACTAGCCAAGATGGCAGGTGTGGACTGTTGACCAATAGGTTGTACAGACCAGAATTATACTTGAATGTTGGGAAAAGTTGAAGCTGCTGCTTTTGAACCATTTACAGAGTTGGAAAATTTATTTCTTGCTTAAAATGATGAATTTGAGTAGATTCTTCCAATTTAACAATTTATATTTTTGTCTTCTACTTTTCTTTTACTATGATTTTCATTTTGAACTATGACTTTCTATCATATTGAAAATTAATTCTTAATTAAAGGTATAGTAAAATATGCCTAGCTCGTTTTTCTAAAGATAATAGGATTAGTCATTCTCCAATATCGTCCGGTATCTTTATAAAGTCCCAAATTACGCTTGGACAGAGGAATCCATTCACCAACCTGGTTTGGGTTTTCATGCCTTTGGAGTGAAGCCCAAGTTAAGCAATCTTTTAGCTATCTTAATGAGACATGTTTCTGTCCAAGTGTGGGGCATGTTGTCTGTGCACCCGGAACTTCGTTGACTTTTGGCAGAGAGGAAGAGTTCTGCTTTTGGACCTGAAATAAAGCCATCGCCTCATTTCCTGGATGTAGCTCGATCAGCGTTCCCTGTTTTCATAAGAACATTGGAATACCTCCACAGGAAAGTTACCATGGAAATGAAAAGTGCAATTGGCTAGTTATTAGTTTTTTATTGCCCTATGGAATGTCTAACTAGAATGTTTAGAGAAGGGGACCAAAAAGGAGTCAAAGCATTTGTTTCTTCATAAAGTGTGTGAGGAGAAATTCTTGCCCCTTTGGGAATGAGGGTAGAGTCTGAACCTCCTCCGAAAGATGTTCTGCCAGGCCATGTGCACAGCTGCTCCAACCAGTTGCTGCTAACAACTTCTCACACCAATAGACCCAGTTTTCTGTCTCAAGAGTCTCGAAATGCCACGCTCCCTCCAATTCTGACAATCAGTCCACAACTTGCCCTAAATGTTTTCACTTTATGTCTGGAAGTTAATAGGAGCATGGTTTCTAACATGCAAAACACATTTGGACTAATAAAAAATGAATAAGACCACCTGGTGGGCTTTCCCTTTAATCTAGACCTTGGGCTCATTTCTGCCCCATTTATTCGAGGTTGGGGTTGAATATCACTTGCCAAGTATAACAAGTGCAATCATTTCTGTTTCGTTGTTTTTTTTTTTTTCCTTTTTGAACCTGCACATTTTCTGACTTCAGTCCAGGTGAATACAAATTTAAGCAAAACTCAACTATGCAACTTTAAGAAAGCTTCAAGTTCATTCAGCTCTGCCATTAGGTGGCAGCAGTACAACATGAAAAACATCAAGACACTACATGGAGTGAAGATGATGATGATGATGATGGTGATGATGATGTGGTGATTATGATGATGATGATGATGGTATGATGGTGATGATGGTGATGATGGTGATCATGACCACTGAGGCATATCACCTTGGATTCATACATTGTCTTTATATCGGTGCAATTTTCTTACTGATTCCCCATTGATTCCCAGAGTATACATGGGAGATGGGAAAGGGAAAGTCTTGTTTCCATGTTGTAAAATGGGGTTAATTAAACTCAGAGTTGTTGGGGAACTCGCCCAATTGACCTAACCAGCTATTATGAGAGTCAGTCCCGGAATTTAGGTCTCGGGATCCAAATCCAGCCTTCTTCTCACCTTTCCACAAAACATTTACTCCTTTCCACAAAACATTTCATCCTCGTTAAGTATAAACTTACTAATCCTTACAAAATATGAAGTTAAATTTACCGAAGACATTAATTTCATCCACTAGGTAGATGAAAGAGGCAGAAGGCATGCATGTGCAGGGTTAACATAGAGATCAGCTGTGCCTAAAAAAAAGTGGGAGAAAATACTGTGTAAGGGTGACAGTATCTGTGAGTTCTTTGAGACCAGATTGCTTAGTTTAGTGAGCACCAGGCATTTGTGGTTTAGTGTCTGTTTCTTCCATGTCATTTATGGCATGTAGGGGCTCCAACTTGACCCTCACACCACCTGAAATAATATTTGATGGCCGACAGCAGGGACTCGGGGCCTGTGGGAGTGAACAATGCTTATATTGGTCAATGGCTTCACACAATGGGAGGAAAGAACAGTGCATCTAAAGGAGCTGTTGGACCACCCCAAGGACAAGACCCCCACTTCTCTCAGATTTATTTTGCAGTCAGCCATCATCAAAAGCACAGCGGGGCTCTGAGCATGAGAGGTCTGTGGGTGGGATGAACTCTGAACCACACTTGGGTATCAGGTGCCAGGGCTTAAGGGAATTGGGAACAAAAGTTATCTTAAGTTTCGGTTTCATTGTTTACTTTGCTTTTGAAGCAAAATGAGAGTCTTGAGTCAAACCCAGAATTTTTTATTTCTTCTCTCAAGGAAAAGTCCAGTTCATGGTCTGTGTCACAGGCAGTTGAGGGTGACACAGTGTGGCTCGAAGCAGAACCTTTCCTGAGTTTCTTGAGAGGTGCTGTAGTGGGAAGGAAAACAGTCAAACTACAGCCTGAGGAGCCATCGTTGGGTTAGGGCCTTTGATGGGCAACATGCAAAAGGGCACAGAAGACGTGGTTTCTCACCAGAGAGGGAGACGTTAACTACCCGGATTTTCCACATATCTGTGCCCCTTTTTGGTCTCCCAGGGCCTCCCAGTACTGCCCAGAACACAGTAGATTAGACAACAATGGGAAACCTGAAGAGTAGAAGAGGATTTGTGTCAGAATCAGGAAAGAGACATTTCTTGTGTTTTCTTGGGTTTGGAAGTGAGGAACTGTCTTTTCCTAGAACACATGGGGAGCAGTACTTGGTCTAAAAGACAGATGAGCATGGTGGCTTCGTGGCTGACTTCGATAAAAATTCTTAGAGTAAAAAATATTTCACAATTAAATATAAGCAACTGTGGAATTTTTATTGTTTTATATCTCCCATGCTTCTGCTTTTATCTTTTAGTGTGAATCATCAAGCTCAGAGGAAGGAGAGAACTGTTGGATAGTGGTATCCATATGGTGAAGATTTTATATATATTATTTTGTTTGTTACTAATATTCAATGAATATTGATTGAGGACCACTGTTTGCCTAGAACTTGTAACACCAATGAGGCTAAAGTCCATATTTCATGCATTTATGGATCTCCTAGAGGAAATGAATGTTAATTAAAGGAAGATGCATAGACTAAGATTCTGGTACCATTTCGAGTGTGTGGCATTTTGCAGGGAGGGGCGTTCTCACACCACCAAATTATTCTCCCACACCAGCCGGGATGTCTTATAATTCAACTCAATTCTGACATTACCTGCCTGGAGATAGTATCAGATCCCGCAGGGTAAGGGCTCAGTCCTACTAGACTGCTCTCTACTCTGATTGCCAGTCATAAGTCCCGGTTGTCCCCTGTGCTTCTTACTAATCCGTTACAGATTACAAATTTCCACAGTCCCCTCCTTAGGTTTGATTAATGTGCTTAGAGTGGTTCACAGAATTTAGAGAAACATTTTACTTACTAGATTACTGGTTTATTATAAAAAGATGTAACTCAGAAACAGCCAGATGGAAGAGAGGCAGAGGCTAAGATATAGGGAAAGAGCACAGAGCTTCCATCTCCGTTGGCATGTTTAGCAACGCAGAAACTCTTCAAACTCCGTTCTTTTGCATTTTTACAGAAGGTTCAATACCTACGGATGATTGATTAAATCATTGACCACTGGTGATTGAACTCAATTCCCTGCTCCTCTACTTTCCCCACTGGTGGGCGGGTGAGACTGAACCTTCTAATCACGTGCTTGCTTCCACTAGCCACCAGATCCAAAGCACCTTAGGTGCGGTCCAAAAGTCATCTTATTAAAGTAACAAAAGGCACCCTGAGCACTTAGAAAATTCCGAGGGTTTTAGGAGCTCTGCAAGAAAAGGTGATGAAGACCAAATATTATTTCTTCTTATAAATTGCAATATTACACACATAAATACGTATACATATCTATATGGTAACAAGAGAAGTTTTGCAGCTTATGCAGCTGGATGGAGGGCAGAAGGAGAAGGAGGGGTGGTAGGCAGCAACATGACCATGAGTTTGGTATAGAGCAGACACACTGAGAATGAGGTGCCTGTAGGATAGCCAGGTAGAGGCATGAGTAAGTACGAGCTTACAGGATAAGTCTGGACTAGGGCTGTTAACTTTTGGTTTTCATTGGCATATGATGTTTAAAGTTGTGTAAAAGGACAAAATCATTCTGTCAGAGTAGAAGGAAGAGGGTGCCTTTTTACAATGCAATCTTTTTATTTTATTTTATTTTTTTAGTAATCCAAGATTCATTGTTTATGCACCATACCCAGTGCTCCATGCAATACATGCCCTCCTTAATACACACCACCAGGCTCAACCATCCCCTCACCCTCCACCCCTCCAAAACCCTCAGTTTGTTTCTGAGTCCACAGTCTCTCCTGGTTGATCTCCCCCTCCAATTTACCCCAATTCAGTTTTCCTTTCCTTTTCCTTTTTTTTTTTTTAAGATTTTATTTATTTACTTGACAGGGAGAGAGAGATTACAAGCAGGCAGAGAGGCAGGCAGAGAGAGAGGAAGAAGCAGGCTCCCTGCTGAGCAGAGAGCCCGATGTGGGCCTTGATCCCAGGACCCTGAGACCATGACCTGCGCCAAAGGCAGAGGCATTAACCCACTGAGCCACCCAAGCGCCCTCCTTTCCTTTTCCTAATGTCCTCCATGTTATTCCTTATGCTCCATAAGTAAGTGGAACCATATGGTAATTGACTTTCTCTGCTTGGCAAGTTGGTGCAGCCACTTTGGAAAACAGTGTGGAGATTCCTCAAAAAATTAAAAAGAGAACTACCCTATGACCCTGCAATTGCACTAGTGGGTATTTACCCCAAAGATACAGATGTACTGAAAAGAAGGGCCATATGTACCTTGATGTTCATAGCAGCAATGTCCACAATTGCCAAACTGTGGAAGGAGCCCGGATGCCCTTCAGCAGATGAATGGATAAAGAAAATGTGGTCCATATATACAATGGAATATTACTCAGCCATCAGAAAGGATGAATACCCAACTTTTGTATCAACATGGACGGGACTGGAGGAGATTATGCTGAGTGAAATAAGTCAAGCAGAGAAAGTCAATGATCATATGGTTTCATTTACAATGCAATCTCGTTGAAGCTGTGGGAAGACTTCTAAAACAAGGGAAATAATGCCCATTGGACTTAACAACAAGGAGATGACTGGTCTCCTTAGAAGGTGTCCTGTTGGGGAAGCCAGTGACACTCCCCTGCTCTCTCTCTCTCTCTCTCTCTCTCTCTATATATATATATATATATATATATATA
>LNAC01000055.1:5058201-5090669 GCA_002007465.1 Ailurus styani | reverse complement strand
ATATATATATATATATATATATATGTGCAATGCCCACTTATAAGTCTTGCTTTCCTGGTCGTTTTCAGTTTTATCTTTTTTTTTTTAACTGTTCATCTCATCATTAAACTTAGAGAAATGAAATCCCTACCCTTCATCCTCTAAATTCCTCCTCAGAGATGTATGTCTGGGATAACCCCCCAAGGACCTAATCAGTACAAGAATGAAAAGTGAGAAGAAGAAATTACATGTCTTTCAGACCCACTCACTGGTTCTCATCGTGTCCTTCCCTACTGGGCAGGTTCTGAGATAGGGAAGTTTTTGTGTGGCTCATTAATCAATAAATATCAAACTCAAACTCCACGTATTTGGCCCACTGTTCTGTGAGATACATTTTGTTTTGTTTTGTTTTTACCTGTAAGACTGTGTGTCCTGATATTTTCATTGTATCGTAGAGTCCCCATAAGGAGAGAGGAAGAGCTTTCCTTCCCGAGAGGCAGGATTGATGGTCTCAGTGCTCTACAACCCTTGGTCCCGACAATCTGAGCCATGTGGCTCTTGCCTAAACCTTGCTCTTTCTAGCATTCACCGAAGCATTAAACATAAACTCATCTAAACGGAAGCACAGCAGTGCTAGGGGTTGCATCCTCTGCAATGGAAACAGATGACTGTAGTTTTGGGACTCGATCCTGAGCTCTAGAGCATCCTGGCCTGGGGTTTAGGACTGTGCTATGGAGACACCCAGATGTGCATTCCAGGCCCTGGGAAGGGCTATGGCAGGTTTGAACAAGACCTTTGAGGAGACGAATTCAATTCAGAGTGATGCTGGGGTTAAGGTTTGGGGGAACGGGGCTGGGAATAATGATCCTTCTTGAGACTTTGTACCAAACAATGAAAGAAGCTTTTTACTTACATTATGTCATTGAATCCTCAGGACAAATGTACAGGGTAGATGTTTAGTCTCCTTCTGCATGTAAGACAATGGAAGGTCTGAAAGATTCGCTCATTCAACAAATAATAATTATAATAATAGCAAGCATTTATTGGGTGCATGCTATGTGTGGGCATTGTTCTTGTGCTTACCTGGATTATTCATTTCAATCTTCATAACAGCCCTGTGAGGTAGTCACCATTCACATACCTGCTTTATAGCTGACGAAGCCAGGCAGAAGGGTTTCATGGGGCCTCAGGCCACATATTCAATCAATGTTAGAGCCAGGGTTCAAATCCAGACAGCCCAACTCCAGTTCTGAGACCTGAGTGTCAGTCATGTTCCCAGAGCCATGCTGGGCACCTGGTACAGAGCATAAACAGGAACAAACAGGATCTTGACCTTCATATAACATGTTTCTTTGTACTACAGAGGATAAGTGAATTTTCTGGAGTCACACAGCCATTCAGGGTTGGAGGTTTGGACTGAAGTCTCCCCCCAAAGCCACGTTTTGCAGGGTACCTACACACAACCCAAATATTGCCTTGCTTTGGATCAAGACACAAAACCCTTGGAGCATCCTATAGCCTTCCTACTCCCCAGTCTGTGCTCTGTCATTTTATCTGCTGCTTCATCTTTCCTCTTTTTCTCTCTCCCACCTTATCCTGTCTTTCCTAGCCAAGTGCAACAAATCTAAGCCCCCAGAGAGCTGCATAGAGCTTCTCAGATTGAGGGGGTGGGGATGCCATGGCCATGCCCATTCTCCATAACCTTAGCTACTTTGGACCACACAAACATATTCCAGTGGGCCCAGCCCCAAAATCCTGTTGGGTGTGTTGGGGCGGGGTAATCTCTCTGAATGAAGTACCCCACGATGTTCAGGATTAGCTCCCCTCAACATTAACCTCCTCAAAGTTACCTCTACTCCTCCAAAGACTCATACTCTGTCACTCAGTCACTCACTCCATCATTTGGCATTTATTAAGTTCTTATTATGTACCAACCAAACACTGACATATAGTGATGAGTAAGTCATTGATAATGGCCTCAAGAAGCTTACTTTATAGCAAGCAGACATCTTGGATTACTGCCATCAAAGAAAGATAGAGACAAAGAGTTATGGGATGGTAAAAAATAGCTATTACTTGTTGATGGATTGTGGCAGCTTTGGAGGTGCACTACTCAGATCCCCTTTCAAAAATCATCCTGAGGCAAGGACTTTATTAGCTGACGACCTCCAGCTGCTATACTGTTGGGATCCACTGTGCTGTGTCTGCTGAGCCCCCTCCCCCCTGCTCCCCCATTTCTGGGTTGCTCTTAGCCAGTGACTGAGGACAGTGGGGGAACTAGAGGTAGGATATTTCTGCCTAACACAGGATTCATCTGGGGGGGGGGGCGGTGAGTACTCTTTGCTTTGGAGCTCCCCATCCCCTGACTCAGATTTTCACAGAGCTATACCACCATGTGAAACTCTTGCTACCCAGTTTTCCTCCCTTCCTCCCTCCCTGCTCTCCTCTCTGGGTGACAGACCTGATGTGCATCATGCCCCGCATCCTCCTGCTCACTCTCCTCTTTATCATAGGGATTTCCTTCAATGAATGCAGGTTTTGGGGGGGCTCTGCTCTTCCTGGGTTCCCAAGCTGACAGGAGCTCAGGCTTATACGTGACTTCGAGGCTTGTCTTGGAGAGACCTGGAAGAAGAGAACTTTGATAGCTAGGTCTGGAAGTGATTGAAATGACCTCTGTCAACATCACATTGTCCAGAACTCAGTCACATGGTCCCAACCAATAGGAGCCTGTGAGGTAACACTGTCTTGTGAGCTAGCCCAGGACAAGGCCGTACAGCAGGGAATAATCATTGTTTGTGCTTCAAGTGGTCACAATGTGTAAGCCTTTTCTACTTGCTAAGGTCTAAATTATCCTTATTTTATGAATGGGGCATCTCAGTGTGAGAGAGGCCAAGTATTTTTCTCCAAGGTCACCAAATTAGCAAGAGGTAGAGGCAGAATGTGGAGTCACATATGTTTGATTACAAACAATCCTTTAACTGCTCTACTGTGGGTGCAAAAGAAATGACTAAATGCCAGGGCGTTGTTGTTAGCTACAGGTCTTTGAATCCTGACCATAACACACCCCAGTCTTTCCAGGGTATTTTGAAACTGCAGTGAAATGTCTGAGATATAGGAAATAGGAGTGAGATTTATGCCAACTTCATTAAACCGAGTGTTTTCCTTTCCTGGGCATGTTCGTTTCTGAATAAGAATAATAGCATTTGAGTGGCGCTTCTATCTTCATTCTGGGGACAGGAGAAGAATATTTGTTTGTTTTCACTTCTTAAGGTCGGACAGACCATATGGGGGGAAAAAGAGTTGAACAAGTTTGGGGGTTATTTCTTCTTTCTTTTTCTTCTTCTTCTTCTTCTTTTTTTTTTTTTTTTTTTTTGCGTCTTGTGGTTATACCTAATAGTTTGGAACAGTGCTACAAAATAACGTGGCTTTTGAAAGAAATGCTTTCTGCCCAGTTTCCTTCTGGCCAAGGTTTTGAGAAAAGAAAACTATAAATAGCTGATGATAAAATAAAATTGCTGCTGTGATCTGCGAAGAAAGAAAGGGAAAATACAAAAGGACCATCCTGAGAGGTTTTCAAATAAAAATTATGGTTCCCCTCCCGGGGCCTAAGATTGCAACTTCTTGGAAGATGGAAGGGCAAGCATGTGATGGATGTTTCCCTTCTCTTGTTTGTTTTCAAAGATATTTTGTCTTAGTTGCTTGTCTTCTATAGAACTCAGAGCTCGTCACATCTATTAAATATTTTAAATGAATTGAAATTTCTCAAAAAGTAGGTAATTTACAAATAGAGGTTCTTCTGATTCTCACTTGCATCTCTCTCCTTTTCTCTCCTGTCCTCACATGTCCTCTGGAGCGGAGGGGGGAGGGGGATGGAGAGGAGGGATTTGGAGAGGGGTAGGGAGGGTTAGGAGTAGGGGTCATCTGGGGGGTTGGAACCGGAGGCAGGAACCAAGGTGTGAAGAAAACTTGGCAGGGTTCGATGTTTTTGTTTAGTCCTCACCAGTAAACCATTTTCAGTTTCCTGCCAAAATGTTTGTTTGCCATTGATTAAACTTCACGTTTTTATTACCCAGACTTAACTATAATGTTTATGAAAATGGAAGGTTAAAAGGGACAATATCCCTGCAAGTTGCTTCATTTGCTTGTAACCAAAGGACTTCCGTAACCTGAAACCATCTCCTCTTTTTTTTTTTTTTAAAGATTTTATTTATTTATTTGACACAGAGAGAGGGATTGCAAGTAGGCAGAGAGGCAGGCAGAGGAGAGGAGAGAGGAGGAAGCAGGCTCCCTGCCGAGCAGAGAACCCGATGCGGGCCTCCATCCCAGGACACTGGGATCATGACCTGAGCCGAAGGCAGAGGCTTTAACCCACTGAGCCACCCAGGCGCCCTGAAACCATCTCCTCTTAATTTGAAAAGCAATTCTTATCAACTGGCAGTAACTGGGCCACAGCTCAGATGCACAGCTACAGTTCTGAATAACACACAGAGCTCTATTTACTATGTTTTCTGCTTGATATGAAAGTTGGCTTCCAAAGGTGGTTTTAAAGGAGCAAGTGTGGGAAACGGTGATCTCTGGGTCTGGGAAGACAAACGGCTTTAGGTTTTTAAGGCCAATTGATATGCGTGTGCACTTACACTTTTCCTTCCAGTTACATCTGTCTTTTGCTCTGGGGACACTCCCTGCCCCTGTGGACGGAGCACAGGGACAGATCTTAGACTTGAAAGAATTAATGGGTTTCTGTGGAATTGTCTCAGGGTGGCAGGTGGGAGCTCTGTCAGAGTCAGGGAAGGAGAAGTCATGTGTCTCCAAGATCAAAGTCATCCTGACAACTTGACATGGAGAAAGGAAAAAAAAAAAGAAGTTGAAAATGAGAGAGAATAAAGTCAGAGAGGAAACTTGCCCAGGGGCATTTTAGACGTAGATCTTGTGATATTAACATTTCCTTTATTTTTAAAAAAAATGAAATAAATTGCTTCCCAGGGACCCTGAAGGTCATTAGTACCAGCTGCAGCTTCCTACTGCCGAGAGAATGACAGTGAGGGGATGGGCGTGGGTAAGGACTGAGGGCGTCATCAGACATGTGCACAGCTTAGTGAGCCTGAACATTTGTAGCAAGTTCAGGCTGAGTCAAACTGAGCTGTCCCCGGAATTTAGTATAACTGTCACCTCTGGGTCCAATTAGAAGGCACATCACATTAGAAGACAGAAGACAGGAATACAACTTTCATCCCGTCCCTAGTTGTGTATTTTGTTGTATGACTTTATTTATCTGTGCGTCAGTGTCTTTATCTAGAAAATCAAAGATTTGGGCTTGATGAACTGTAATCCCTGTGTTAACCATGTGAGGCATAATATGTCCATGATTAGATCTCCTATTATTTTGGTCAAGAAGCCAATCCACAAACACAAGTAGCTCATGTACTTTCTCTGCGCTAGGCTCTGTGGAGGGGATGAGAAGGGTTTGAAGGGACAAAAAAACCCTTGATTCTTGTTTTCTGTCAACTCCATGTGAGACAGAACTCTGGCTTTTTCAAATCACTGCATCCCCAGAGTCTAGCATGGTGCCTGACATGCAGAAGTCGCTCCAGAGACGTCAGTTGGCTTTGTCTCTAGTTAGAGAGACATTAGGCATTAAGAAAAGACACTAAGAAAAGATGCCTACTAATGCAAGGTATATAAAACTGGTACTAAATCAGTGAGCTTAGTGTAACTGTTAGAGAACCTCTGAGATGGAAGCTCTCTTTGGGCAGAAATGGTGGGAGATTTTCCAGACAAAAGGACATTTACCTCAAATGGCTGAAGTCCAGGTGTCAAATTGACTTCAGATCCTGCAGATAGAAATTGGTTTCACAGCTTAGACAAAAAGGTAGCACAAATCTTTTTGTTTTTTACATAAGAAATATCATAATTCAGGCTCTACATAGTTTTTTTTATGCAGTAAAACAGAAGATGTAAGTCTGAGGGTGGTGTGGGGAGAGTAGCCAACACTTTCCACCTTGGAGTAGAAATAGCTCTGTTTCGGGGCAGATTATGTGAGGGCAAAGCACATACTTGGCTTGAGAAGTTCACCATTAAATATGGATGGGCTTTGGGCCATCTTCCAATGCCGCCACCCATGCGCCCCATCTCTCTGTACTTGGATACCGCAACCATGGGTGGCGATGTGCTGGAGAAGCAGAAATGAGAAAAAGACATGATGATACCTTCTCTTGAGGAGCAAAAGTCACTAGAAGAGGGAGAGGTGAAATCAAAGAAGTTACAAGGCCTTGAGACTACAATACGTATGAATAAGTAACCGTTGTGGAAGCTCGGAGCACCAAGGAACTAAAGGTCTCCGCGATTTTGGAAAGAATTCTGGGTGCCAGACTTGTGCTGCCTGTGCTGGGGGAGGCGGAGGTGGGATCGTCCTATGAGGCAGAGTAGGTGCTTCCCGCCTAGTGTATGAAGCAGGCAGCTTTGAGTTGCTCCCTCCAAGGGCTGGAAGGCAAACAAACCTGAATGTTATTTGCATGAAAAAAAAAGTACCATTCATTTTCTTGTAAAGGCACCAATATTGATTTCCTGTTGCTCTTGTAACAAATTATCACAAATTTAGTGGCTTTAAACACCATATATTCATTATATAATTCTGGAGGTCAGAAGAAACCAAATTAAGGTGTGAACAGGCCCGAGTTCCTTTTAAAGGCTCTCGGAGGGAATGTGTTCCTTGTCTTTCCTACTTTGTAGAGGCTTCTGCATTCCCTGACTCACAGATCCTTTCTCCTGCCTTCAAAGCCCTGTAACATCTTTCTATCTCTCCCTCCTTCTGTCTTTGACCCTCCCACCTCCCTCTGAAAAAACCCTTGTGATTCCATTGAACCCACCCTGATAACACTGGATAATCTCATCACAAGAGTTTTAATTTAATCACACCTGCCAAGTTCCTTTTGTCATATAAGGTAACATATTCACCAGTTCTGAGGATTGGGACGTGAACATGGAGATTGTTAGGAGGCATTCCTAACAATAGAGGAGGTTCCATTCAACCTACCATGGTATCCAAGTGTTCTTCTGAGAGTTGGCCCTTCTGCTTCTCTCTCCTCAACTAGATCTCCCTCTATATTATCTGTCCCAGATCCTTCCATAGGGAATGTAGAATGGAAGCAGTATCGCTCATGATTTCTGGACTAAACCTGCAGTGTAGTGATGGACAAGTTACTGTACCTTTTAAAGCCTCAGTTTCCTTATGCATACAGTAGAGATGACAAAGACACCTATTCATGGACTGTAGTGAGGATTTAATGAGATACCATGGATACATTTACTGTGGGAGAGTCTTACACATAGAATATGCTCAAATCATGGCTATTATTTCTGCTACCCTTCTAATTATGAGTAGGAAGCTGGCAAGGCACACCAGCAGAGAAAAAGAAAGGTCTCTAAAAATCTGAGCTGTATGGGAACTCAGCTCAGTTTTGGTTTTTGTTTGGGAGTTTCTTGGTTTTCATGAAACCAGTTTCCACTGGCTGACTCTCCCCAACACTCTAGATCTAGGAAATCAACTTGTTCCAACTGACACCACCCCAACAGTGTGACCCTGCTTTAGGGCTCTAGGAAAGTAAGAGTCACTTTCCGGCTTTCAATGTTGTGGTAATTTTAATTCTAGAAGCTCTTTGGAAGCATTATGCTCTATAATTTCCTAAATTCATCTTCTGATTTTAGCCTAGCATTATGAGGAAAATCATCTCATTTAATTTATTTGCCCTCATGTATAATGGTCTGATAGCTCAACAAACTTTTTTTTTTTATAAATGTTACTCATTAAACCAATAAAAGCTTTGAATGGTGAAATTTCAAGAAAAGTGACAAAAAGGATTAACATAATCTGGAGACCAACTGGAAAATATATTTGGGCAATACCTTTGCTTGGTTATTAGGTGTTTTTTTTTCCCCCTAAGGGCGTGGCCCCAGTAGTTGGTTGTTCTAAACTGTACTTGCTTTATAGCTTTTTCCATTCTCCCAATTTCTGAACACACATTTTATCTATTTCAGTGTTCTCCAAAGGGTTCTAAAGCTCTGGGAAAGTTGGGAGGAATGGGGTAGTTAGCACCTAGGACTAGAGTGCTGGTGGGCATCTGTTTGATAATGTAGGACCTGAGTTTTTAAGTTAAGGACCAGCCTGTATTACAATTTGCTTCCTGTTTGTTTTCATGTGCTTTAACAGGAGACATTTTAAATTCTGCCCAGTTATTAAATATCCGATATCTTGGGATCACATGAGCAGATATATCTTCCAAATTTTTATTAATTTTTTGACCTATCTTTCTGAAAATGAAATGTAACAATAATCTTTAGGCACCAGGTTTGATGAGCCCAATAAGGACATAGAATTTGCACCAGTAGCTGCAGCAAATAATTGGGTGGCTCATGGCTCTTTAAACTCCAAAGAATCCCTCAGGAGAGAGGGCATGGAACTTTTATTGAAGATGCAATGTGTTAATGGGAAAGGCCTAAGAGATCCAAGTCCTATTCATCACAAGAGACCTTGCCAGCTCCCAACAGGTGTGACTCGTTTTGGAGTTGTAAAGATTGTTCCTGAGGGATGGAATCACAGTTTGGGTAGGAACTTTTGTTTTTGCACAGTTTGATCTGAAGCATAGAATTTTGATGTGCCTCTTAACATGGAAATCTGAGAATGCCTTAAATGTAGTTAACTGGTGGTCCTCTCAGGGATCTGAGATGGTAAGAACAGTCATCATTGATTGAATACCTCTAGTCAGATGCTTGTTGTGGATGATTTTTTCTGATCCTAATCACAGTCCTACCAGGGGGATATGAGGACATTTGCTTTACAGCTCAGGAAAGCAACACTCAGGATGCACACCCAAGGTCACATAGTTACTAAGCTATCCCTGGGCGTTCTGGAAAATTCATCTGCATCCTGGGGGACCCATTAGTGTTCTCTATATTTGAAAGATAAAGAAGAGATTGTGTGAGAAGAGAAGAGATAATGTGAAAAACAATGATCTACTTAAAAGCAAATGAAAACAAACCAAAAAACCACTTAATTACATTAAAATCATCCAAAACATTATATAGTATAGTACTTTTTAAACTATAGTTTGCAACCCAATAATGAGTCATGAAATTTCTTTATTACGTCTCAAACATTTTAATTTTAATGAAATAGAATAAAATAAAATAGCAAAGAAAATATGAGAAGGCAACATATAGAGTAGGGATGAATGACTTCAGGCAGCATTGGTGTATATATCCATGTATGTGTGTATGCTGGCAAAAGGGAAAATGTATTATTTTATTATAGGTTATGGTGAACAGAGTGTGAAAAACACGTAAGGGTTTCCTTAGTATTGCTGGCTCTCATCTATCCATTTTTAGAATACATAGCCCAATCTTCTCTTCTCAGAATTACCACTGTTAATGAAACAGCTATCCCTATGTGTTATATAGTATGGTAGCCTGCAGCAGAGTCCACTCTCACAAGAAGGCTGAGGGTCAGAGAATTTTTTTGGAAGGACAAACAGTCATGAGCAGAGAATGTTGGGAGCTACAAACATTAATAGAGGTAGAAGCATGACTCCTAGGATGACTGATCAAACCCTCTGATCTTCATTGTCTGTGTCTTGGTTACTTGGTTTAATTTCAGGCCTCATGTATTTGTGTGCATGTGCTCGTGTAAGACCTCAGATTGTTTATTCGAGGAAAGTATCACATAAATAAGTAAATCAAATACACAAATATCTATATATCCATCATTCACTTAAGAAATGGTTATTGAGCACCTATTTTGTGCCAACCTCTATGCTAAAGGCTAGAAATGGAAAAAAAAAAAAGAGGTACTCTATGGTCATTGTTCTTCATGGGTTCACATGGTTGTAGGAGAAGCAGATACATAAAAAACATAACAACACTAAAAAAGGTTATGCCTGCTTTGATCAATATAAGTCCAGAAGGGTGCTACATCAATATGGACTCTATATTTGTGTCCCCCCTCAAATTCATATATTGTTACCTAATCCCCAAATAATAGTATGTGGAGTTGGGGACCTTGGGAAGTGATTAGGTCATGAGGGTGGAGCCCTCATGAATGGAATTAGTGCCCTTATAAAAGGGACCCCCCAGAGAACTCTCTTTCTGCCATGTTTGGATACAAGAGAAAAATGGCCATCTTTGAACCAGGAAGCAGTCTCTCACCAGGCACCACATCTGTCAGTGCCTTGATCTTGGACTTCCCAGGCAACAAGACTGTGAGATGAATGTTTGTTGTGTAAGCTACCCAGTCTATGGTATTTGATAGCAGCTCAGACAGACTGAAATATACACCTAACCTAGCATTTGTGTGAGTATGTAAAGTGAGTGTATGTGGGGTGTGGCAGAAGAAGCAAGTAAAGTGTTTGGTTACAAAAGGCTTCTGGGAGGAGATGATACTGGAGAATCATATGATACAATGGCTCTCAAACTTAAGCATTCATCGGATTGTCTGGAGGGCTTGTTAAAACACAAAGTGTTGGGCCATACCTCCTGAGTTTCTGATTCGGTTGATTTGAGATGGGTGGGGACTGAGAATTTACATTTCTAACAAGTTCCCAGGTAATGTTGTACTCTTGGTCCAGGGACTATAATTTGAGGACCACTTTCAAAATGGCTTTAGTTGCAGGCAACATCACCCGTTTCTTATGTGAAATCTTATCTACACTGTTCACATTAAAACAGACAAAAGTGGAGGTGGCTGCAAGGTACCTCACTCTCCCCCCATCGTCTCATTCCAAGTGGTTGCTCCTGAAACATCTTTATGGAAATCACGAATCTATAGGAAAATCTGGTTTCATAATTTTACAGTTTTCTTTATGGGTGCCTTTCTTTCTCTCTCTCTCTTTGACTTAAATTGTTTGATAAAGAAGCCAGTCAAATAATTTCAGAAGAGCATATAGATTGGTGGGCAAAAGTTTTGGCCAAGAATATATAGACTTGTGTTTTGATTTCTGCTTTTTTTCCACCCCAGTAATGCAGTGTGGCGATTAGGTCTGTTCTTGGACATCTTTCTTTAAAACTTTGGTCTTTGATGTTTTATTCAGTCAAGTTATGGCATTTCTATATGAGATCCTATCATAAATTATTCTGAAGACTCTGTGTTAACTCTGTGTAAATGCAGACTCTGAGTTAAAAACTCTGTGTTAATAATTCTTTGTTAATAAAACTGTTTTAACTCTGTGTTAATATCAGGGTGAGAAAAATGTTTTGGGTCAAACACAAAGAGTTTGGGAACTCTTTTTTGATTGCTTCCTGAAATTAGTTCACAGTAAGGTAGTATGTATTTGATACTTAATGTCCTAATAAAAATGGGAAAAATGATGAATTATCTAGACATCCAGAATGTTAGGTAAGGCTTAGAATTGACTGAGATGTTCATTGTCCTTTCAGATATTCTGCATCACAGAGTAGGTAAGTTCCGTTGTTATAGTGGCAAACTGGTTGTAGTATAATTACTTGATTCCATATTAATGATCTGTAATAATAATTACCAAATAACATTTTGGTGTCTTCATTTTTATCATTGATTAGAATGAAGACTCTATGGCAGAGAAAAAAAAAAAGACAAATGCGTTCCTGCTTTGGAAAAGAAAAACTCTTGAAATCTTACTTTTGGGTTATTCCAAGTTTTGGTTTATCCTTTGTTTATGTTGTCTTGGTGGGGACATTGTCAGATTTATCAGAAATGGAGAATTTGCAATAACCCAGAGTTCTAACCAAGTTCAGAATGGTTAAACTTAGATGCTTAACTGAAACTTGTCCAAACTTTTTCTCTGGTTTGGGATGTTGCAAGCCTCCTCTATGAAGGTTGGTACTTCCACCTAAAATAACATAAAAATCAAAGGCAAATGGAAATCACAGAGTGGTTTTTAAACAAAAAACAATCAACATTCCATGAACTCTCTAGGTCCAAACTACAGTAGTTGTACAGTTTTGGGAAACATTGTATTCCATTCCCTATAGCTCTCTCTGATGCTGATACTACTTCCTTTGGATTTAAGTTTGAGGACTGTTTATTTTTTAATTATAACATCACTGAGTCATCATTTATATCAGGCATGCTAATTTGCATCTGTTTTTCATTTTTCTAAAACCAACTGGTGACACTGGGGAGAATGGTGGTAAGTGTGTTTTAATGTTTATAGAAGCCACTGCTCAACTTGATTTCTCAGAAAAGGGGGCACTTCTGCCAAGGAGACATCTGGGAGAGATCCATCAGTGGTCACTGATGCAAACAAGCATTCACTTACTCTCTTGGAGTTGAGAGAGATGTGTGAAAACCTAACACATCTGGAAGACAATCAATCCTCACAGTTAGTCAACATCTGGGAATGTAACCAACCAGGGTTGACAAAACTGGTGATTAAATGTGATGGAAGTTCATGATCTACAGACAAGTGCAAAGTAACTGCCTGTGGATTGTGAGAGCATACATGCGCCTTGCATGCTATAATGAGCCATTAGCACCCAGTTTGTATGCATTGGAAAGGCATCAGAATACTGAGGTATGTATGGAGACACTTTCCAAAGTTTTTCCAATTTGTTTTTCTTTCAGAGCAATATATAAATCCACACTGTAAATTCAGGCAAAGGAAATAAAAAGTTCAGCTTCTCTAATCTTCTTCCTCATTCCTTATCCTTCATGTTTTAACTTGTTATTTTCATTTTCTGGCTTCATTCACATTTTCAACCCATTGATGTGTGTGTTGGTCTGAGCATCAAATACCAACATTAGTGCTACTTCTCCTGGGTCTTTCTTCAGATTCATTTTATCACACTTCGGGCAATTTCAGATGTCCCATCACAGTTGCCATTATCTACATTTCATTCTATTTTAAACATCAAATATAAGCCACTTTGCTTAGATAACCATTTAATGTAACTCTTTAGAAGGTTAGGTAAGAACAATAAAAATGATTAACAGCTTTATGCTCTTCTGTGATTTTTATACTCTATTCTCTTGCTCTTCTTTTTTGGGGCTGAGGTAGGTCTAAGTTTCTCCCAACGATCTTTATAGCTCAAAAGATCTAGCACCAAACTATAGAAGAGACATGCTGTTTTGACTTTCACCTTTCTCACTTATCTCTCCCTAGAACAAGAAAATCCATGGTTTGTAGCTAAATGAGAAAGAGATCTGAGTTTCTCACTGAAGCAGAATTTGTTAAAGAAGTAGTTGTGTTATCTGTGGCTAATGGCTAAAGATAGGTTCAGAGAAGGTATTCCCACCACTTTTTGTTCAACAACATCTTTACAAAATGTCACAAGTAGAGTTATGAAAAACCTTAAGTCAATCTTGGTGGAGAGTTTTCATGGAGAAAATTCTCAATGGTATTTGAAATACTAGAATTACTGGTCCTTTCAATTGTGCATTTAAAATCAGATCCTTCCACCAATAATTAGAAAAAGAGAACCACACCGGGGGAAAAAAATTCCACAGAGCTTTCAGAAGCTAGAATGAGTACCACAAACTTGGTAGTATTGAAGTTTCCTTATGTACATCTTCTCAGCTTTGTGGTGGTAAGGCTTCTGTTGGGACTCTGCCATGGTAGTGCAGAAGCAGCCATAGACATACTAAACAAATGAGTCTGGCTGTGTTCCAATAACACTTTATTTCCAAAACAGGAATAACTTGAGGGTTGTATTTTGCTGACCCCTGATTTAATATCAAGCATTTGAGGAGAATAGAGAGAAAATATCTTGGAATTACTGTGAGTGTTGATTTAAAACTGCAGGAGAAAATGGTTAACGTCTCTTTTTTTTCTTTTTTAGATTATTTACTTATTAGAGAAAGAGGGAGCACAAACAGGGGGAGTGGCAGGCAGAGGGAGAAGGAGAGGCTGGCTTCCCACCTAGAAGGGAGCCTGACATGGGACTTGATCCTAGGACCCTGGGATCATGACCTGAGCTGAAGGCAGACACTTAATTGACTGAGCCACCCAGGAGTCCTCAAAATGGTTAACACTCTAATCAACAGAATCTATAGCCTTATTGTCTAACTGAAGTGTCTTTTGACTAGAAGAAAGACACTGAATCACAACTATGATGAATGCAGGACTAGTTCTCTAGTCCTTTCTTCTGTTTTTTTCTGTTCTGTTCTCTTCTTTGCATTTTTTCTTTTTCCTTTTCATTCCAATTTTATCTTTTATTGTTTCCCATATTTTTTAGACATGTGTACATGTCCCATTCATAAATCCATTCCAAGAGAATGCTTGGACTATTTTGACAGATAGTTATCATCTAGTCCTTGCTTGATTTTCATTAATATGAGAGTGGGAGAACACTTTAGCCTCAAGAAACAAAGTTTGTTAGCCAATTTAAATAGTTTGCATGTGTAACAGCAATGAAGAAAGACAGATCTTCATGTCAACACTCTTTCCTGCTGGCCCCTTCAATGACTGAAGAGTCTGCAATCAATTACATGATATAACATTGTCTAATTGATGGGCTAAAAGTGTATGTGAGTCCCTTGTAATAGATTAGCTTCTATTGAGATGAACCATCATGTGGAAAACTCTCTGCCTGCCAAACACAGGCTTCTGCCAAACCATCTGATCAATAGTATGGAATTCCTAGGGATTTATACTCAGAAAAGTGACTGTAGAAAAACAGCAGCCTCACACTCAGCACATTTGCCCTCTTTCTCCCTTGATTCAAGTCATATCTGTTGATTTCATGGTTTGACACATTTTTTAAATTCTTGTTAGCACAGTTGAGCCTGTTGGATCCCATTCTGCCTTCCAGTATTACACACTAAATCAACCAAGTTCAGATCAGTCTGTCTGCTAAGCAAGGAGGAGGAAAGAAGTACCAAAGGGCATAGAAACATTGCAGGGAACTCTAGCAGACTTAGAGAATATTTGTCCCAAATCGATCATTTGAACCCTGAACCCAACAAGCTGGTTTGGTACTTATAGTATTATGGAAAACGCAAGTACTGAATCAGACTTGGATTAGGCCGTACCCTTAACAGTAGTTATGTATAGGATCTCAAGTAAGTCACAAAATATCTCGGTTCCTCAGTTCTTCACAAAATGAGAAAGATGGACTGGAGAATTTTTGAGGATGTGTTACAGGTTAATATTCCAAGACTCTCAGAGTCTTTTAAAAAATCTTTTAAAAGAATTTAAAAATTCTTTTGACTTTAAACTTAATAGAGGTGCATTTAATTTATTAAACTTCAGTGTTGTAGTTATTTATTATGTAACAAACCACCCTGAAATTTTGTGGCTTAAAAAAACACAACAGCATATATTTTGTTTACAAACCTACAATCTGGGCAAAAATTTGTGAGGATAGTCATCTCAGCATTGGCTAAGGCAGCTCAAGCACCAAAATCTGGGATCATCTGAAGGCTTGTTCACTCATACACTTGACAGTTGGTGTTTGATGTTGGTTGGAAACTTAGCTGGGACTACTGGTTGGAACACCTATATATGACATTTCCATGTGTCCTAAGCTTCCTTACAGTATGCTGGCTTTGTTCCAAGGACAAGTACATAGATAGACCCAGTAAGAAGCTGTATTGCTTTTATGAGCTAATCTTGGAAGTCATACAGAATCCCATCCACCATGTTCTGTTTGCCAAGGAAGTCACAACGGCCTGCCCAGTTCAAGAGGATAGGAAATAGATTTCATCTTCTGGTAGGGGTGTGGCAAGATGCTAGAAGAGCGAATGGGACTGTAAATATTGCTGTGGCCATTTTCGGGAAATATGATCTACCACATTCAGGTTATGACCAACACTTACATTTGAATAGATTGTCTATAGAAGTGCTAATATCACTGGGAACTCAGCTTCCTTGTCAAAAATTAAAAAAGGAAAAAAAAGCCTGGTGTGAATCTACATCCTTAAGTCTCTGCTTAATAGCCACATGTATCTTTTCTCATTTAATCTTCATTTTTACAGATGAGCAAACTGAGGCAGGGAGACTTCAAGCGACTTACATAAGCTCTTATAGTGGGCAAGTGTGCAGTGGAAAGAATCAAGGCTGTCTAGTTCCAAAGGCTGTCCCTCTTCTGTTACCCCACACTGTCTCACTCAAAAAACTCTTGTCCTCATATCTTAGCTTTGTTTTTGGTTTGTTTGTTTTGGGCTAGAAGAGGGTAGAATTCAGATGATATTTTAAGTGGGACTTAAAGTTGCCAAATAGTTTAATACCTGGGGTGATATGGATATGGATATCTAAAATGAGTCATTGCATAAGAGTGGGCTGTTACCCTCCCCTCCACCCCCCACTGGAGACTGTGAAGCAGAACAATAGCCTGGCTATTTTTGGCAACGTAGGGATGAGGAAGACCCCTGAAACATGTCTCTGATTTATAGCTAATTGTATATAGGATCATAATGTGAGTACAGGCTTATATATAAGAGAGTTCATCAAGGGTTAATAATAAAATCAATCAATAAATAAAGTGTCTTTGGAGTCAGATATGAGGACACAGAAGAGTAGATCAAAGGTGGCCAGTGGGGTACCTGGGTGGCTCAGTGGGTTAAAACCTCTGCTTTCGGCTCAGGTCATGATCTTAGGGTCCTGGGATTGAGGCCCGCATCAGGCTCCCTGCTCGGTGGGGAGCCTGCTTTCTCCTGCCTCTCTGCCTACCTGTGATCTCTCTCTCTCTCTCTCTCTCTCTCTCTCTCTCTCTCTCTCTCTCTGTGTGTGTGTGTGTGTCAAATAAATAAATAAAATCTTAAAAAAAAAAAAAGGTGGCCAGTGGTTTGGACTAAAAAGGAGTCAAGGAGGTATTGCCTAAGGTCCAGCTTCTGCATCATGGGTCAGCCCCATGTAAGTGAATAGAGCAGGCAACAGTGTCTCTGCTTGTCCCTGGATGAAGTTCTTCTACCAAACACGGTGTCAGGCATGCACTCCGGATTGCAAATCACTCCTTGATAATTGCTTACTCCATTCATCAATAAAAACAAACAACAAAATGAAAAATTATTGACTTTATCCAATTATCTTTTAACATATTTGGCATCGACTTGCCCCCACCAGCAGTATTATGGCACCTTGTGAACATAGTCTTATGAAAAGAATCCACTTCCTACCCCCTGCTCTTTTTCACACAATAGCTATAGAGAAATTTATGGTTATCAGGAATTTACTATAAGAATTTTTGTTAATAATGGGGTGACTGTTAAAAGACCATTCTGAGTCTCGCTGACAGAAGATTTTGCCTTGCTGTCTATATCAACATGCTCCTCCAGTACAAAGAGTCTCCCAAGGACAATTTGTAGGTCTTAGCTGTGGGATTTTCTTTCTTTCTTCTTCTTTTTTTTTTTTTTCATGTGCTTTCAAGAATCACAATTGCTTCATAGCTCAACATCTGGAAGCACATTTGGCTTCATTGTTGGAAAATAAATTAGCATCCCTGTTCATGAACAAGGGGCTGACCTTGCACTGGACAGCAATGACTGTGTCTTTGGTTGACAGACTAGTCTTCCTTGACTATGGGAAAGAAGCTGAAATGCATCTCTTTTCTGGCATTAATGCCCATCTCTCAGAACAGCCTGTGTCTCCTCACTATAAACTGGACATTTGCCCTAGGACATGGAGCAAAAGATGACACTAATTGGAAGTTGGCATCCTGGAAAACATTGTCAGAATCATCTCTTGCAAAAAAAATAACCCTTATCTTGTGCCAGCACTGAACTGTGGACTCCATGGACCTGCCTGTGTCTGCTCACACCTGTTCCAACACGGATGCCAAGATATGGGGGGTCAGGAGGAAATTAGACACACAGAGCCTCTGGGAAGCCACCAGAAGTCACAGGGCCCCTTGAAAGTCCTTTGAAATTGTAATAGATTGGACAGGGAGGGGATGCCCTATGTAGATGTATTTGGCTGTGGTCATGGTCATAAGCATTGAGAATCCCATATCAAGCACAAATTTGAACAGACTGAACCGCGAAGAAAGAAAAGATTTAAGGAGCCAGAAATAGAAGCCAGGAAAAGGATAGGGATCTGTTACCAACAAGTTGTTTATATACTCTCTCTATCTCTCTATGTATATATATAGAGTAGCTTTTTCTTTTCAAATTAGATGTGATATACAAATATGGAGATAGAAATGTATATTTTTGTTTGGACTGATATAAATAAATAGATTTATGCATATTAGTATCTTCTGCTGTTTCATGGATTTGGGCAGACTGTAAGTCAAATCATGGACCAAGAAACATAAGTTATATGCACATATAAAACCTGACATCACAATTAGCATAAAAGTGAGTGCTAATCCTAACTGCGAAATACCAATAATATAAAGTGATTACACTTTGTGATCATACTTCTTTTTTTAAATTTAAATCCAGTTGATTAACATGTGGTGTATTATTGGTTTCAGAGGTAGTTTAGTGATTCATTCGTCTTATGGAACAGCCAGTGCTCATTACTTCAAGTGCCCTCCTTAATGCCCATCACCCAGTCACCCCATCGCCCTCCCCACTTCCCCTCCAGCAACCCTTAGTTTGTTTCCTACAGTTAAAAGTGTCTTATGTTTTGTCTCCCTCTCTGATTTTTGTCTTATTTTTCCTCCCTTTTCCTATGATCCTCTGCTTTGTTTCTTAAATTCCACATGAGTAAAATCATACGATAATTGTCTTTCTCTGATTGACTTATTTCTCTTAGCATAATACCCTCTAGTTCCATCCATGTCATTGTAAATGGTAAGATTTCATTTTTTGATGGCTGAGAAATATTCCATTGTGTGTATATATACACCACACTTTCTCTATCCATTCATCTACCACGTGATCATACTTCTCTTAGCTTATCTCTTTACCTTCCTCTCAAAGGCCTCCTGAAACTTTCAATTAAATAGGTGTTCTGAAGATGCAGAAATGAGGAATACATATCTAGATGATTCCATGTAGCCAAGAATTATGTTGTTTTCACATTATGGTATATTAATTCCTTTTCTTACTATTAAGTTAGTTCTACAAGTTTGTTATGCAGTCATTTGGAGTAGACGCTATGTGCTAAACCCCTGGGATACAAAATATTTAGGCTACTTTTAGTTGTTTCCCAGATTACTGCTCCAGTCTTGAAGCCAAAGATCTTGCCTCTGATCTCACCACTTCACCATTACATCTTCTCCCAACTTGTTCTTCAAATTACAGATTGAATTATCTTTCTAAAATGCAAATTCTATGCCATTACTTCCATGAATAAAATTCTTTAGTGATTATCAGTTGCTTTCAGGATACAGTGTTAGCTTCTTGGCAGAACACCTGAGATTCTCATGAGCCTGCTACTGCTTGCCCTCCAGCCTCATCTTTGACCGCCCTCAGCATGTCTCTGATTTGATGCCGCAGTTAAACAGGACTACTTGTAATTACTTGAAAGCACCATGTACTTTCTTATCTCAAGTTCTTTGTAAAAGGTGTTCCCTCAACCTGGATTACTTTCTACCCCTCTTCATGTGGTCAATGCCTACTCATCTTTCCGGACTTAATGGAAATGCCACTTCCTTTGGGAAGATTTCTATAATGCTCCTTATCTACTACTGAAGCCTTTACATCTCTCTGAAGCACTTAAGTCTTGGATGGAAATATAACAAACTTATCCACTTGCTCTTTGTTTCCTTGGTATCTTGGGCTCTCACCATCAATATTATAGCTGTGTGCATATCCTCACACTTAGCACTTACTGTGGCCAGGAATTATTTTCCACTTGCCATTATTTCATCCTTTGAAAAACTTTAATTAGTAGATATTATTACCATCATCTCACTTTTTAACTGTATTTAATTAATTTTCCTAGATATTTTAGGAGTGGCAGAACTAAGATTTAAACCCTCCTTGGTAAGTCATCAGAGCCTGTTTTATTCTTTTTTATGATAGAGTGTGATAAGTTCCTTCTTCTTCCAATCTCTCACTTATTCAAATTTAACTATTTGAGACAGGGAGTAATGTTTTCATCACAGTTACATCTCCAGCGCATAGTAAAATGTCTTTCATGCAGCACATTTTGAGAACACAGAGAATGAATGGGGAGACCTTTGTACCACTCTTGAGTTGCTCATAGAACTAGAGGGTAGACATCTAAAAATGTAGCTTTGGTATAACGAGATAAATGCACTATTATAGATAAGCATGGGTTACTATGAGAGTGAAGAAGAAGGGCTCATAGCCCAGACTTTGAGTTCTTGTCCTCCTAAAAGAGGTGATGCCTGAATTGAATATGAACTAACTTATTTCCACTAAATTTGTATTTAGGGGAAATTCAAATAATATAATCCTTTCCATGACAAAAAATTAAGGATAAACCCCAGTCATATTTTTGAAATATTTGTGAATCTATTAGTCATATTTTTATTAAAAAAAACAGTTCCATGAGCTGATGTACCATTGCCAAGTTATTGGTTTTTTTTATTATTGTTATTTTTTATTATGTTATGTTAGCACCATACAGTATGTCATTAGTTTTTGATGCAGTGTTCCAAGATTCATTGTTTACGTATAACACCTAGTGCTCTATGCAATACGTGCCCTCCTTAATACTGATCACCAGGTCAACTTATCACCCACCCCTCCCCCTCTAAAACCCTCAGTTTGTTTCTCAGAGTCCACAGTCTCTCATGGTTCATCTCACTCTCTAATTCCCCCCCTTCATTTTCCCTTCCTTCTCCTAATGTTCTCCATGCTATTCCTTATGTTCCACAAGTAAGTGAAACCATATTTTAATTGACTTTCTCTGCTTGACTTACTTCACTCAGCATAATCTCCTCCAGTCCCAACCATGTTGATGCAAAAGTTGGGTATTCATCATTTCTGATGGCTGAGTAATATTCCCCTGTATATATGGACCACATCTTCTTTATCCATTCGTCTGTCGTAGGGCATCTCAGCTCTTTCCACAGTTTGGATGTTGTGGACATTGCTGCCATGAACATTGGGGTGCATATGGCCCTACTTTTCACTACATCTGAATCTTTGGGGTAAACACCCAGTAGTGCAATTGCTGGGTCCTAGGGTAACCCAAGTTATTGTTAACACATGGTAACAGATTGGAGTCAAGGACTAGATTGTAAAATTTTAACTTTAGCATTTTCATATGACAAATGATTATTGGGAATCGGATTGAATAAAAACTCTAAGTCTTCCAGAATAGTCTAGGTTGAAGAGTTATGAAGGGTCTTTCCAGACCTGGTAGTCTCTGATCCTCAGTTTTGCCAATGATTTCTTCTGAGAACATAAAAAAATATTCACTGTTTTAAAAATAATAGTCTGAATAGGAAAAATAGTATTGTAGAGGTGATGATTACAACTTTGAGCTAGGCTCTAAGCATTTCTAACCTGAATTCAAATGAGCTCCTGAAATGGGTATCATCAATAGATCCAGTTTCTAATGGCTATCATCAATAGATCCAGTTTCTAATGGCTACTGACTCCTCTGGCAAGCAGGGCTGCTGTCCTTGGTGCTGACAGTGATGTTTATGTTGATGCTCTCTTGAGTGAGAGCGAACTGGGGTAGGGGAGAGGGAGTTTGAACATTATCCTAGACACAGGGAAAAAAAAATTCTCACTCATTTAACCAGTAAAATCACTTTTACTCTACTAAGCCCATGTAGTTTCGAAGTTTTCCTGGGATTTTTCATTTATTAGTCAAGTTTATATTTTTTAACAGTAACAAAATTTTTACATAAAAGATTCAAAGTGGGGGTGTCTGGGTGGCTCAGTCATTAAGTGTCTGCCTTCGACTCAGGTCATGATGCCAGGGTTCTGGGATTGAGCCCCGCATCCTGCTCCCTGCTCTGTGGGAAAGCCTGCTTCTCCCTCTCCCACTCCCCCTGCTGGTGCTCCATCTCTCACTGTGTCTCTCTCTGTCAAATAAATAAATAAAATCTTAAAAAAAAAAAAAGATTCAAAGTGATTTCCCTTTAGTGCTTTATTTTCCACGTTGATTTCTTGGTTTGCCATTTTATTTTATTTTTAAAGATTTTATTTATTTATTTGACACAGAGAGAGAGATTACAAGTCGGCAGAGAGGCAGGCAGAGAGAGAGGAGAGAGGAGGAAGCAGGCTCCCTGCTGAGCAGAGAGCCCGATGCGGGCCTCGATCCCAGGACCCTGGGATCATGACCTGAGCCGAAGGCAGCGGCCTTAACCCACTGAGCCACCCAGGCGCCCTTGGTTTGCCATTTTAGTTTTTGGATGCATAACATGTCAGGGAGTTTTTTCCTTGTATTTCAGAAAATTTAAATACCAATTTTACATCATTTCTTTGTGTTCACCTTTCCACAGACAAGGAGGACATCAGTTCATTTTCTCTGAATTTAAAAATAAATCCAGCTGAAATTAATCTATTTATGTAAATTGAAATTCTCTGTTATACCTCATTTCTTCCTCTACAATAATGTATCTGATCCTCCTGTCTATTCTTAATAACAACCCAAATTCCTTAAGCTGATAATATTATTTGTTGGTCAGCATGGAAGAATACCATGAATCACTGTCTTCTGCTTTTTATTTTTTTAAGTATTATAAAGATTTTGCCTCATTTCCCCATTTCTCTTAACATTTTACTCTTCATAGGTTAGTAAATTCACACCAGCTACTTTCTTTCAGGTTCTTATTTATTTCCCATTTAACTTTTCTTATGCAACTCATTTTCTCCCAAAATTTTTCTCCAGTTTTCTTAGAAATATTTGTTTCCCTCTTTTTGTCTGACTTGTGAGAAAAAGAAGCTAATCCAGACTATTCAGTATATGAGTTTTGATTCAGTATATGAGTTCTATCGTAAAGGGAATGAAAGCTGAAAGCTTTGAAGTGGAATTAAGGAGAGTAAAGAACCAGTGCATTGAACATCTAAACTCACTGAAAAATGCATAATAAATGCATCCAGGTCCTTAAAAGTCAACATTTTCTTCCTTATCTTTCTCTAACTCATTTTCACCAAAGAACAAAACCTATATCTTTTCAGTTTTTTTTCTCTTGATTTTTATTTCTTGGTGTTCCAACCATATTGTTTGTTATATATATTTTTCTAATGCAATTGTACAATATTTCGGTTACCACTGAAATTTAAAACCTTTTGTGAACTGGTCCTTATAGATGATGTATATCATTTCATTTTGTCTTTGAGGTCAAAGAAATCAGCATATAACCTTTGGAAAATATTCATTTCCACCATGGGGACATCTCTGTATTAATTTCTTATGCTTGATGGATTTTATTAAATAGTTCATTGCCCTCCATTTATTTTCAACACTAAATGCCTCCATTTCCTTTGCATCAAACAAATAACCACCTTAGTAGGTTTTTCTTTATTCACACTCCACTTTTAATATCTATTCATTTATTTACATGACCATCATTCATGACAATTATTAAGGGTGTGCCTAGTACATACCAGGCATCACACTAAGTTCTGGGTTAGAGATATTTAAGAAATAGTCCCTATTTCCAGTATTCATCCTCTAGTAGGGGATGCCAGATGGACAGACATAATTATGAGACAGTGTTAACTGAATTAGGACAGGGGTACAAAGCACCATGGGGATACAGGAAAGGGAACCAATTTATCCACTGGGTCCAGAGCTGGAAACCTTAGGATGTGACCTTGAAGAATTGCCCCTAATAGCTGATCAGTGATTACTGGCCATGACTGTGATACATTTGGTGTAGTAGTATGGGTTTGGGATCAGGCAGATCTGGACATGAATTCTGGCTGAGCCACTTTGTAAGTGGTGTTCTCTCTGAGAGTCAGTTTTTTCATCTATAGTGGAAGTGATGACTCTTGCCCCACATAATGTGGTTAAATAAGATAACAATGCTCATATTTTTTCTTTAAGCCTCTCCTCATGACATTTAGAGAGAGCAAGAACCGTGGAAGGACCAAATTTTGATAATCATACTTGGTAGTACACAAATCTCTATTTAAGCTATTTACATGCTTAAGCCTTTGATTGTCACCACAATCATAGTCAACATATACTATTATTTCTAGTACCCCTGATTCACAAGGAAGAATACAGGCGTTTAGAGGAGTTAAGTGTTTTGCCCCAAGGATGTAGTTAGTGAAAAACAGAGCAAGAGTTTGAACTCAGATCTGCATAGCACTTGGAAGCCCCATTCTTGTCTGTCCTACACCCTTGCTCTCTGCCCTGCTAGGTTGAGGTGAGGTTGTTGAGTATGGTAGACATTTATCCCATGGATTTGGGTTTCAGACGGAAGAGTGGATTAGATATTAGATTATACATTCCCCAGGGACATGTGACATCTAATTTTGCTAAGCTGAATACCCAAAACGTTGCATAGGATTTAGTACCCAGAAGGCACTAATATTTGTAAAAGTGAAGGCTAAGCTGATGTAGCAAAAAGATTCAAAATGCATATGTTTATTTTCTTCTCACATTATAGTCCCTGGCATGTAGGTAGGCTTGACAACCATTTTCAGTAAGTAGGTAGGAGAAAGCAAATGTCCAAGTCAAGGATTTTCTTTAAAGCAAGTAATATCAAAGTAGACCCATCACTTCCATTCAAACAGGTCACCACATCTCTCTGTAAGATGGGCTGGAAAATTTACGTTCTTGTTGGACAGCTACTTGCTCAGGAAGGAGAGAGGAATAGATTTGGGGATACTACCATCTATTTCCGTTACAGTGCTCAATGAACACCTATTGAATGAGCAAATGAAAAAAATCAAAGCCTGTAAGTAAACACGGGCCCGAATGAGACCAAGACAAAGATGTTAGCTTAATCCACAAACTTACAGACCCATGTCAGTATGCCAATGTGTCTTTCTAGCTAATTCTTGCCAAAACACATCTTTAGTCATAGCCACCTATCGTAAGTATCTCTTCACTATAGCGTTTTCCTTTAATCTATGGCTGTCAGCTTTTCTCTCAAATGTCAGAATGGGATCGAAGCCACAGAAGAGTTTTTGTGAGCTCCATGGATTATGCTGCTCTCTTAAGGAAGATAAAGTGACAAGTTGTACAGCACTTATCTGTATCACCTGTCAGGGACTCTTTATCCTGGGGCAGAGGAGAGGATCAGGAGTTTTTGCTGGTTATTTGTGATCTTCTTCAAGGCTCCTCTGTTGGCATTCCTCTGTTGGCATTAGGCGAGAGTATCTCTGACACCGGCAAAATGTGGTTTTATTTCTCCTAAAAGAAAAGTGCTGGAAGTTTTCTACCTCTGGACTTGTAGACTCTGTCAGATCAATATCCTAGCTGGAAACTCCACCCCAGCAACTTCTTCTTTTCCGTAATATAACACTTTCTTTGTTTCATTAGAGAGTTTTTCTCACAGCCACTGCAGGGGCATGCATTGTATGAGGCCTGCCTGGTAGCAGATAAGTCACCCCACACAGAGCGTGACCACTCTTATTTGTTGCCTGAGGGTATGGCAGATCCTTATTAATTTCACTGAGGCAACAGCCAGAATTACAATAGACTTTGTGAATGTAGAAGAGAAAAAGCTACATTTTGGGGAAGTAGTCAGTGAGGCTGTATTCTTCCAGACTTACCAAGGTGGAACCTTTTTCTCTCAACGTGTAAGCTGAAAAAAATAAAGAATAACTACTGAAACCTTGTATCTCTTTAAGCTCTTTCATTCCTAAGAGCTTAAAGTGACTCTGTAGACTTACATCTCATTTATTTCCACAACATCCCTGTGGAGTCAGAGGCTAGTTTTTCTTTTACTGTCCAGAGGGAAGGTAATGCCCTGAGAACTTAAGTGATTTGTATTCAAAGTCAAAAAGTGAGTCAAATTGTAAAGCCAATGTTTGAAATCAGGTGTTCTGACTCCTCAGCTAGGGGCTGCTTTAAGGGGACAGTATTTGGGGAAGAAATAGCTGGGAGAATTCAAAATACATGAGAAAGACGCACGTGTCATGTTTTATCAAGGTTCAGATCTGGTAATGTTTCTTAGTTCAGAGATTAAAAAAAAAATGCTCCCAGTGACTCGACAATATTTAATGATGTGAACTGTTCTCACTCCCTTAAATCACAGGCATAGGGATCATTATTCTGTATTTAGTTTGGAATGATGCCCTGAAATCAGAGTTCCTAAATAGCACTAATGATTTCATATATTTCAGGAAGAATGGGGGTCATTGACTATGCACATAATTGATGCTTATTAAATTGTTGTAGAATAGGATAGTTGTTATAACAATTTGAAAAGTGGATCTAGATTCACTTGTAGACTTGTAAGTTGGAGCAGGGTCTCTCTAATTCCCATGTTACTTTGGGTGAATTAGGAAAGTGCTTTTCTTCCAGATGGGCACAGCCCTAAGAGAGGGTGCATAGCTTGGTGAGCAGAACCCTGGTTGAATTTCAGCCTCATTTATCTATCCCCTCACCTGGATACTCTTTGTGGCAATCTTGGGATAGAACAACTCCCTTCAGAGTCATCTGGCCCACTTGCCCCCATTCAGGAAGTGTAACATCATTCCTATCCTACAATAGAAGTGAATCCGTGGTAAAGACCTCTTGGAAAGCTATTTTCAGGACCCCATCAGTTACTCATAATAATATTGTGGAGTCCTTGAGGTTAGGATAAGGTTCATCTGCATATGAAGGGAGACATTCTATGTGATTGGTAACGGAAAGGAAACTGACATTTACACATAATTCATCAGGAGGTCAGTCCTAGGTACTACATAGCTCTTGGCACAGAAAGGTCAGAGAGATCATGGGAAAACCTGAATTATATAATAGGGCCTTCTTGTCGATTCATCCTTCTAAGTGGAGGGAATATTTGTCTGCCTTGCCTTTATTAGTAAGTTTCAGGTGGGACCTGAAATAGTGTGATCAACCATAAAACAGATGGAAAAACAGATTAAAAGACATTATTTAATGTCTTTAGCAGATCTCTTTGGTCTCAAATGAAATGCACTGCATGGCGGGCAGTGGTCTTCTCTCTGAAAAGAACAGCAACAATCAGGACTTCATAGACTATGAGCTTGTGGATTTAACAAGCTTTAAGAAAGGCACATTTATAATGAACTCTCCACTGGAAGTGGAGAACATCACAGGGAAGCGCTGGGTTGTAGGTATACAGTCGGCCCAAACTTCAGACAGCCATTCAGAGGAGAGAGCCTTAAATTGCCCTGAATCAGGACTTCAGGGATCTATAGGCCATGAAGATCCAGGAAGCTCTAGAGTTCCTAGGATGTAACTGTTTCCTGCAAAGGGGGATTGCTTCCTACAGAAGTTCTCTTTCTTGGGTGCTCTTAATTTTGGTAAGAATGTAATTGTTAACACATGGTCACACTAATGTTCGATGATGAGTGTATTTTAATTCAGAAATGAAGAGAAGGAGGCGAACAGACTTGCTCAAATGGCATTAACAATCTTTTAAAATTTCCAGTTCTATCTTTCTACTAAACCTGATGATTACTAAGATTAGACCATTAAGTCCATGGAATATGAATTAGTATTATTTTGTTGTGTGCTTATAATGTGAATGCTGACCATTTGTATCAATTACTATGTAAAGTTCTGTGTGGCCTAAATTGTATCCCCCTAAAATGGGGAAGACCTAACCTCCAAGGTGACTGTGTTTTGAGACAGGGCCTTCATGGAGGTCAAGTTAAATGAAGTCATAAGTGCGTATGCCCTTTAAGGACTGGTATTCTTAAAGGAAGAGGCCCTAAAGATTTCTCTCCCCTTGCACGCATACAGAAGAAAGGTCATGTTAGGACACAGTCGGAAAATGGCCATCTGCAACCCAGGATGAGAGACCTCACCAGAAACCAACCCTGATGGCACCTGGATCTTGGACTTCTGCTCCTCAGTACTGTGAGAAAATAAATTTCAGTTTAAGCCTCTCAGTGCTATTTTGTTATGGCAGCCCTAGCTGACTAATACATAAAATCAGCTCAATAAGCTTCTTAATCAGGCAGATGGTTATTATTTTGGAAGTTCAGTATAGTGATGAATGTGAGTGATGAATAAAGTATAGGTTTTAGAGCCCAACTATTCGACTTCAAATCCTAGATCTACCACTTATCACTTAAGTGATCCTGAGCAAGTTCTCAACTTTTCTGTGCATGATGCTTTTCCATCCACAAGGTGGTAGTAATAATAATATCTTCCCCACTGGGTGTGAAGAGGTTTAAATGCATTAGTATTTAAAAGTCGTATAGTGCCAGGCACAGAGAAAACAATATGAAAAAGCTACTGCTATTACCTCAATTCTCACATGAAGACACAAACTAGGGAGATGAATTCACTCAAGATCACCCTGCTTTTAAATGGGGATGTATCATTTTCGGAACCAAATTATTTGCAGAAACCAGGTCCTTAACCTTTACACTGTATTGGCACTAGCAAAAGACATCAAGTGAGAAATGCAGTTAAAACTTTTTTCTAAGTAGACAAAAAATTTTGTGATCTGCCTGTTTACGTTGCTGGGCCAGGACTATGGTGGGACTTATTCTACATCCCTTTATTTGGCTGAAACTGCCAGGGTTTGAATGTTGGGCCGAGAAGGGATCTTTTATTATTTCTCTTCCTTTTCAACACTGTCCTGACTTGCTTTTGTTTGTCTCAGCAGTCCTAGGAAATGTCCAAAATGCAGGATAAGTATAGGCTTACCATAAAGTACACGGGGAAATTTGGCTCATAGAAAATGCGACATAAACAGTCCATGAGCACATGGCCTCTGTGAATTCCAAGGTGACTTCAGTGCACTAAATTCATTCCATTTCTTCCATAGGGCAGTGAGACTTAGATGGGTTGTGGCATGTTGAGGGATACTGGTTTCTGTGCAGCTTTGGCCTCTGTGGCAAAACTGAATATTGGGAACAAGCAGGAAACCCCTGTCGGCTCTGTCCCTGGTGAGCCATTACTCTGGCCTCCATGGCTGCACTTCCACTGGCTCTGGCCTTGGTTCTCTGGTGGCTGCAGCTGCTGATCCACCCCGTGGGAGGCTACAGGCCACATAGCTGTTGAACATCTAGTATTTTCTTGACCTGAGACCCTCATGCATGCTAAATCCTCTACAGTGTAGCCAGAGGGAGGGGAATTTAATTGGTTTGGCTGATGATGGACCATCTTCTCCCCTTTGCTTCTAAAGTCTTGCCAGAGACATTTTCTAACTCATTTGACCTTCCAAGATCCTTTCTCTGCACCCAGTTGGTCCTTCAATTCCTGTTTCTCTCCATATTCTGCCCTGTGTTCCCATCTCTTAACACTGAAAAATAATTCTCCATTGTACTTCAAGGTCATTGAGGATAGGCCTTGTGTATGCATGTGGCCTCACAGATGCCATGTCAGGCTGGCCACTGGAGATATCTACCAGACACACACACTCTCTCTATACTGAATGAATGAACCAGTAAATGAATTAATGGATTATACTCTGTTGCTCTTGAGAGGACCTAGCAATATATACTTCCACATTATAAACTATTGGAACATAAAGGATGGAAAAGATATTTACTTGTATACACACTTTGCTTTGAAACATGGCCAAAAGTCAGCATCTTCTCCGGCAAACTGGCAATACCTTGGAATTTGATACCTTTCAAATCTGTAGGTGCTGGAAGGTGCTAAGACTATGGCCTAATTGAAATTCTCTAGCTTCTTCAATTGTGAGAAATAAATGCTATTCTGAGAGGAAGCTCTGATATTCCCATGGTAACAGGGTGCCATTAAAGGCATGACATCACAAAGCTGTCCTTGTTTGAGGACACCTGGGAATTTCAGGTATAGACAGAAATACCCTTACAAGCAAATTATACATACATATTCTGTGTGATTATGTGCACATGCATAGATATGCCTAATTTAGCCACACCTTTCATTTGGTCCCATTTACCATTAGACTTTTAACTACTCAAATCTCAAGTGTGGATGTAGTGTGAGGTGCTTTATCTTCTTGAAGAAGTGCTCATCTAAATTTTGTAATAAATATCTACCATTAATGTAGTGCTGCTCTTGGGCTGAAAAGAAAAAAAAAATCAAATCCTTTCCTTGTCTACTTACTATTACTTGTAACACAACTAAGAAAATATCGATTCTTAACACACCCTCTAAAATGAATAAATACATCGTCTTTATGCAAAATCATCCAGCACCATGCACCTGGCTGACCATTCACGATTTAGGTCAGTTCCAGCAGTGTGCCCAAAGGGAGTACTTTAGAGTTATAAGAAAGGATTATACAGACAACCCAGGCAAGGTCATCTAGAATGTCTTTTTTACCTGGTTGAAGAATTAGTCAAAATATTCAAACCATTTTTTTATTTTGTAGATGCCTCTAAGTACTTGGCACAGTATCTGAAAAAGGAAAATATTTTTTTTAAAGGAGAAAATGGAAGGGTCAGTGGATTTAAGAATGGCCTTGATTCCCTCATCATTGGTATAATCCCCTTGCTTAGTTATGGTTTCCCTTCTTATCACAGACAGTGCTTTTAATGTGTCCATTTTCATATTATACAATGCTTCCAGGAAAGGCACGAGGCAGACTGGATTAGCTCTGAGAATGTAGGAAAATATGACAAGGTGAAAGCCTAGCTATGAAGTTCGTTTGCTCCTAAATAATACAAACTTGACAGGGTTTGTAAGAAGAAAATGGGAACAATTTGCATAGCTTGTGTTGTAGGAACAAGTGTGTCTAAGTGTTTATGCTCACTGAAGAGGTGCTTCCAGATAGAGTGTTTGCCAAGGTGACTTTTCTCTATGGATGCTTTTAAAGGTTCTTGCTTCCCTTCCCTCCACCTAACCCCTCTCTCCCTTCCCCATAAATTTGGAATTGTTAAAGATGTGAGTCTGAATACTGGGCTTTGTTTATGACAGCGAGTCGCACTGAGTTCTTTAAATGAAAATCGAATGCTGTTTTCTAAATAATATCTATGTATGGTCCCTTCATTGACATTCACATTTTGGTTATGAGAAACAATTTGCTACATTTTCACCATTTCAAATGAGCCCCTATCAGTGGTCTCCATGAGGATTTTCCTGAGGGCTGGTGAACAAAGTGTCTGAGGATCAAAAGTTATTTTCTCTATGTCTGTTAAATCCCATACAATTGTAAGTAAATTTCTTTTTTCCCCAGTGGAAAAAATGTTCATCTAGAAAATTAAGCTGGAAGGAAACTTAAAAAACATAATTCAATCCCTTCATTTTCAAACATGAAGTGAAGCCAGAAAAGGAAACTAAGCCGTGCCACTAATTTGTGGCTGAACCAGAGCAGGAAACCAGGAAGCCCAGCTGCTAGTTCGTTGCTGACACAATGTACATTCAGTATATGTATATGTATGCCTATAATATCTGTGTATATATATTCCTGCATCTTAGCAATAAACTATTCACGTGTGTGTGTGTGTGTGTGTGTGTGTGTGTGTGTGTGTGTGTGTGTAGCTTGAATTCTAATTTTATATAACCCTTTATGACTCAAAATGTGGTCTGCGGACCTGAAGAATGGCCATCACCAGGAGCTTATTAGAGATGAAGAATCTCAGGCTCTACCCGAAACCTACTGAATCACAGCCTGCAGTCTAATAGGATCCCCAGGTGATTCATATGAATTAAACTCTAGAAACACTGTTCTAACAATTCCCAGTTTTCTGTAATAATGAAGTATAGTGATTCCAAGTCCAGAGATAATCCCGAACATTCATTATATATGTTGACTTCTCATCTCTCTTTTCTCTCTTGCACTGAATTTTCCAGTCACTTCCAGCTGCTAGAAAATAAAATGATATTGAAATTTAACACTTCCAGGCCACGCTTGCCTTTTAGCAAAAGGCGTTGCCTTCAGTTCCATTTTTGCTTTCCTGTATTCCAGTAGTAATTGTTAATATGTATTGTGTGTTTTTCCTGTGCCCCAAAGTGCACTGAGTAACTTGCATCCGTGGCCTCTTTTAATCCATGCAAAAATGGTGTGAGAATATGAGGATCATAATCTCCATTTTTCAGAATAGGAGACTGAGGCTGAAAGAGACTGAGTAATAGGATGTCTCAGAACTTGGACTCCAACTGAGATTTAGCTAATTTCAGGGTGTGTGCATTAACCACAACATACACTGCTTTTGCAATCGAAAGTTCTCGTTTGCTCTTTCTCCCAAGCATTTATGCCTCTAGAAAAGAAAATTAATTTACCAAGTAAAAACCAGAAGTCAAACATAGCGCAATGCCTGGTGCATGGAGGGCACTTGAGAAATTCTTGGTGGATATACGTATGAATGAATAAATGAAAAGGCCCCTGTCTCCCTGATAAGAAAGCACACATCTCTCTGCAACACCGAGAGAAAGGGGCGATGTCCAGCAGAAGGGATATCTCCCCTTTTCAGGCAGCTCATATTTCCTTGGGGTCCCTGAAACCTCTACCCTCTTTCTGCTTTCCTTTCTTTGCTCTGTGTGTTACTGCAAATGCCCTGTGGTTTTTCTACATTTTCAGTTTTTATTCTTTTTTTTTTTAAAGATTTTATTTATTTATTTCACAGAGGGAGAGAGATCACAAGGAGGCAGAGAGGCAGGCAGAGAGAGGGGGGGGGG
>LNAC01000055.1:4919919-5058182 GCA_002007465.1 Ailurus styani | reverse complement strand
AGACAGCCCGATGCGGGCCTCGATCCCAGGACCCTGAGATCATGACCTGAGGCGAAAGCAGAGGCTTTAACCCACTGAGCCACCCAGGCGCCCTCAGTTTTTATTCTTGTCCTATTGTCTTCACAGTAGTCTTCCTGGGGGACTGATGCCAAATCTAGTGACATCCTTGGAGGCCCTGAGCTACTATTTCAAGGATTCCAAGAAAGTCCCATTAACCCTTAATCCTCTTCCTTTTCTAGGGAGTTGCAGAGCTTCAACACCAAGCTTTAGGTTAAAATTCTATGTTATTAGGCTTTTGTACACTGTATCAGTGAAAGATCAAGAACCAGTCCCCGAGGAGTAAAGAAAACTGTAAGGATGCTGAATGCCTGGGACCAAGAGGGATGATGAGTGAGGAAAAAATGGAGGCTGATCCATCTGACAGGTTATTCTGGGAGAACTGACGATAAGTGGCTCGTTACCCACTTTATTTATTTTTTTAAAAGATTTTATTTATTTATTTGACACAGAGAGATATTACAAGTAGGCAGAGAGGCAGGCAGAGAGAGAGGAAGGAGCAGGCTCCCTGCTGAGCAGGGAGCCCAATGTGGGGCTCGATCTCAGGACCCCGAGATCATGACCTGAGCTGAAGGCAGAGGTCTTAACCCACTGAGCCATGCAGGTGCCCCTTGTTACCCACTTTAAAGCAGCTCCCACTCTGAAGACATAAAGGGCGGTGGGGCCAGTGAAGGGCAGGGAAACTGTACCCTTGTTCTGATTTGGTACAAGGAGACAAGAGTCAGGCCCTCTGGGTCTCATTTCCTAAGTTATAAAGCAATGCAGTCAGGGTGTTTAGCTATTTATTGCTTTTTGTTTGGGAGGTTTAAGAAAAGGGAGTCTGAATTGGGACAGTAGTGAGCCGGGCTCCGTGCAGACAGGTTCAAAAAGGCCAAGGAAGGAGAGTACAGCTCATCTCTGCCTGGACAGTTTGGCCTGTGCTCTCCTCCCCGTCCTGGGCCCTTCATTCTGGTCAGTGGTGCTCTTGACTTTGGGGACTAGCTCCCCCACGAGATGCAGTTCCACTTACCCAGTGGATCCTCAGATCTTCAAAGGCTCTGCACTAGGTAAGTTCCCAACACAGATGACCCCCTGCAGGATGGGGAAGCCATAGGCACACCTAGCCTAAAGCGTGTTTTGGGATTTTCCAGAGGACACTTTTCAAACCTCTGAGCTGCCAATAGTGATCCGAATGTCATCCACTATTTTACTATTTTTATTTGGTAAATGATTAATATATTAAAAAGAGTCCTTGCCCCATATGCATTTGTTGATTATATGAGTGTGTCTCTGTGTGTGCATGTTTGATTTAGTTTCTAGGCTGGAAAAACATCTTTGTGAACAAATTTATGGTCCTTCAGCCAGGAATAGATGAGAAATTGATTTAAGTTTCTTCATTCATTCAACCCAGATACGTGGAGCATCCGCCACATGCGGATTTTGTGCAGGAGTTGGAAATGAAGATAAACAAAATACAGCCTCTTCTTTTAAGGAATTCCTGGTGAAGTGGGGAGGAGGTAGGTATGCAAACAGGTAATTGTGATATAATGTCACAAATGATATAGCCGAGGTGGCAACAGAGTATTACAGGAACAGGGAGCAGGGAGGGGCAGGGTCTGTTTGGGAAATTAGCTGGTTTTATGGAAAACATGCTATCTGCAGATGGTGAAGCTGTAATACTTAATTTCCACATTCTATCTCCAACCTTGAGATGACATTTGATTGTTTAAGGGCTCAGCAACAAATCTTTTCCCTTATCTGTGGTCCCTCTTTAACCCAGGGAACAATTACAATCAGCTGAAATGCATCAAGGCAAATGGGGTAGAGTTTAAAGTAAAAGCCACTCTCTGCTGACACGGGTCGGCTCCTGGCAGCTACAGAGAGCACTTAATTTTACAGTTTTTTTTTTCTGATTAAGGCTTCTGCAGCAGCTCCTTCAGTAGAATAGGTAAGCAAAGCCAACAAGCTAGCAAATAACGTCACAGATCCTGTATTTCAGTCTTCCCTGCTTCTGGCATACTTAGCAGGATGTCATCTGCCTGGTGCACAAGGAAAATAAAATTGCTTGCATGAGGCCCTGGTTACAGCAAAGAAGGGGGGAAGCAGAAAGGAATTCAATCTTTGGCTTAGAGAAATCTAATTCTCTCAAGGTATATTGAAGTCCGCAAAGCAGTTATCTTTCCAAGCAGCTAGATGCAACCAGGAAATGTAGCTCCTAATAGCCTTGGTGAGATTAAGCGAAGTTTCTGTGATTGTGGTCCTTACACACAGGTCACGTAGGGTTTGATTCCCTCCCCTGTAGTCAGCCTGCACCTGCAGTCCCTTTCACACTTCTCTACCCTGTGCTTTTCACCTCTTCCCCACTGTTCCCAATCCACGGGCATCTCTCTTGGAGGAAGGAGGAATGAGTGGCTTGACAGTTTAGAAGGATATGTTTAATAGGAATTGATGGAAGCAGTCCAAGAAGGCCACTATTCTATTATTCTTGCAGCAGGAAAGGTTTCCAGGGCTTGCCACATTACCAACCCATTACCAAGGGTTACCACACTTTCTTGCTGAAGGATTTTGTGACTGAGGGGACTTGGTGTTTACTGGACTTGCAGGGAAATTGGGAGGCCAGCTGAAAGGGAAATTAATTTGAACTGTAATTGATATCAGGTCAGTCACAGGATGGTGGGAGGGAGCAGAGTTGTGGGGTGGTTTTTGGTTGAGGAAGGCAATACTGCTCCAAATTTGGCACTAGGACCCTTTTTGTAAGAAATGTAATTTATGAACAAGGGGTCGATTTGTGGGCCTGGTGGGTCTGGTTTGATTATAATGGATATGGCAGACTTTCAGATGGAAATACAGGTTGGCAAACATGCCAACAGATTTCGTATCACTTAATCTAATATTCTTTGCCTGTAACTGTTAATCACTGAAGAAATTCAGGCTCCTTAGACAAAAGCTATTTCTGCAGACACTGCCTGAAATTATCTTTTGGATTTTGATTTCAGTTTAATGTTTCTTCTTTCTTTCTTTTCTTCCCTCCTTCTTTCCCTTTCTCCCTCAGTCTTTCCTTCTCTCTTTTTTATTCTTATTCTCTTATGACTTCAGTAGCATCTTCCTACAGAAATAAAGGGAATAATGCCTTCTAAGGATACCCCAAATGCCCTTCCCACAACTCAAGCTGAGAAGTGACTTTCCTGAAAAGCAAGACTTCCAAAGATTCACCAGGATTGTAGCTTTTTGTCTTTTCTGGCCATTTGCAAAATAGACATACTTTTATTATTGCTGAATGATTCCTGTAATTGTCAATAACATAAACCAATTCAAACTGATTTAAGGAAGACAAAGGAGAAAGTTTTGTCCTGTAGAAACAGGAAGTTCAAGGGTAGTTTTAGGGTTACCTCTGCTAGATTCAAGATCTCAAAGGTGTCAGCCCCCTACCTCTGCCCCCATCTCTAGACTCTGCTTCTCCTTGTGTCCTTCATGGGTAAGGCCTGATGGTGGCCCTACGCTATTGCCTACAGCATTAGAGTCAAAAAGAAGTTCTCCATTCCCAAATTTTATACAATACCTTCTTGGAAGGAAAATTGATAGTCTCTGTGTTGGTTAATGCCTACTGTGGTTTAAGGAATGGGGGACAGTCATAGGTCAGTCCTCTGTCCATTTGTATAGCTTCCATGGATAGGTGAAGTACCATGGCTGACAATCCTGCTGGACAACATGGAGTATGAAAGGGACAGTTTCCAAAAAGAAAGAGGGGTGCTGGGTAGATAAATATATCAGATAACTACTATGGTATTGTCCTGGTTCTTTCTCCTTCAGGTGGCTACAGTTCTGGGAGAAGATAATCTTCTCCTGGTAGGAATATAGTTTGATTCTTCTCTTTAGGCATTTTAGGTCCTGTGAATAATCTGACCTCAACTTACATGTTCAGCTTTATTTTCTGTTGTTCCTTCCCAGAGTCTTATCTAGGCTCTAGGGAAACATGAACACTCACTATTCTCCAAATATTTTCTTCTCCAGGGTTTTGTATTGAGGGCCCTTGGTCATCAGAATTGGGGTAAACTATGCTTTTACAAATTAAAAAGTAGAATATTTAAAAATTTATTTTTTCTCTTTTTTCCAAAATTGATCTAAGGACCAGCTTTGTTTTTTTCTTCAGGATGCAATGGCCTGAATGACATTTGAGTAATATCTTTTTTTTTTCCTCCTGGTTCTTTCATTGCTATTCCAGTGCTTGACTTAGGAACCACTTTGTTACATTCTGTATTGTCCTCGTCGACATTGTTCTATAGCCCTCTAATTAAATTTTTTCATACTTCATTTAAAAGAGCATTTTTATCTCTCTTTTTCTTCTTAAATGTAAATATCCTGGACAATAGCAAAAAAAAAATGACAAAGGCTTCAATTAATATGTAGTCAGAAGACAATTGCAATAGAAAGAGTGACTATGGAAGTCTAAGAAGAAAATCAGGCCCTGGCCAAGAAAAGCCCCAAAGCTGCTCTCGTATTTTGGTTCATGATGCCTTTGTTCATTTCTGTGTGTGGGTCGTCATTGCGATGAAGCAGCAAAAGAAATAGGAATGAATATTAGAGAAGATATTGCGAAATTAGGATCCAGAGGAACTCCTTTGAAACTGTGCTTGTTTTGAATTTTTTAAGCATTATGAAAATGGAAGTATCTTAATTGTCTTTTATTCCTACATCTTCAAGGACCACAGAAGTATAGGTGTGGGGAAATGTCCTTGTAATTTTACTACATGAGTTAGTAGATTACTTTTGTTTCTAATACCTCTTTCTTTCATTTCCCATGCTCTGCTCTTCAACCCTTCAACACCCAACACACAGCTAACCGTCTTAGTGAAGCTGTCTCTGAAACAGTGGTTCTTGAGGTCTACAACAGGAACGACCATTCCTGGGCTCTTAGCGGAGATACAAACTCCCCCCCACAACCTGCTGATTCAGGAACTCTGGAGGTGAGGCTCTGCCACCTGGGGGTTCACAAGCACCCTGGCTTAGTAAATGATGCAGTTTGAATACCACAAGTCTAAAACTGAGCACAGTCTGTCTCCTATTTACATGGAGAATGTATAACGTGCTCTACTAGATAACATGCTCTGGGGAGGATGTCTATGTCACTTTTGATTTTTAGACCCCAATAAAAGGTAAAAGACATTGAAACATGAAAGTCTGTAGATGACTAGGCATAATAGAACATAGAGCTTACTTAAGAAAGAGAGAAGGAAACGGAGCCTAATCCAGTTTCTCAATTTTCCAATTTGCCTCCTGCTTTGACTGAATGGACCGGATAATTACTAAATCCCTATTTCAATTTATGTCCAGATTCCTATTTTGCTTTATGTGGTGTCTGTCTGAACACAGAACAGACGTGCTGGTCTGCTTAGTCACTAGATATGTATTCATGGATGGTGATCTGCTTTCCTTTTGCAAGCCAGCAATCACAATACTATTGCTTAGGGCTTTTGTGGAGTGTGCTGGTCAAGTTTAAGTAAAGGGCAAATCCACTTTAAATATATAGAACAGTCTATTAAACATTTTTTTGTTCTTCAGAAGACACAGTTGCATACCATCAAAACAGACTTTCCCTCACTTCAGGTGTTGCCTGGGAGGCTGCTGAGCTCCCTGGGTGTCTAACCTTGCCCTCTTGTCATCAGCTATTAAAACTGCTAAAACAGAAGAATGCTTAACCACTCCAGCTGTTAAAACATTAGTACATGCTTTGGTGAGCTCAAATTTAAATGCTTTGAATGGCCCTTTAGGGGATCGTCTTCTTTTTTAACTTAGAGTTCAGTCAAAATTCAGCCATAGGTTTAACTTCTTCAGTCCCTGGATGTGCTCATATTTCTCCATTCCCCCCCAAAAAGTCCAGTTAGCCACTAGTTTGAGGATTAATTTTGAAGCTGTTAGTTTTGTATTTAGAATTCACTAATCAAACTTTAATGGCTTTTTGCCTTTGCTTGCTGTTTTTCACCCCAAGTTTTCCCAGATTTTTTTTTTTAATCTACAATTCCAAATGATTCTTCCAGGATGAATCAGGACAGAATTAGTGAAAAGGGAATCTGAGAGAGCCTTTTTCATCCTACCTGCCTACTAGTTCTAGGGTACAATAACCAGCCCACATTCTGTCTCTGTTTCCTGAGCCCTACATCAGTCCCTTTCTCTTTTTAAACTTCTTTTGCTTTCATATTCCATGTTGCACATGTGCTGGCTTCTTATACACTCTACTAAATTTTATACGATTTTCCTTTAAACTCTCTGGTTTGCTCATTCTTTCATATATTTTTGATCCATTTGGACTTTCCTTAAGAAATATATTCAGTGTTCCCAAGGTTTGTAACTCAATCCCTTACCTTTCTATGGAAGTCCAGATTTCTGTTCTACCTGTATTCAACTTGGTTGTCTCAGGTCCTGCTACTCAAAGCATGATCTGTGTATCAGCATCACTGACGTTATCTGGGAAATGTCAGAAACATTGGGTCTAGGGCCTACCCCAAACCTACTGAGACAGAATCTGCATTTTATAAGATCCCCAGGTGATTTCTGTGCATGTTAAGGTTTGAAGACTATTCTAACAGGCACTTTGCACTGAATTAGTCCAGAACAGAATTTTTGACTCCTTTTTCTATCCAGTTCCTTTATCCATCTTCCCCATAACAATTACCATTCCCACATCATTTCTTTGTTTCCCTCACCCCTCTCAGACATTCCATTAAAATGTCCCAATGAGTCCTACCTCCAACTGTATCATGAATCCATTTGTACCATTCTTCATGACAACTGCTTTTCATCACTCTATTCACTATATCACTCATCACTGTTTGAGGTCATCTTGTATTTCTGTACTAGTGTTTTGTCTGCATTCTACCTCTCCCCCTGCAACTAAAAGGTAAAATCCTGAAGGGTAAGTTCTTGTCTGTCTTGTTCTTCTCTGTATCCTTAGCACCTAAAAGGATGAATGGCATGGGGGAAGATGCTCAAAGAAACAGTAGTTAATTGATGAAGTTTTTATTTACATTACCCAAACAGCATCTATCATGGATGAGATGTCTCATGACGATGTGAATAATTGATGAGTTGAGACTCAACATGGGCTTCTCCCTGGATCCCAAACTCTTATATGGATAAATATTCCATACTAAAGAAGCAACTTTCATTTTGAGCAAACTGGGAAGTAAATTAATAATACTGAGAATCAAGTGATTCGAGTTCATATCCATATTTAGTCACATACCAAATGTGTGACTCTGGATGTTAAATTTGAGTTTCAGTTTCCTCATCTATAAAAGGAGGGCATTGTACTACATTCAGGCTGTCTATCATATGTCTTCCTGATTGAATGTATTTTATGAAAAATGTTTTACCCACCCATTTCCCTTCCCCCAATTTTTCAATAATTATCTGGTACACATCAACTAATATAGGCTCTTTGTGCTCCTGTGTTATTGCTACCAGGTATTATGATAACAACTTTGAATCAGTGATCACTTTTAATTGAAGCTGAATATATTTAATTACATAATTTTGAGCTGTTCAAGTTTTTTTTTAATTTTATTTATTTATTTATTTGACAGAGAGAGAGAGGGAACATAAACAGGGGGAGTGGGAGAGGGAGAAGCAGGCTTCCTGCCGAGCAGGGAGCCTGATGGGGGGCTTGATGCGGGGCTCAATCCCAGGACCCTGGCATCATGACCCAAGCTGAATGAAGGCAGACGCCTAATGACTGAGCCACCCAGGCACCCCTTGAGCTGTTCAAGTTTAATTGAACCAAAATTACATTCAGAAACCGGGACACTATGCAAGATAACTGACAAAAAGGTAACATGGTATGAGTAAAGCTTGATATGCACTAACTCACCTATTATGTCCTATTCTTTTTTTTTTTAATATTTTATTTATTTATTTGACAGGGAGAGATTACAAGTAGGTAGAGAGAGGAGGAAGCAGGCTCCCCACTGAGCAGGGAGCCCGATGCGGGCCTCAATCCCAGGACCCTGAGATCATGACCTGAGCCGAAGGCAGAGGCTTTAACCCACTGAGCCACCCAGGCGCCCTTATGTCCTATTCTTATGTGCTAGTTATGGATTTTCTGTTTATTGTTCTTATCAACAAAGTGAACTTTATGTAGTCCATATTTACATGGACTTTTGATCATGTGGCCTACGGTTACAAATAAAAAGCAATACTAGTAAATTTTGAAGCCTTTGGACTAGAGGGTCTCTAAGATCTCTTTACTGTTTTAAAACCTACAAACATATATACATAGGCCACTTTTAATGGTACATTAGATACCTTACAATAAATTACAGACAAATCTATTTAAGTAATTCAATAACGAAAAGTGTTGACATGGATAAGTTACATAGGGTTTCTAGTCAAGACGGAGAAACAAAGACCAAATTTACTCTTTTACCTGAAATAATTAAAGACCAGACAAAGTTTATGAAATGACTATTTTTGAGATGTTGATCAAGAAAAGACAAATAAGATAAGCCCTAAAATTTCCTGATTGCTGTCTAGGCTGTGGCTCAGGGAAGAGGAATATAGCTGAGCTCTTCCTGTGTCAGATGCAGCTGGGAGTCTGGGAAGGCCAAGAGGGCTGGAGCCAACTCCAGAGTCCTAGTGATCTGAAGACCTCCATCAACCTTTCCCTCAGTGTTGATCAGTGCGTGTGTGAGGAACTAACTACTGAGCTGGGGAAATAACCCTACAAAAAGATTAGAGAGAAGTGCTCAGAACTGACATAGGGCCTTGGAGGAAATGGAAAGGTATTGGTCAAAGGGCACAAACTTCCAGTTATAAGATCCACAAGTTCTGGGGATATAATGTATAGCATGTTGATTATAGCTAATAATACTGTGCCGTATACTTGAAAGTTGCTAAGAGAGTAGACTTAAATATTCTCACCATAAAGAACAAATGGCAATTAGAAATTAGCATGATGTTTACAGAAAAATTTGAGAAGTAGATTGTCTTTAAAATTAAGACAATCTGCAAAATTAAGATGAGCCATAGACTGGGAGAAAAGCAAGTCACATAAAGAAGGGAGGGCTTCTATCCATAATATATAAAAATTCTCAAAATTCAACATTAAGAAAAGGAACCTTTTTGTAATGGACAAGATGTTTGCATAGACACTTTACAAAAAAATATGGGCAGCAAATAAGTGTGTAAAGAGATGCTCAACACTATGAGCTATTTGAGAAGTGCAGTTAAAACCACAGTGATGGGCACCTGGGTGGCTCTGTTGGTTAAGTATCCAACTCTTGGTTTCAGCTCAGGTCATGATCTCATGAGTCATGATTTCATTGGTCATGAGATGGAGCCCCACCTCAGGCTCTGAGCTCAGCAGGAAGTCTGCTTGAGATTCTCTCCTTTTGCCTCTTCCCCCGACTTATGTGTGCACTCTCTCTCTCAAATAAATAAATAAATATTTTAAAAAAAAACCACAATGAGATACCACTACAAACCTACTAGTATGTCCAACATGAGGTAGAATGAACGTATCAAGTTTTGGTAAGATGTGAGTCAAATGGAGCTTTTATACACAGCTGGTAAGAATGTAAAATGGTACAACCAGTTTAGAAAACAGTTTGACAGTTCTGTACAAACTTCAATATACACCTACCAAATGACCTTGCCATTCTACTCTCAGGTACTTATCCAAGGGGAGTGAAAACATGTTCATCCAAAGTCTAGGTTCATGAAGGTTCATAGCAGCTTTATTTATAATAGACCCAAACCTGGAACAACCTACCTGCTTATCAAGTGGTGAATGGGTAAAAACATGTTGTATAGACATTCAGTAGTCCCCCCCCCTTATGAAAGGCTTCGCTTTCTGTGGTTTCAGTTACTGTGGTCAACCATGGTCCAGAAGTCCACCTGATGTACCATCAGAGGATTAGTAGATAGTCTAACGCTATCACAACGCCTACATCACTCACCTCACTTCAACTCATCATGTAGGCATCTTATCACCTCACATCATCACAAGAAGAAGGGTGAGAACAGTACAAAGAGATATTTTGAGAGAGAGAAAGACAACATTCATATAAATTTTCTTACAATATAATTGTTCTATTTGATTATTAGTTATTCTTGTTAATATCTCACTGTGTCTAATTTATAAATTAAACTTATCAGTACATATGTATAGGAAAACCATATATATAATATATATTATATATTTTACATGTATATAACACACAAACACACATATATGGGGTTTAGCACTATCGCAGTTTCAGGCATCCACTGGAGTTCTTCGAACATATACTCCATGGATAGGGGGCCATAAGGTATAATAGAACGCTATTCACATTGAAAATAAATGGACTATTTATATATGCAACATGTGAGTAGATGTTCAGAAAAGGGTTAAAACTGGCAGGCCTGAAACTTCACTCCTTAAAAAGTCCGGCTGAAATAGCTGTCCCTTGGCTGGTGTCTGGGAACTTGGATTTCAAGAGGGTTCCCATCATTGCCAGAACTGTTAAGAACGACTCAAGTATATGTGCCCCTTCGAAGGGGCACACGTACCCCAATGTTTAGAGCAGCAATATCCATAATAGCTAAAATATGGAAAGAGCCCAGATGTCCAGTGACAGATGAATGGATATATAAGATGTGATCTCTATATATATATATATATCATATGATATATGATATATGATATGATATATATGATATATATCACATATTATTTATATGATCATATATATACGTATATGTGTGTGTGTATATGTGTGTATATATACATATATGTGTGTATATATATGTGTATATATATATATATCTCCATCCACAATGAGATATTACTCAGCCATTAAGAAGAGTGAAATCTTGCCATTCACAACAATGCACAATGTGGATGGAACTAGAAGGCATTATGGTAAGAGAAATAAGGCAGTCAGAGGAAAACAAATACCATATGGTTTCACTCATGTGGAATTTAGGAAATAAAACAGATGAACATAGGGGAAGGGAAGGAAAAATAAAATAAGATAAAAACAGAGGGAAGCAAGCTATAAGAGATTCTTAACTCTAGGAAACAAATTGAGGGTTACTGGAGGGGAGGTGGGTGGGAGGATGGGGTAACTGGGTGATGGGCATTAAGGAGGGCATTTGGATTAATGACCAATGGATGTTATATGCAACTGACGAATCACTAAATTCTACCTGGAAACGAATAATACAGTATGTGTTAATAAAAAAATAATGACTCAGTGTGCCTAAACTACTTGCACAAACAGTACAGCTTATGCTGAACACGGTTTTCTTTTGAGAATCTGGAAATTTGTAACATGCTAGGCAGAGGCTGCCTACATGACCAGCCCCAAATGAAAACCTTGGGAACTGAGTCTCAACTAAGCTTCTCTGGTAGATAACATTACACATGTGTTGTCATAACTTGTTGCCTGGGTGGGGGAGACACACTGAGTGTGTCCTGTGTGACTTCATTGGGAGAGGACTCTTATTCCCGCAGGACTTACTTCATGCTTCTTTTCCTTTTCTGATTATACTTTGTATCCTTTTTGCTGCAGTAAATCATAGCCATGGGCAGTTGAGTCCTGTGAGTTCTCCCAGAAAATCCTCAAACCTAATGATGGTCTTGAACTTGTGAAAGAAGCTAGACTCCCTCCCTCTCAAAAACGAGTACCTGCTATATACTATATAATTTTATTTTATTTTATTTTATTTTTTTTTTTTTATTTATTTTTTTTTTTTAAAGATTTTATTTATTTATTTGAGACACAGAGAGAGATTACAAGTAGGCAGAGAGGCAGGCAGAGAGAGAGGAGAGAGGAAGAAGCAGGATCCCTGCTGAGCAGAGAGCCCGATGTGGGCCTCGATCCCAGGACTCTGGGATCATGACCTGAGCCGAAAGCAGAGGCTTTAACCCACTGAGCCACCCAGGCGCCCCTACTATATAATTTTATATGTGTGTGTGTTTGTGTGTGTGTGTATCTATCTACCATACTATATGATTTTATATGGGTATGTTCATTTTCCTAATTGTGGAGCTCGTTTAATGAATAAATGCATATGTTAAAACATCAAGTTGTACAGCCTAAATATGCGTAGTTTATTGTAGGCCATTTGTACCCGAATAAAGCTGTTCTTAAAACAAAACAAAAAAAAAGGCACACCGCACTTTCTGTGTAATAGGTAATATTTTTGGCATTTTATGTGAATTATACTGTTTTGTCTTTCTAAAACCTTGTGAGGTAAGCACTATTATTATTCTCAGGAGGCTGAGTTTTAGATAAGCAAAATTACTAAGCAAAGCACGCAGTAGAGAAAGAGCTTGTTCTTTAACCCAAGTCTGGCAGAATTCCAACACATATTCTCCATCGACTCTTTCATATTTCATGTATGAATTACTGAGAAATTAATTTTGGTAATTATTTTGAAATTTCTCATCTACGAATGATCTTCCACTGGCACTTCACCTTGGGGATTATAGGATGTCATTAGTTCAACTTTGTGTCTTCTGGCTCTTGGGCCTATTAACCACTACTGCTCTGCTGTGACAGCCTTAGGGCTTTAGAACAGCAGAGGCCAATGACTCCGGCTTCAGAATTCACTTACACTGACTCCTGGTGCCTTTACTCAAGGTTCCTGCTTCATGTCCCTGTCCCTTCTAACCTTGGTTCTGTGCTGCTTCATGTCTTTGTCCTTTCTAACGCACATACTTCAAGTCCCAATTCTTTCTCAGATTTCTTACTGAGTTACTGACTTATTTTGTCTCTCTTTCCCACCTCATTATCTGTGGCTCTCTCCAACTTATATTTTGACTATTGATTCCATGGGATTCTTGGCAGTGACTGCACCCACTGCTCTGGGCAAGAGACCCTCTTCCCAGCCCACCGTGACTCCCCTAGCTCAAGCTAGACTCCATCTCCAGAAAAGAAAAAAAAACAGACATGGAAGTCAGTGAATCAGGTATACTTTCAGAGATTAAGCTAAAATTAAAGGAGAATAAAAAAGAAGTCTGCTCTTGTGTTTTGATGTATGTAACTTATTGCTGTTTGGCACTCTGCTGTACATCATCTGCTATTGTTACATTTGTCACATCAATCAATCAGAGGCAATTATGAAACCGCCAACTCCATCCTTTTTATTCAACAAGGCTGTCTAATTCTACAGCTATTAATAACCTTCTTATCTCCTAGTTTGTCATCCACCCTTTTCCCTGCTCCTTTTCCAGCATTTCGATCACCAGATCTGAAATGGCTTGTGAGACAGTTGCATGTAGAGGAAGTTAAGAAATTTAACCATATTGCTTGCACCAGTCTGAAGTAATAGGGAATTATTTTCATGCTGGCGCCTGGTATGTGCATTGTGCCATAAATTATGTAAGCTGTTTTGAAATGGAGAAAAAAAAAGATCCTTTTCTTAGAGTGTGGATCTGAATGTTTTCGCTGGATTGCGTAAGAAATAGTTTCACTGGCATAGGAGACAGTGTAATCTCCCTGAATTTCATGTCATGTCATAGACTTGCTGTCTGGCTGGGAATCAGAGAGTTCACATTTAATTTTATCTTTCTCACATCTAGTAATACTAAGGAGTAATAGTGAAAATGAATTCTTGCCTCAGTAGCATTTGGAATTTTAAATTGGCACCTAAAATTGTACTTCCAAAAGCCTCATTTCTGTGGAGACAGTCTATCTGTGAAGGTTAAATGCTAAGTATGTGCTTGCACCCTGGGCTGCAATCTCTCTGTGCCTCATGATCCTTCTTCACTTAACGGATACGATATAAGGAAGACAGGGATGCGATTTCATGGCAGCTTATAGGGAAGAGACAAAAAAAATCCTTGAATTTTATGGTAATGTTTGATGATCAGGCCAAAGTGTCAGGATATTCCTTCCCTCCCTCCCTCCTTCCCTCCTTCCTTCCTTCCTTCCTTCCTTCCTTCCTTCCTTCCTTCCTTCCCTCCTTCCTTCCTTTCTTCCTTCCTTCCCTCCTTCTTCCTTTTTTTAACAGAGAGCTTGGGAACTTGATCATTTAGCACAACAAGAGAATTCAAACAGGGTCCATGAAAATTTTCTTAATTCTACCTGTATCTTGGTAATCCACTTTAGATACTTTTTAAAAAAATGAAGTACCACATAAATAAATGGGCCAATGTATGAATTCAGAAAATGTACTTAATTTCTGGAATCCTGGCTTCCTCTTCTGTACGGTAGACATTATTGTATGGAACCAAATTAGCGCTGCTCATGACTTTGGCCCACTTTGTTTCTGTGGGGGGGTGTATAGAAGTAGTTGCTCAGAATGAGTAGATGCTTAACTTTTTCAAAGAGAATAGCAGAGGCATTAGTAAGAATACCTTTTTTTCCCATTTCTTTTTTATTTTTTTAATTTAATTTTATTTTTTCAGTGTTCCAAGATTCATTCTTTATGCATCACACCCAGTGCTCCATTGCAATACGTGCAGAAACCTAATGCAAACACATTTAAGCAAAGAATAAAGTTGGCTCATTTATCTTTAAAGTTCATGGGTAGATTTTTGTCAGTCAAAGCTAGATGGAGGGGCTCAAATAATACCTTTAAATTTGGTTTTCTCCTTCTCTATTACTTATTTATGCCTTGTCTTAAATGGGATCTACTGTTAAGCATTCCCGTTCTACAAGGTGGCTTCCAGACACTCTTTACTTGCATTCTAATAGCTCTCCATCCAATTGAAAGAGCCTCTTTTTCCCCCTAAGTGGTTTTTCAAAGGTTTCATTGGATGAGCTTATGTCTTAAATCTGTTCTTGAACCAGTGACCCTGGGGATTCACTGCTCTGACTGGATCGGCTTGGAGCATATATTTATGGTCAGGACCCAGGGTGTAGTTTTACCACTCAAACCACGTGGACAAAGAGTAGTGGAGGAATGATTTCCCAAGGGGAAATGCTGATTTTTTTTTTTAATAGAATAAGAGGGAATAAATCCTGGGCGAGAATTAATAATAATAGCTGACAGTTACACACTGCTTATTTGGTGCTGGGTAGTGATTGATCTGATTGCCCTAGATATATTAAGTTATTTAAAAATCAAAGTAACTTAGGTTACAGAAGAGGAAATTAAGGGCCAGAGAAGTTAAGTAACTTGCCTGACGTCACACAGCTAGTATTCCGAGGCAGGCAGCCTGGCACGAGAGTTCATGTAAGTCACCTTAATGCATCACCAGGGGACAAGTCCTCTCAGAATCAAAAAATCTACTTTCACTCAGGCTCTGGAATTCCATCTACCAGGTTCTGACTCATTTGCTTATAAGCCATTGGATGTGAACAAGTTCTTAACCTCTTTGATTTTGTTTCCTTATCTATAAAGTAGTGGTGGTAATATTACCTGGAAGGTTAAATAAGTAAATATATCACTGGCATAGCGTAGGCCCCTGACAGCTGGTAACTCATATGACAATCATGTTGTCATACCCTGGGCATTAAAAAAAAAAAAAAAACCCTGACCCTCTGAATTCCTAAAACAGGCACATCATGGAATGTGAAGTAGTATTTTCTTCTCTACACACCAAGAAAATGGTTAAACATAGATCTTAGTTCTTATTTCTCTTCTGCCCGATTTACATTTTAGGGATGGTCTCATCACTGATTTTACATTAAATACAGAGGTGTGACTAAATAATTCTGTCTTGAAGCATAAATTAAGAAGGCAAATGTACTTAGAATTACACTTCCCCCTCCTTTCTCTCCTCCTCCTCCTGATCGACATGAAATACCATTTACTAAACACCTACACACAATGTGTGGTACATCATCCCATGCTCTCTCCTAATTTTCTTGGCTTTTTAAAAATGCTTTTTATTACAGAAAGGAAATAAATCATTGAAAAGTATGACATTTTTCTGTAAATAAGTAAGGGTGTATGTAACTCTTGAAAAGAGATAGTATAAATATGTATTTTAGTAACATTTTATCACAAACAGTGGTGACAGGAGTTTCCTAACCAGGAACCATATATTCATAATAATGAGACAAAACTGTTAAGTTCTGGAAGAAAGAGACAACTATTGTTTGTTTTTCTGTTTCTTTGGGCACCCATCAAAATATGTTTTTCTCCTTAATGCATCATCTTGCTTTTCTCCTAAAAGAGAGCATTTTACCAATTCCTTTAAGGAGTGAAATGGATAATAAAAAATATTATGGCATGTTTCAAAGTCTGGCTCTTTAAACAGGTAAGTGATATAGCTGTTAATAAAATACCGGGGAACCAGAAAATGGAACTCCTAACTTGTTTGATTAAAAAGATGTTTAAGAGGGGTTGTCTCAGTAGGTAGAGCATATGACTGTTGATCTCAGGGTCTCAGGATCTCAGGCTCATGAACTCAAGCCCTATGTTGGGTATAAAGCTTACTTAGAAAAATAAAGGGATGTTTGGAAGACAGTATTTAGTTGAGAAGGCGGAAGACACAAGAAAGAGTCTTTTTCTTTAGCACAAAATATTTGAACAGAGCCATAACATGTTTCTTTTATTTTCTGATTATGTAGTCAAAGCCCAAATTTCATTTTGCCTGGTGTCTAGTGAAACATGCTAAAGTCGACTTTCCTTTTTTTTTTTTTTTTTTTANNTTTTTTTTTTTTTTTTTTAAGATTTTATTTATTTGTTTGACAGGGCGAGAGATAGTGAGAACAGGAACACAAGCAAGGGGAGTGGGAGAGGGAGAAACAGGTTTCCTGACAAGCAGGGAGCCCGATGTGGGGCTCAATCCCAGGACCCTGGGATCATGACCTGAGCCAAAGGTAGATGCTTAATGACTGAGCCACCCAGGTGCCTTAAAGTAGATTTTCCATCTGAGTTTTCTTGGCCTCATATTCTCTAAAATGGTGCACAGAAAGGAACATTACCTGTGTCTTAGGTAGATTTTGGCTTTAGTACTGTCTGTCAGTATGTGACCTTGGGCAAGTTCTCCAGAAAGCAGGTCAATTCTGCTGATGAGCTGTTAAACAAATAAACAGTTTTGGCCAAATTTTCTTGTGAAAGTTTTAACAAAAATATTAGTAAGTTTAGCAGAAGTGTGATTTACGGTAAAGTTGATATACTAGCTGAGAAAACAAAGAATTTATTTTTTTATTTTCTTTAAAGATTTTTTTGTTTTTTTAATTTGAGAGAGAGATAGCAAGAGAGAGCATGAGTGGAGGGCAGAGAGAGGGTGAGAGAGAAGCACACTCCTCGCTGAGCAGAGAGCCTGACGTGGGGCTGGATCCCAGGCCCCCCTGGGATCATGACCTGAGCCAAAGGCAGATGCTTAATTGACTGAGCCACCCAGGTGCCCCATGAAAATGGTCAAAGAATTTAAAGAACGATAAAAAAGTTCCTATAAGAAATGCTATCTTTCAACTAAAATTCGACTTTTCATACATGTTAGAATTGTTTCCTCTCCTTTTAGATTTGAATTTGGATGCTTTTGACTGTCATTTTTGTACTTTTTCAAACTTTAAGCACTTTTAATATTCTGTTGCCAACAACTCAAATGGCATATCAGCTTTCAGTCTGTATCTCTAGCCATTTAAAATTTAAATTTAAATTCAATAGCGTGTGAAATATCACAATTTTAAATTAAATTAAATTTTAATTTTAAATTAAATTGAATTTCAACTTGAAATGGAATTAAATCTATTTTAAATTAAGTCTAATTTTCAGTTATTTTTATTAAAGTAAGATTTAATCACATTAAGCATTTAAATTCAATTAAAATTTAGACTTAAATCCAAGAACATCTTAAGGAAATAAGAATAATCTGAAAAAACATCATAGAAATTGCAGAAACTTTGTTTCCTGATGAGAGAGAATTGGGATAGGTTAATGTATTGTAAGTTTACTGAAATACCAGATGTAAAAGAATTAAAAAGTTCAAAGTATGTAAAGGAAGTGGGACAGTTCAGAATCTTTCATTATGGCAGTTCATATGATTAGGACTGCTAATACTCTGACAAATCAGAAAATGTGAAGGAAGAGTTTAAAAATAGGCCAATAAATCCTAAAATTGCTAAAATCTGACAAGAAGTAATGTTCAAGTGTGTTTAGAAATCAGTAGAAACTAAGAAATTCTTTTTATTTTTTTAAAGATTTTATTTATTAATTTGAGAGAGTGAGCAGAAACAGAGAGAACACAAGCAGGGGAGCGGCAGGCAGAGGGAGAGGGAGGAGCAGACTCCTCACTGAGCAAGGAGTCTGATGTGGGACTCGATCCCAGCATCCTGGGATCCCAGGATCCTGGGATCATGACCTGAGTTGAAGGCAGACGCTTAACCAACTGAGCCACCCAGGCACCCAGAAGCTAAGAAATTCTTATCATAAGGGCTGACCTTTCTCTTTTGTTTTTAAAGAAAATTTTATTAGCTGAAATAAACATCCGACCTTCCTTTTGAGCTCTTAAAATATTCCTATTTGATTTTCAGTTTCCTCATCTGTTCAAACTATGAAAATCACTTTCATTAAACCAGTAAATGTGATAAATAGAACTAATTAGACATGAAAGAAGTTGAATTTTGCTGAATTAACTTTAAGGGCACTGACCTACTGCTGGCTGCTAACTTCCCCAAACCTCACATTCCACGGCTGTAAAATGAGAATGGCAGTAACATTGCTTTCTTCCTTTCTTGTTCCGTCATCTGTATTTCTCTTGTACCATCTAAGTCTTTCCGTCAAAGTATCTTCTCTGTAAACATTCCCAGGGCCTGACACATGGTAGAATAATAATATTAATAACTGCTCATTTCATGCCAGTCATGGTGCCAATGCTTTACCTAATTATCTCCTTTGATCCTGACATCAAGTTGGCGAGAAAGGGACTATTATCTCCTCACTGTAGATAAGGAAACAGATGCTCAAAGAAGTGATTTTATGAAAAAGAGGCACGGGGAGCAAATAATGGAACTGAACTTCAAACCCAAGTGGTGTCACTGCATGGTGGCTGAACGGAATTTCTAAGAATACCAATAGGCCAGCTCTTTTGTGCGTGTGTGTCTGTGTTTATGGTGCAGGGCTCCATATTGTCTGGTTCATTTGTTTCTTTTTAGGACTAAAAACATTTTCAAATGTGAGGGCCTCTCAAGAGGCTAATATGGCATGTGAATGCAGATATTTCTTTCAGCGCCTATGTGGACTGGGTGAGGATGAGAGATTGGGGGTGGGGGGAAGGGAGGATGGGCAATATGACCTAAGGATTCATTACAAGACAAAGGGGGATGAAGCAACATGTACAAGAGAAGACATCGACCTGAATGTGCTGGTGTTTTGACCCTCAGGAAGACTGGTGTGGATTACTCTGAATTCAAGAGAACTTCTGGGTCATTAGTCCGCATTGCTTCTCATTAGCTTCTGTGGAATCACATAAACTAGATTTGTTGGAGATGTAGATTTGTTGGAGATGTGTAATGAGCTGGGGCCACAGACATCTCTCTGTCTCCATTTGCAGGGAGTTCTTGATGTCTTTGCCTTCGGCGTTTACTGCTATGAATGTGGTGAACTTACACATTCTGAAAATTAACAAAGAACACCTGGCTATCCTTTTCTGGGCTGAAAGCCTCATTTGGTGTCAAATATTAGCATGCCCAGTGAGAAGTACTTGTTTATCCATCCATCCCTTAAACATTTAACGTGCTCTTACTATGTTTCAGACACCACTAAACCTTATAGCCGCCAAGATGAAAATGATATTGTCCCTGCCTTTTGGAGTTAATGAAGTAATAGGGAGAGACAGACAAGCAGGAAAGATTATGATATGATCAGATATGTACAGTGTGAGAGAGACAAGATAAGGATAATTTCCAATATTAACTGAGAGCTTAATTCGTAACTAGAAATTGTCTCAGAATTTTATATCTCATGTCTTTTTATTCTTACAAAGTCCTATGAGCTAGTTACTCTTATCATGCTGAATTAAGATGGGAAAACCAAGACAGAGTGATTTTGAGTAACTTGTCAGGACCACAGAAGTAGCAAAGAGATGAACCCATATTCATATCCAGATAATCTATCACCCAAATCAGGGTACATGAAACACTGTGTTAATATTATTTCTTATATGGGACTACAAATAGAGGTTCCAGTGTAAATGCAAAATGTATTCTCAACATATTCAAGTTATAATGAAGGTTGGAGACTTAAAATAAGTTTCTGCTTTTGGGAAAAGGGATAAGAAATTAAATAAACATGTTTCAAACAAAGCAGTAACATACGGTGCTTAAGAATCAGGCTGCTGGGTTGAATTTGGACTCATCTACTCCTTGCTAGCTGTATAACCTAGAATAAGCTATTTAATCTCGTTGGGCCTCTGTTTCCCTCATCTTTAAAATGGAATGTTAGTGTATAGCCCATAGGTTTTTGGTGAAGGTTACATGAGAATATTTGCAAAGTACTTAGCAAGATGCTTAGAGGTTAGTAGGAAGTGATCAATAAATACTAGCTCTTATTAAATGTAATCAGAATATTTACAAATGAATTCTTTACAGCATAGAAACCAGTACTGTATCTACTCCGAGTTTTGAGAGAAAGTAAAGTATAGGAGCGGTGGAGTAACTTGTAAAGCAGTTGGTCAGGCAAAATATCAAAGAAAAATAGAACAACCAATGGGGAGAATTGGGGGTTTTAAGCTAAATAAGCTAAAATTCAAAATTGAAGAAACTATAATTTTGGATTGACTTAAATATTACCTAAAAGACAGGGTCCCTACCAATCATTACCAAAAATCATTACCGAAAGGAAAAATTCCCAAGAACCCCACCAAAGATAAACAAAAAGATCTGCACCCGAATATATACCACAAACTGTTGAAAAGCCGAATGTAAAAAGAAAAGAAAAACTTGAAAGCAGCAAAGGAAAAAGGACCTAATGTGCGCAGGGGAATAGCGATCTGAGGAATGACTCATCAGAAACCGCGGAGCCGGAAAGTAGTGGAGTGACATGTTCACAGTGCTGGAGGAGAAAATCCTGTCAACCATGACTCGTATTATCAGCAAAATTATCCTTCAACAGTGACGGCAAAGTAAAGACATTCTGCAATAAACAAATACTGAGACAATTACTTGCAAGGCACTTTCCATTCGCTGGATGATTTAATCTTGACCCAAGACTTGTTAAAGTTTTCTTTTTGTATTCCTACTTTGTGGAGGAAGGCACTGTGAAACCAAAGAGAAGTTAGGTAAATGGCCATATAGCTAGTGAGTGGGATTTGAACCCAGATCAGTGGGATATGACAGGGCATTCATACCCCTTCCAGCTTTCCAGGAAGTTCATTCTATTGGTCTTCTTGCTTCCAAGCTGCTCTCCTTTCTCTAGGGAGACTAGCGCTGCCGTAGGGATCCTCCCACGTTATCACTTCCTTGATGTTTCTTCGTCATTCAGAATATGTCAGTGGCTTTTTCTTACCTGTAGCAGGAAGGCCAAAATCCTTAGGCCGATTTCTAAGAACTTTTAAAATTTGGCCCTTGGGCGCCTGGGTGGCTCAGTGGGTTAAAGCCTCTGCCTTCGGCCCGGGTCATGATCTCAGGGTCCTGGGATCGAGGCCCGCATCGGGCTCTCTGCTCGGCAGGAAGCCTGCTTCCTCCTCTCTCTCTGCCTGCCTCTCTGCCTACTTGTGATCTGATCTCTCTCTGTGTCAAATAAATAAAAAAAAATCTAAAAAAAATAAAATTAAATAAAAAAAAATAAAATTTGGCCCTTAAGTACCATTGAAACATGATCTCTTAATATTCCCTAAGTTGACTGGTTTATATCATATCTACCAACCCTTTCCTCTCTATCAGTTAAAGTCTGCTTTATTTTTTTGTATGTGTGTGGGGGGGAACCAATTCAGAGCTCATGTCTTTTAATTTTTCTCTGGCATTTCCACTCTTTCTTTACTCTCCCTTTTTGCATATTACCATTACCCTCTATGAATCTATGTGTTGCCATATATTGTGAGGTTTTATATATGTAATATATTCACATACGTATGTATGTATTTTATATATATATGTATATATATATATATATCATATCTCATAAGTGGATAGGAAACAAATCATCTTATTTTTTATGTCTCCAGCAGGACCTAGCACAATACTGTCTATATTTTAAAAACCTATTAAATATTTACCAAATAATGTCTTATGTTTTTTTGATAAAAAACTAAATATTAAAGTCACATAGTGAGGACCTCCCCCACCCCCCACCACTACCATATCCTGGTATTTAAAGTGATCCCCTTTTTGGTTGGAAAATTAGTCTGGTCTTTTTAAAATCAAATCTGAAGGAAATAGAAGCCTTCTCTCTTTTTGTGTTCTAGGCTCAGGAGGCCACCACGATTTTTCAAAGCCAAACACTTATGAATTTCTTCTCAACTGACGTTGTCACAAACCCAGGGAAAATCAAGACAGCTGTTAGTGGTCATGAACACTCACAGCTCATAAATTTAGTAAGCTAAGATGGTAGCCAACTGCAGTTTGATGGGGTAGGTATGGGAAGGTTCCCTCAGATTTGGACTGTACAATGTTGTGGTGCTTATGAAACACAAGTGGACTCAATTAACTGACTCCAAACTAGACTCTCTCTTACATATATTGTAAGAGTAGTGAAGAGGGTTAGTATTCCTGGCAAAGTAATTGATTTTATAGTGGAAGCTGAAGACTTAAAACATTGCTATTTGGGGATTTTTGTCTGTGAGTCTGTTTTTTTTCCCCCTTGTCTGTCTTAAAAACACGACTGGGTCAATCACTAATATGGATGTCTTTCTGTTTCTCTTTTTCCTTAAGCTTCTCCTCTGATCTCGTTCTCTCAGAGAAAAAAAATCAAATCTTTTTAGGGGTACTCTTTGCCCCAGATACATCCTAGTTTCATTTATCTCCTTAAATATGCTATATGTATACCTTCATTTATCTAGGTTATCTTCTGGCTATATATTTATTGAGTTTACCAAAAGTAAGACACTGTGATTAGTGAGACAGTGTGATTAGTGACTGGTAATTAATGTTGGTTCTCTGCCCAGCCCCTGATTAAAATTTTTACCATCTAAGGGAAGTGGGGAGAGGGGACTGTGTTGGAAGGAAAGAAGGTGAGTACAGATGAAGAACTAGCAGGGAGGGCGCCTGGGTGGCTCAGTGGGTTAAAGCCGCTGCCTTCGGCTCAGGTCATGATCCCAGGGTCCTGGGATCGAGGCCCGCATCGGGCTCTCTGCTCAGCAGGGAGCCTGCTTCCTCCTCTCTCCTCTCTCTCTGCCTGCCTCTCTGCCTACTTGTAATCTCTCTCTGTGTCAAATGAATAAATAAAATCTTTAAAAAAAAAAAAGAACTAGCAGGGACAGTTTTGGGAATGATTGTGGAGGCTGGATTCTCATATTTCCAGTGTTCTCCCATCCTTATCTGAATTGGGGCCAAAAAAGCATAAAGGTATGCTGATAATTGCAGTTGCTATCCTGGAAATCTCAGACTGCTAAAAGAGCCAGAATCAATATTTGAAAATATTTAGGGCAGAGAAGATAAGTATGAGGTGGGACCAAGCCACAATCATGGGACTACATGAATTTGGTTTGTACATCCCTCACCTCCCACCTAGTGAACTACATTGCCTTTTTGTTAATCTTGCAATAATGCGATCAGGCATTTTATATGAGTGAATAGTTGAACTAACATCACTCTTTGGATGGGTTTTTTCCTACTTACTGAACTCCTGCTATATGCCAGGCATAGTCTAATGTGCTAGAGATACTTGCTGGTAAATATGATAGACACAAACCACTCCTTTTACTGTTCAAAGTTTTGTAGGAAGAGTAAATGCCACTGTCCTCATGATTTTTTTCCTCTCCATATCTCAAATCAATGAGAAGGAAAACATTTACCCACAATCTAAGTTTATTTTATCTATATTACTGCAATCCACCAGGCATAAAACTCTAATATTTAGATGGGGTAATCTAACAGTAATAAAAATTACAACATTTTTTATAATCTACTTTCACCTATATGATTTCTTGGGATTTATAATCTACTTTTACCTATGTGATTTCTTTTAACCTCACTGAGATTCTGCTTTTTCTTCTGGAAAGTAAGACATAACAATACCTATCTTACATGGATAGATATAGATACCCAGCCAGCCTAAGGTTATGCCTGCCAATTATGAAGGTCTGCATTTTATAGATGCTGAACCTGAGCCTTAGAGAGGATATGTAAATTGCCCATGGTTGAATATAAAGCCAAAGGGGACAAACAAGACTTACAATATATTCTTTGGACTCTGAAGTCTATAGTTTTTCCATTATACATCAGTTGTTGCTCAATTGACCATCAATCAATTGGGAGACAAGAGTATATCCTCTCAGAACTTCTCAAGACTTAGTGTTCCAGGAAAGCTGGCTACATTTTACTCTTTTTGGCGGCCTGTGTAATAATAGTACAACCAAACAGGAAAAGAAATAGAGAGGAGAAACAGGGAACATTACTTTAAGGTAATAATACAATTCATCCACAAGCTGACCACCCAGAAATAATCAATTTTGTGCGTATACTTCTCATCATTATTTTAGAAAGCATTCTACTTCCAGGCTGTTCTTTTTTCTTTAAGCCCCAGTCATAGGGAACTGATTGCATTTGTTCCCTAGAATATTAGAGAAGGAGCAGACCTTTCAGGCTATCTAGTCAAACTCCTTTGCTATTTAAATGAGGAAGTCACAGCTAGAAAGGTGTATCTATAGACTAAGGCAAAATCCTAAGATGGGAAAGCAATTAGTAACTTAATGAATTATTTTCTGCAAGTGACTGCTTACAAAATAAATGTTCTATGGCTTAACTATAGGATAATAATTGAAATTTTGTCTGAGTTTAAATTTAGACAGTGTTTTTATCTTTTACATCATTGTTTCAGACCTAACAGAGTCTTTGCAGGGCCTGATGTATGGTAGCTCTCAAAAATATTTGCAATGTTAATGAATGATGCACATATGACTTATGTATACACTTTGGAAATAATTAACACAACTTTTTAATCTGAGACCATTATCCTCATATTCAGGCACATCATCATCACCCATGAAATTTTATTGACTGTGTCCCGTATACAATTATAATAGGAATGCAAAAGAAGGGACGTGTATAGAAATATTGATCAGTTGGAACTGAGTTGCATAATGATTAAGGTTGAGTATGTGTGTGCATTGGGGGAGGGAGGAGGTGGAAATAATTAAAAGGAGAGAGGAATGTAGGATGCTGCCATTTGTGGTTATGGTAGTGACATCAACTGATAAATGAAACAGAAGTATTGTGATCAATACTACATAGTTCTATCCCTGTTGTTTATGGAAAGTAAGTTGTCCACACGAAGGAGTCCAGTTACAGGTGAAGGTGAGGAATTCAAAAATGTTAATTATTTTACTGTATAACAGTCCATGTACTGGACTGGTCACCATTTTTTGAATACAAATAACATAAAATCCTAGTATAATAAATAGCTAACACTTCTGGAAAACTATCTTCCACCCATGATTATAAGCACTTGACATATATTAAATTATGTAATCCTCCTCACAGCCCTGTGAGGTGGGTGGCAATATCTTCCTCATTTGACAGGTGAGGAGAATGGAGTTTAGAACAATTACATAAGTGGCTCAAGGACACTCAGCTATTATGTGGAAGATCTGGGTTCTGAACTCAGTCTGGTTCCAGAGTCTATGCTCTTGGGTACATTGCTGTATGATCTTCTAGAAGCTTTGCTGTGGAAGGAAATATGGGGATCGTGTAGTATAACAAGCCTCACTTTACAGATGAGAAATCAAAGTCCTAGAGAAGTTTGGTGACTCGCCCAGGGTTGCAATTATTTTGTGACAGAGCCGGAACCATGACAGTTTAGGCCTTTGTGTGCAAACTGAAGCAATTGGAGACAGGTTGTGGTGACATTAGCCTGCAGGGACCAAGTAATTTTATTATGGCTGCCATTCATCAACCAGTCTCGAAAAACTGCAGAAATGGGGAGGCCCACACAAGTTTTCAAGGTTCCTTTCTTATGTGAGCCACTTAAGTAACTCAGTGAATGGAGACATCACTCTTGCTTGCTCTGGATAAGTGACAGTTTCCTTTGCAGAATGTGTCGCATTAGCTCATTGGCTATTCAAGCGTCTATGTATGAGGATAGACAACCCAAAAGAAAAACTGAGAGCCGGCTCTGTGTGGGGGATTAATGCAAGATGCAAGAGACTGAACAGGTGATCTTCTTTCTCTCTCTGCTCCCAGGCAGTGCCCTCCACCTTGTGCCACCCAGAAGGACATCTGTCTACAGTATTCCCAGGAAAGAGATTCTACTACCTTCCCCTTCATGGCTGACAAAATAATAAGAGGAGAAGGGCATATCTGGTGTCATTCCATCCTCCTAACTAGAAACACTCCTCCAGTAAATGTCTGGAGGCTAACTGGGATATGGACATCAAAGAGAATTTGGCTAACCTGAAATGTCATCTTTCATGGGGAGTTCACCAGGTCAATTTATCAAAATTGACCCTATCAGAGAAGGACCAACCATCCTTAGTCGACCCGAGGTTGCAAAATGCCACCACATTTGGCCATAAAATTTATCATGTCAGGAGATCTATAGTCAACACCATGTGCTGTGAAATATGACAGTGCTGCTGGGGTATTTATCTTTGTTGGGCCTGACAGATTAGCCTTGCATTTCCACTTAGTCCACTTCTGTACCCCAGTGCCATCGATAATGACCCATCAGGACAATCTGCTTAAGACTTGCAGCTCCCAGGAGCTAGGATGGGTGGGGAGAAAGCCTGTCCACATGCAAATATTTCGGGTGTGCTCTCGTATAATGCTGAAAAATTATTCAGTGACTTTCTTCTTTTCCAGATAATATTTTAAGAAAAGTAACACGTTGGATGGGAGTTTAAGCTCTTGACGAATTGATACATCGGAGACACACACATTAAACTCCCCCCCCCCCCCCTTTCTCATTGCACAGAAAAGAAGCAAAGGGACAGGCATGGTAGAATATCTTCTTTGTTTCTGAGTCCCTCCTTGGGCAGGATTGTAAGGGTGGCAGTGTTGGTGATCAAGGGTTCTGCCCCTGCACACCCTGCACCTGCCAGCCCCCGCCCTGTTCTTAACTGTGGGTTGCCTTTGTACATAATATTCTCAGAATCTCTGCATTATCTATCTATCTTTTTCCTAAACTCTGCTCGAGGCACGTTCATGTACACCACAACATGGTAAGGTGGGAACATTGTGTCCTATCTTATGACTACTTTTTTTTTTTTTAAGATTTTATTTATTTGACAGAAAGATAGAGAGCAGAAGTAAGCAGAGTGACAGGCAGAGGGAGAGAGAGAAGCAGGCTCTCTGCTGAGCAGGGAGCCCAATGCGGGGCTTGATCCCAGGACTTTGGAATCATGACCTGAGCTGAAGGCAGCTGCTTAACCAACTGAGCCACCCAGGCGCCCCATGACTACTTTTTATTATACTAAATATGAAATTATTGAATTAGACAAATTTTGGCATTTCAGTTCTTAGCTTCTCCCTGGTGGTGACTGTGGTCGGATAGAGGGACTATCAGTTTACCCCCGAGCACAGCAGACTGCACATTAGAAACAGTTTAGGGGAAGGCTCAGGATTGGGTGTTATGAATTTGGGGTTTGTGTCCAGACTCCATGGCTTGTGCTGATTGATCTTGGGCAAATCTTGAAAGCTCTGTGTCTCACATCTATGAAACATTTGATAAACAGAAGTGGTTCTTTTTCAGGATTGGTGTGCAGATAAAATAGAATCTTATACATCTCTGTACATATCTGTACCTATGATACATATGTATATATAGCTTCATAAGTTCTTTTTTTTGAAAAGCATGATAAAAATGATTTTTCTTTTTTGTAGAAGTAACAAAAAGAGAGCTGGACTTGAAGTCAGAATTTGTGTACTAAAATTCTAGTTTTCTCATTACTATTTGTGTGATTTCAGGAAAATCATTTAGTTGCTCTGAGTCTCAATTTTTCATCTGTTAAAATAATGAGAATAACTTGTAAAGTTCTAACAAGACATATAGGACATCCTTTGGAAATCCTAAAAGTATTACACAAATGCTTATTAATTTATACATCATCTTTTAGGATTTACTTATTTATTTTAAAGACACACACACACACACACACACACACACACACACACACACACAGAGCGTGAGCAGGGAAGGGGCAGAGGGAGAAAGAAAGAAATCTTCTAGCAGACTTGTTGCTTGGCGTAGAGCCCAGTTTGAGGCTCCATCCCAGCACCCTGAGATCATGATCTGAGCCAAAATTAAGAGTTGGACGCGTAACCAACTTAGCCACCCAGGTGGCCCTCCTCCTCATCTTATTGTAGAAAGTATATTCATACCATAAAGAAACTTCCATTTGAACTCAGGTAATTTTATTCTAAGAGGTCTAGCAGATAATCACCAAAGGGAATCTGGTCAATTGGGTAATTTGGATTTCATATAGGATTAAGATAGAAGGCATTCTAAGGAAAGCCATAGCTATCCCTAATACCAAGACTGGACAGAAATTTGTCCCTAGGGTCCTCAAAAAGAGGACACAGTGGCCAATGTCCTCCACAATCGTTATAATAAACACAAGGACAAGAAGTATTGGGCTGTAAATAAGTGTTTATTTTACAATTTTCCCAATGTTAGTACACTATAAAATACACAAAGGGAGAATACAGCTGCAACAGAATAGTAGCTTGTTACCACAAAACTGTAGGGGCAAAAATCCTCCTACTCCCCCGAGAATCATTGCCCTCACACAGTCACGGGCACTCAAAGAGGACTCAAATCAGTTGCAATAATTCCTACTGACTTTCCTGCAAAGTTCTTGTGGTTTCTCTTCGACTCCCCATACCACAATTCCTAAATGGGCAATAGAAATCACATTTCCTTGCTGACCCGTTTGACCTGCTGATTACTGTTGTCATGACTGAAGGAGGAGTCCACGGACACAGTGGAAATCCTGATAGTTATCTCTCTTCCAGGGAGCCTACATTAAGTAGTCTAAGTGCTTGTTAAGAATGCAAATTCCTGGGGCTCCTGACTGGCTCAGTCTGCAGAGCTTATGGCTCTTGATCTCGGGGCTGTGAGTTTGAGCCCCAAGTTGGGTGTAGAGATTGCTTAAAAATAAAATCTTTAAAGAAAAAAATGCAAATTCCTGCTGAGTCAAGATCTTACATATGGTAAGGGATCTAGGGATCTTTTAAAAAGCCATCAGGGGTGTTTTTTATGCCAATTAAAGATTGAGACCAGGACTGGAGATTGGATAAAAGACTGACTATCAGGCCGTGACAGACCCCACAGGGGTAAATAAAGGCCCGCTGTCTGTGTTTGTGTATACAAGGCTGTGTCTGCAAAGCACTGGGAATAGGACTGAAATTGCCTAGCATCTAATTAGACTCCTAACAGATGACTTTTGACCACAGGAAGCAAGTTAGCTATCTGGGAATAGGACAGAGCACAATTTCTGGATGACTTGTCAGGCCAGGAAGCCCAGCTCATTGCCTCGTGACCCACAGAAAAGCTTCCTTCTGGACGCCACCTAGAACTCCAAGTAGATGTGCCAAGTAGACGGGTCCCTCTGACTCAACACGCACCAAACTAACCCTGTGACTTTCACCTTCTTCTTTTTCTGTGTTCAGCCATCGTAAGGAGAGTGTCCGTCTTTCCACACATCTGTGCAAGAAACCCAAGAGCCAAATAAGCTTTTCTTTCTTCCCCATTCCTGCACCTGTTCAGTGATTGATTCTTTGTCTAAACTATGTCAATTCCAACTCTCTAGTCCCTCCAACAGTGCCCTCATCTTAGACCACTGGCATCTCGTAACTAGTCATTTGCTTCCACTTCTTAGTGTGTATTAGGACATCAGAACTGATTACAGGGGATGTTGCTGAAACATCTATGATTCATCACTGGGCTGGGTGTTTCCACATATTTATGTCACTTCATTCTCATAAAATTGTGTTATTATTGTTCCCATTTCCACCTGCAGAAATTGAAAATCAGCAGGGTTGTGTGACTTAAGATTCCATAATTGCAAAGCCAGGACTTCAACCAGTCTTCCAAAAACTGGTCCAGCTGTCTCAAATGTCCCACCTGAAATCTATCCTTCACCCGCTGTCATGGTCATCTTCCTCTAACACAATTTGAGTCACAATTCTCTCCACTCAAAAATCTTCATAGTTTCCCATTGTCTATAGCAGTATTTCTAAATTTTTTGATTACATACTCTTACCAATAAAAAATTTTGACTACACATCCCATGTATGTAGATTTATATATTTACTTGTGAAATACTTGCACTTACTAAGTGTATTAATATATGTTACAATACATATATACAGAAATATGAAAGAAAGAGAACAAAATACAAATAAAATTACAGTATATTTTTTCATGCCTCCCTGGATGATTTTTTACTTTCTTAGGGGGTTTCTCTGCACTTTGGACACCACTGAATCCACGTTCAAAGGACCTTTATGATCTGGCTTCCACCCAACTTTTTGGGCTTATCTTTTAGAATTTTCCTTCCACGCCTCTCCATTCAAGCCTCACTGTGTTACTCATAGTTTCTTGTAAATACTATACACTTTCTTGTCTCTAGTTTTTGGCTTCAATTGTTTCATCAGCCAGAAGTGAGCATTATCCTTTCTTTGCCAGCAGAAAACTAACTACAGGTATCGCTGCTTTTTGAAAGTTCATCGTTATGCCACTTTGCTTTTACAAAAGACCTACGTTAGCACTTGTTTTCACCAAGTGAAAGAAATCCTAAGAGGATTTTTGCTTTTATGAAAAAAAGGCAGAAGTGAAAATAGCATTCAGCGTCTGTGCTGCAGTGAGCTGAGACAGAGGCCATGTGTACCCCAGGAGCAAGACGGTCCCCCTCCCAGTTCCTTCCTGGAAATTACACCAGCATCTCAGCATCAAGCCACCAGAGCTTTGAACTGTGTCTGTGAGCATCTGCGCTTTATCGCGACTTATTTTGTGTATCTGTTAACAAGATGTGTCCTAAGGTATCAGAAAAGCCTAACAGAGATTATTTTTGGGGTCTGGGAATGCTCAAAAATTGTTCCATATAAGTTAATGTTAATTACAGACCATATCCAGTTCCAGTTTTACTTGTTCTTCTGAAGCCAGAACGAATCTAATGTGCAAACTAAGTCCCATTCTCTGCTCCGTACCCTTCAGTGGCTCCCCATTGCTCTCAGGGTAAATTCTCAACACCTTCATTTGGCTTATGATCATGATCTGATCCCCATTTATCTATCTTCAGGCCCCCTTCACACACTAGATAGGCCAAATGCCTTCTAGTTTCCAAATTTGTCATGCTTCTTGCCTCCCTCTGCATTTCTTCCAAATTTGATCATTGTGCCAGTAAATGAGGAGGGAGAGCCCCAATTTGCATCATTTGACAATTTCCATAGTGTAAATACTCTTACATATACTTTTACCATGGCTCATTTCAGGCTACCAATGTGTTGCCACTGAACAGGGCATTGAAAAGAGCTGTACACAGTTGGCCTTAGCAAGTGGGTCCCTCCCTGCTCCAGTGTACCGCTGGGCTAAATCTTACAAATCCTTGATTCTGGCTTAGCTGCTTCTTTCCTTAAGAAGGCTTTCTTGATCATGTCGTATGCTTCTACCGAAGCCTGATCTTAGCTGGTTCACACGCTTAACGGTAATATTGCAATTTCTTGCACATATCTCTCACTCTACTGCTAGTCTGTAAGCTCCTACATGCAGGGATTGTGTCTTATTTACCATTGTCTTTCCAGAACCTTCCAGAGTGCTTCCCACATTGTGGGTCTCTAATAAATATTTGCTAAATAAATGAGTGAATGACTAAAAACCAGTAATAAGAACTAACATCAAGTACTTTGCACCAGCCACTGTAATAATTGGTTTGTATGCATTACCTCATTTAGTTTTCCTCTAAACCCAATGGTGGAACATTTGATTATCACCATTTTACAGATGAGAAAGATTGAGGCTCAGAGCATCTAAGTATCTTGCTTAAAGGCACGTAGTGAGGGGAGGACACACACACACACACACACACACACACACACACACACACACACACATTCTACCATAAACATTTATCCACTGTTTGTTTTAGGTTGAATAAAACTAGCATTTTTATATGGTGGTTCTCTGTGAAGAAGATTCAAGATCTAAGTCACATTTATTCAGGACCTCTACAGAGGGCTAAACTCTCGAACGCTGTCACTGACACTGTAAATTAGTGCAAAGTTAATGGTAAGCAATTGGTATTATGGCCCTTTAAAATATTATTTGCTTTTAAACGGTGATTCCATTTCTAGAAAATAATCAAAAATATAGAAAACACTTTGTGGTCAGATAATTATTCCTAAGGGTTTTAAAAATAACCCTTTTCACTTTAGAATATTTTTAGATTTATAGGAAAATTGCAAAAATAGTACTGTTTCCATATATACTACAACCTGTTTCCCCTATCATGAACGTCTTACATCACTATGATACATTTGTCACAATGAATGAACCAATACTGATACACTATTATTAAGTAAAATGCATATGTTATTCAGATTTCCTTATTTTTTCCCCTTAGAACCTTTTTCTATTCCAGGATCCTATCCAGGATACCATATTACATTTAGATATAAATATAATGTGAATATTCTTTGAAGCTGTGGGTTTCTCAGACTTACTTTGTTTTTGGTGACCTTGAGAGTTTTGAGGAGTATTGGTCACATGTTTTGTAGACTGCCCCTGTATTAGAATTTGTCTGATGTTTTTCTAATGATTAGACTGGGATTGTGGGTTTTGGGCGGAAAACCACAGAGGTGAAGTCACATCCTATCAAGGGTACATACTACCAACATGACTTATCACTGTTGCTGTTGACCTTGATCACCTGGCAGAGGTAGTGTTTGTCAGGTTTCTCCACTATAAAGTTACTCTTTTACCCCCTTCCCACACTGTACTCTTTGGAAGAAAGCCACTATAAGCAGCTTACATTTAAGGAGCAGGAAATTATGTACCTACCTTAAGACCAGAGTATTTACATAATTTGGAGTTTTTCTCAACAGGAAGATTATCTTTTTCCTTCCACTAACTTATTCATTTAATTGCCTATTTTACAGTATGGATTCATAGATATTTATTTTGTACTTTTGGTTATAATCTAATACTTATTATTTTCTTGCTCAAATTATTCCAGCTTTTGGTGATTTTTTTAGTTGGTTCTTATGTCCCTTTGACATAAGCCATCATTGTGTTTTTTCAAGCACTTCCTTAGTTTCCACCACTACTGAATGCTTCAGACTCACCCTGCACACTTTTTGTTCTGGTCCTAACGACAACAATTCCTCTAAGGAGGCTTTGTCCCTTTTATTGGAGAGTAATATTAGAAAACAAGACCTGGGCTTATTCCCATTGTGGTGATGGTGTTTCTGGGCTCTCTCAGCTGACAGAGCAAAGAAATATATGTGTGTATACTAACCCATGTATATACACATACTATAACTATTTTTAAATGTAACCATCTGTTTTTATATTAAGCTAAACTGAGTTCATCCTGCTATCTCCAATGCTAATCCATGACCATATGGATCATTTTAGCTCCACCATGGCTTATCTGTAAGCTCCCACTGCAACAGGGAAAACTTTGTTCTTATCATCCACCATCCGTGAACTTAGTTCTTCAAGTCCAGTTATACTTGTAGAGTGGTTTCAAAATTGTGTCAATCATACTACCATGGAAACAATTTTCTCAGCAAGAGTGCACTGCTTATGTGTACTTAATTCCTTTTGTCTTTTGTCTTAGGGAATCCACACATTCCAAAGTTACTTAGCTTAGAATGGTTTCTCCATCCCTTTCAATGAAGTTGTTTCATACATTTGTAATACAGTTAGATCATTTTGCTACAGTCTCATCCCATCATGGGATCCCTAATCTCCTAGGTCAGTATTTTTAAGTTGCTTCTATTACTTTGTGCCTTAAGGCTTACTTTTATTTTTTTGCTGTAAAATCCTATGGGTTTTGACAAATGCATAGTACCTATTCACAATTATAGTGTCAGAATAGTTTTATTGCTCTAGAAATTTCCCCATGATTCACCCATTGAACCCTTTTCCCATTCCCAAAGCATCTGTTTACCATCTTATTGTTTTGCCTTTTTACAGAGTGTCTGTAGCTGAAATCACACAGTATGTCACCATTTAAGACTGACTTCTTTCGCCTAGCAATAATGTGTTTAAGATTTATCTACGTCTTTGCAGTGATTTTTGCTCATTCCTTTTATTGCTGAGCAGTATTACATTGTATAGATGTACCACAGTTTGTCCATTCACCTACTGCAGGACATCTTCTTGCTTCCAGGTTTTGGTGACTATGAATTCCCAATGATATTTTGAAAATACTTGAATCACTGGAAATAACAAAAATATTCAAGTATTGAACTAATCTTTGGGTACACAATTGTACATCCAATGTAGTGATATATTAAAAGAGTTTTTAATGGCACTGGAAAATGTCAATAAATGTAGGACCCCAAAATTATATATTCAATATGGTCTTGATGTTATGAAACAAGCCTATGTGTCTATATCTGGAAGAAAATACAACAGTATGTTCACAGAAGATATCTCTGGGGATTGGAATGATAAATGACAGCTAATCTTTAAATAGTTCTCCATATTTTTCACAAAGGTTAATTTTTCCTTGAATAATTAGGAAAAAATAAACCCAAATAATTTCTCAATCACAATTCATGCTCTAGATTCTGTAGGGAACCATGGTCACATATATTCAGAAGGATTTCTGGAATTTTTCTCCTCTTCCTTCACTTCTTGGAGATCGTCTTTCCGGAGTGGTTCTTCTCTGCTCTAAATCCATTCTCATTCTTCTGACTCTTCACAACCTCTAAGGGCTTTTACGCAACTTTGTTTTCTTTACTCTCTCCTACTCACCTCTCATTAAAATCATGGCAAATTGCACCAACCAGACCTTCTTATTTTCCCATTAGCTGGAGGATATTTGGGCCACGTGGCAATCAGGATTTTCTAGAATACCTTGCATCCTCCATTAGTCAGCAAGATGACTGACTTTCCCTTGGCACTGGGTGTCATAAACCTTCAACCTATTACATTTCAAGGTATTTTTGATTATTGTTTTTATAGTGAGGGGTGCAGGACATAATGGTAACTATCACACATAGTGTGGTAGGGGAAAAAAACTAAAGTAAATGCATGTAACTTTGCCTCCTACTTCTGAAAGTGTAATTGCTGCTGTCACCTCAGGCATAAAAGCAGAACTAATGAGGAAAGCTCATTGTGGTTTTGAAGGTAAATGGTTGGAAGAATAACAGAAAGTACAGGCCCTCAATTCTCATGTTTTTAAAGGAGTTCTTAAATTTCTGTTTTTGTTTTAAATAAGTTGATATAGCATATATTTCTGTGACCATTGGCAAAACGATTTAGACAAACCTTATTTCTTTTGGAATATTAGAAATTCATTAGGTTTTCACCAAATATTGAAACTTTAATTTTAAGATTTCTCTTGCAGCGCTAGGGACACTGGGAAAAAATGTTTGTATTAATTTCAACTCACTCCCCTAACCACATTGGAAGTTCTGCAATTGATGAAAACGGATACACCCAGCTGGCTGTCAACACCTGAGCTCTGCTCTGGGCAGATTTATTTTTGAAAGGAACACCTTTGAAATGGGGAGAGAACCACATGCCAATAGGGTATAAAATGGGTCTTGCCAATGTCTGACTCAGCAATGTTTCCCACAAAGCCCATTTCTTCTGGAAAAGAGATGATTCCAAGCCAGTGGAGGTTGGTTAACATTTTCTGAGCTTCTACTTTTTTAAAGGCAGTATGTTAATTGCCAGATTTTGGAAGACGAATAATCCTTAGTCAGTCTGTCCATTGAAGGAGTTCATGGTATAGCAAGAGAAGTAGGAACATAAATAATTCTCTGTAAAGCTGTGCCGTAAGTGGTATTCTAGGGGTAGGAAACACGGCACTGTAAACCGCCATTTCTGAGGAAGGGAAGGTCCTGGCGAGTATCCGATAAAGCCACTCCCAACTGCTTGCCTGTAGTCATTCTTTAATTTTATGTCATTTCTGTTGATAGAGATAACCTTGGAATAACATGGGTGACTTGAGGACTATTAAGCTATTTAGATAACTTTATAGTTAAATGCTAAAAAGTCTATAATACTGCTTTTGAAGAAGGACATCTAATCTTCATACTCTGGAGCACAGACTAAATTGGCTAGTGGGGAAGGGAAGGAGCTACCTTAAGGGATGAGGCTGGTTCATCCTTCTTGGACAAGCACCCTTACCCCAGGCAGGAGCCTTACCTTATTGTACCTTTGGCTTATACAGAAGTACAGAAACAATGTATAATGGAAAAACACTGGCTGTACATTACCTTACATGTTCAGAAACCTGAGATTGTAATTGGAATGAAAGGCTGGTGGATTCATGGTAGTCTTTAAACATCTGAAGGCCAGGACCCCAGTCAGTAGCTGGAAATGATTAAGCAATATCAATAGGTAGATGCTTTTGTAAGGAAGATGTTCAATAGGCATAAATGCACTTTCTGGGTTTATTGTGGAGATATCAAACTACTGTCCTATGATTTTTATATGACCCTTTCCTGCTGGTATATGTTAGCAAACATGAATTGGTATAAGTAAGAGATCCTATCCTTTTGTCAGCTGTACTTTGAAAGGCAGTCTCTAACTTACAAAGATTCTGCTTTCTAAGAGTTAAAGAGAAGGCCATTGTCTGGACTTAGGACTTTCCTCAAAATAACAACACTGGAGTTTTAAAAGCAGAAAATGGAGAACCATACTTACCGGACTGATTTATGTATCAGTCTGTGCTGCCCTTAAGGTTTTATTATGCAAATTTTAAACATAACACAGAAGTATAAAGAACACTACTAAAAATATTCTGTTTGAGTAAATCATAACATTTTGCTGTATTTGTTTCAAATTTAAAAAAAATTTTTAAACATCATAAGCTAATTATGAAGAAAGTTTTCTTGGCAAAAGAAATAGGCTCCATTACTACTCATGCCATATTCAAAAGCAACTCTTTGTTGCTAAAGTCCTCCAAAGTTTGAACTTGAGTTTAAGTGAGATTTTAGGATTTGGCTCCTGCCTACCTCTCTTGCTTTATCACTTGCCACTTCTGCTCTTTACCAACCCCAAATCTACTATACTCCAGCCATACTGAATTTCTGTCAGTTTCTGGAAGAAGCCATATTCTCTCTCAATTCCTCACTCCAGCAATGCTGTTCTCTCTGTCTGGAATACCTTCCCCTCTGCCTTTTCTCTGGAGTGATTCTCCACCAGATCTCAGGCTCTGTGGCCTCTGGTATATTTCACCTGACATCCAAGTCAGGTGCTTTTTTTACAGGTTCTTCCTCTAATGGAATATTTTTCTCTTTTGGAAGTCAAATACTGCCTAAAACAGTAAACATATAAACATGGTACATAACAATTAGTAAAGAAAAAAATAATATATACTGGTGTTTATAAACATTTTTGAAAATTTGCTTAAAATAAGTTTAATGTTAAAGACTATAGATCCATTGAAAGTTACATATGATATCCAATTATTTTATAATACCCTTGTAGCCCTTCTTGTATACTACCTTACATTAGTCTTTCACATACTTATATATATGTATATATCCGTGCATACACATATTACACGTGTGTGTGTGTATATATACACATACATATATATTTTCCCCCCACAGAAATGCAAAACAAAAAACAAAACCCCCCAAAAATTGAAGACTTAGAAACATGTTGGCTTTCCTTCATCTCTCTCCTATCTCTTGGAATCATGGTGCCACTTTTCCAATCTCTAGAATATCATTTATTGCCTAATTTTATAGAGAGTTGTTTGAGTATATATCCAAAAAGAGTAAAGTTTTTGAGTATGTGCTATCTGAAACATTTACTAATATACCATGCAAAATCTAGCATAACATCAGCTCATAATAGGTATTCAATTAATTATTGGTTTAAAATTGTACTTTTAAAATGGAAAGAGGGATAACTAAAATTTTTAAATAGCACTTAAAAATAAATGTTTGGGGCGCCTGGGTGGCTCAGTGGGTTAAAGCCTCTGCTTTCGGCTCAGGTCATGATCTCAGCGTCCTGGGATCGAGCCCCACATTGGGCTCTCTGCTCAGCAGGGAGCCTGCTTCCTCCTCTCCCTGTCTCTCTGCCTGCCTCTCTGCCTACTTGTAATCTCTCTCTCTGTGTCAAATAAATAAATAAATCTTTAGAAATAAATAAATAAATAAATAAATGTTTGTACATCCTGAAAGGCTTAAAAAGAGACTTTCCAATAATCAACCTCAGAAACAAGTTTCTCCTCATACTTATAAATTTGTTCCTTATCTTTCCTACTATTTATGGAGATTCCTGTGGTTTTGCTCTTGAATTTACAATGGTGAACTAAACAAACATGGAAATTTCATCTAGTGCAGACTTAGAGATTTAAAAAAATCAATTATTTAGGCAAAGAAGAAGAACAAATAAATAATAAATGAAGGGGTGCTTCTTTAAATTGGAATGATCTGTCTGAGGAAGATGTATTTCACTTGGGAGATGAAGTTTAAATGAAAGAGGGGTACATTCAGAGAAGAAGGTTTCATTTGTTTGTTAGTGTTTTTCAAAAAAACTGGGGTAGGGAAAGAGGGCCCAAACTGAAGTTAAACAATACACAGATCATGCAGAGTTTTTAGAACAAAGTGTGAAAAAAAAAATAACCCAAATTCTGAGGTTTTATGATATAATGCTGTTTTGTGTGTGTGTGTGTGTGTGTGTGTGTGTGCCCCTCTTACTTAAGTCTTTTGTTTGAAAACAACTTCAGACACACACATATATATATATTTAAAAAAAGTGATGTATATTATGACTACCCTTGTTTCTAAGATGTACTGTGTGATCCAGTATGGAGGGTTTAAATGGCAAGGAAAAACCTAATTGACAATCATTTGGGAGGTCACATCACAGTTCCCAAAGATGCTTTTAATTCTTTCCTATGTTATATGTGGATTTTACTACATCCAACAAATTGATGAAGACTTCGAGCACTCTTGGTGGTTCATGGACGTTTTCATAAAGACATTTGATAGAACGTATTTTGACTTCTGCTGCTACTTGTTTAATTCAATAAGAAGGTTGCTAGACTGAGATGGCTTTAGTGCTATGGCATCATATAAGCAGAGGAAAATCCAAGCCTGTAAATACCTCAAATTTACCAAATCAAAACCTAAAATCAACTAGGCTTTAAGCCAATCAGTAATTCCCTTGCTTTGTTTCCACTCTTTTCCTACAAAAGTTTTCCCCAGCTCCCATGGGTGGAGTGCTTCTAACCACTTCCTGGTTGGTGCTGCCTAATTTGAGTCAATTTTGCTCAAATAAACCTTAAAATTTTAATATGCCTCAGTTTATCTTTTAACATATGTAGCAAAAACAGAATATGTATATGGAACATTGGTAAGGACTTTTTTAAGGTCTTGTCTACAAAGCAGCAAATCTCATTCAAGAATCCCAGTGCTCCATTTATACTTGTAGGCATCTAGTACTGGAAGCTTATTACCTCCCAAGTTGGTCTGTTTTATCAACTCTAGTCTGAAGGCCGTTTCTATGTTCATCTTAAATTTCATTTCTTGTAAACCTTACTCATTTTGCTCTTGGAGCAACATAGAACTAGTCTACTTTTTTTTTTTAAACTTAATGGAATTTCAAACATATACACAGAATTCAATTTCTATGTTATTTCTTTCTTAGCTAAACCTAATCGCATCCCCCTTTGTTTCTTTCTCATGTACTGTTCTATCTATTGCTGAGCGATCATCTTCCTATACCCTAGACACTGCACACTTGACCTCATAGAATTACCATTTTCAGTCACTCTATACCTTCACATCATCTTTCACATCTCTCAAGGACTTGTTAATTTCCTTCTTAAAGAAAATTTAAATATTTCTGACCCATAGAAAGCTTTGGCCACTTTAGGAATTTTGGGAGCTTTACCAGAAATAAGTCCTTCCTTGAGTTTTTCCTTTTCTTTAATATTACAATCTTCTAATGTGTTCACGGTTTCTACCAACTTGAGATTCCTGGCAGAGATGTTTTGTCAAAGGATATGTCTGAAGAAGTAAAGGCGGCATTTCCCAGAAAATGTATTTCACCTGTCATCCAGTGAGTGAAATTTTGTTAGGCAGAGATGCTTTTCTGTAGAATGGTTTTAAAGGAGATGGTTTTAATAGGCCTATTGTCAGTGAGCATAAATACTTCATCCAGAAGACAACAATATATTGTGAGTGGATTGAACTATTGATTTCCAAACTGAGCTTGGCAGGTGCCTTGAGAGTTCCTTGGAGCCAACATGAAGGATATGTGTACAGGGGTAGTACCCAGCTCAACTAGAGATGCTCCACTTTGATCTGGGGTGTGTGTGTGTGTGTGTGTAGTCAAGATTTGTTGTAAGATTTCTTTGAAGAATGGCTAAAAATTATTTTGAAATCCACTGGAGTATTTTGGATACTGAGGATTTTTCCTTGAAAACAGTGAAAGATACCCAGTAAGCCTCTTGCTAAAGCTAGAATCTTTTGTGGCATTGGAATTTTATTTCTAACAACTGATAAAGATGCCACCTACAAGGGCTAATGACCGAAAATGAAGAAGTAAGGATTAGGATTGGGAAACTCAGGAACTGCTAGGATCCTGCTGCCATGCAAATGTCCTTGATGATGCAAAAAGGGGACTGAAATTACAGTTCATATGGCGGTCTAGAAACAGAATTGTTCCTATGGAGAATGCTTTCTACAGTTTCCCTAGGGCTGTGCAGCTCTTTAAATCAGCAAGCCCCTTTTATTTTCAATCACAAAGTAGAAAAAAGCACCTTCTCTTCTCTTTTCCTCTTTTAAGAAATCCAAACTGTAAGTATTGTTGAGTCACCTTATCTCTCTTTGAAGAGGGAAATGCCATCCCTTTGTTGGTTGAATGTAGAAGATTTATGAAGAAAAAAGGAGTAGAGAAATGGATCATAACAGCATTGGATTTAATATTTTCTTCTTTTTACAATGTTCTGCCTTGCTTGATATGTTTACTTTACAAACACTTATATTCCTGGCTCAGAGCTGCTCTCTGAACACCACGGTGCATAATTAATGTCAAGGTGGAAGGCATTATGTTGCAAACGCTGCTCCTTCTGCTCTGAATAGCATTTTTAAAGCCAATTTAGGTCACACATGGTTCAATCTCCTAGAAATTTTTCTTAATTGTTCAGCTAAAGAGAATGCCTCGGGGCGTTTATTAACAGACATTCCAACGGGGCTGTCTATCCTGGGGTGTAGGAGTGTGCCCTGAGCAGGGTACAGTATTTCACAGGGTCTGGGGGTGGGGGAGGTGATTGTGTCGTGTCGGAGAGAGGGTATTCCGAAAAGGTTATTTTTTTTTTCAACCTCAGAAATAGAACACAATTTAGCTGAAAAGTATGTTGACAGCGGTGCGCTATTTTAAAGAAGAAAGCGGTTCTTATTTTTCTCACTCCAGTAAGCTTCTGAGGTTCACATGGCAAGGAACATGTCAGGCTAGGAACCAGGTACAAAATACATTTTTAAATGGACCGTTTCTTTTATGTTCCATTGTCGTTTGCCACTTTCTCTGAATCCTCTCCTGACTGGGGAGGCTGATAAATCTTGCAGTAGCGTCAGTGAAGTCAACCTGATGGAAAGTTCTCAATCCTTTTTTGGCATGTGTAGTCACCAAGGCTTGAGCTGGAAGCTGTGCTGTCCTGGGGGTGACAGTCAGTATTACATGTGGAAACAAGGAAGAAAATGAAGGTTCCTTTAGATGAATCATCTGCAGAGAGGACCAGCCCAACTTAGAGTAGAATAACACTAGATGTCACCTTCTCCTTCCTTCCATTTCCTCTTTCCCCACTGGATTCAGCTGGAATCGCAGAGTTGATAAGGAAGGAGATTAGAATATGCCACTTTGGCATAAGGATTATTTTGAGATGAAGACAATGGAGAAACAACAGGTACAAAAAGAAACCTTCTTGAAGCATTCCTGAGGCAACAAATTCTGGGAAATAAGGCTACCAGAAATTTCTTTTTTAAGAAGTGATCTTCCCCCGGGAGGAAAAATGAGAATAAAACCTACCTGAAATCCTTTCTTTGGGGGAGTTTATGGCCCTGAAGGAGACAGAAAGTCCACTCACATTTGTATAGACAAACATCACACATTTTTTTTATTTCTTGATTTTTCTTCTAAAAACCCATTTATTTTTCCTGAAGGACACTGTTTGTTCTTTTCATAAAAGCCTTTTCTATCTTGCTTCCTTGATTTAAATTGGGTATATAACCATCTAACTTCAACCATCTAGGGAGTCAGCTACTTCTTTTGTTGGCTCCCACATACATACAAAAAACATTTTTCTCTAGTTTTTCTTTTTTATTCAGTTTAATTTGCACATCTCCATCACCAAATATAAGAGGGTAAAGGAAAAATTTTTCTGCCCCTACTCCAGCTTCCCAAGTTCATTACATCATCATATAATACAGGCTATATTTTCACACATTTCTTTTGAATTTTATATGGACACAATAAATTCTTCTTGTATATATCTGCCATATGTCCTAAATAGGTCATTGAGAAACAGAGTCAAAGAAGAATATTCTCCTGTAAGGGATTTGGTGAGAGAGTGCGGCAGGTAAAACCCCAAAGAAATGAGGAAAAACAGGGTGGGGTAGGGAAGGAAGTTCTGCAAAGATGTGGATTCCACAAAAGTCCAACCTTAGCCTGATTCCACTGAAAACTATGGACCATGGGGCCACGTGATTGTCCCAGCTTGGAGCAAGGGAGCTAGTGTTTTATATTGCACATCATTCAGTCATTGGTGATGGGTGACCCTGGAAGGAGTGTCTAAGATACATCTGTGAGCTGCTAGAAACCAAACTTAGAACAGTTAGGACATAAAGAGAGTCTTGCCAGGGCACCAACAGCGTCTGCCACACCATGTAAAATATCCATCTTGTATAGTAATTTGTTTATGAGAAAGATATCCCAGAACTCATTGTAGGTAAGCTAAATCTTTGCATGAAGAGGATTATTGGAGATATAGGTTAGGGGTCAATAGACATTTGCTGTACAGGGCCAGATAACAAATATTTCAGACTTTGTGGGCCAGATGGTATTTGGTGCAACTACTGAACTCTGCTATTGTAACATAAAAACAGACATAGCCAATATATAAACAAATGGGCAAGGCTGTGTTCCAATACAACTTTATTTACATTATCAGATGGGGGGTGGGTGCAGATTTGGTTATAGTTTGCTGACCCCTGAGAGAGGGAATAAAACAGAGAAGAATATTCAGTGTTTCCAATTCATCTAATCTCTTAAAATAGAATTAATTTTCATTTCAAATAACAACTTTCTAGCTAACATATTTTCCAATTTTGGTTAAGAGTATAAGGTCTGCAGTTACAAAGATCAGGATTCCACCTTGCCACTTTCCATGCTGCCCATTTCACAGGGTAATGCTGAGGAATAAGTAAGAAAATGTAGCTAATGCACTCATAATATGGTGATTGGCCCTCATTAAGTGCCTAATAAATGATACTTTGTTATTATTGTTGTTCTTTTCTAGGGAATTTTGCTTTATAATTTTTTGGAATTATCACTATTTTTATTTATTTTATTTTTTAAACAATTTTACTTATTTATTTGAGAGAGGGAGAGTACAGGCACAAACAAGAGGAGAGGCAGAGGAAGAAGAAGACTCCCCCTGAGCAGGACCCTGGGATCATGACCTGAGCCGAAGGCAGATGCTTAACCGACTGAGCCACCCAGGCGACCCAGGCATTATCACTATTTTTAGTGAGTATCTGATTTCCTTCTGAGATGTTCTGCGAATGAAAATAAAGGTTTGCAGGATAAATGTGACTGCACCAGGGAAGGTGTCTATTCTCACATCAACCTGACCCAAGACCAAGACACCTACTTTCTGATTTCCTAGACTTTCCCTCTCTCTTGCTCAGCAGAGATATATGGGATAAAGATTTATAAAATAGATCCTCATTGAGAAATGGATTTGTTGTTGTGGAGGAATTAAACTGGATGGGAGTCTGGTAGAAAATCTAATACATGAATGGATCCTGTTTGCTGTAACAAAGAGTAACAGCTGAGGAAAAGAGGATGACCTGAGATAGACCTTAACGTGGCCACTCCCATGATCCCCGCCTGCCTCAATCGCTCACTGAATGCCTGAATGAATTTCTAACTCTACTGGGTGTAAGTCAAAACAACTTACACTTGTTTCATTTAGCTTCCATTATAGGATGGAGGCGAGCCTTGGATTGGGGGCTTGATTTAAAACAGAGCTGTCTCTCTCTGTTTCTCAGGCAGGAGAAAAATGTGAGCAGAAATTACTCGTGTCTCCAAGGAGCCTGTGGAGTTGGCCCCTGTTCTGGAGAAGAAGCTGGAAGGCTCGGCGCTGCTGATGCAGATTCATTGAGGAAGTGTACTCCTCAGAGGCAAGCCATCCGTCACTACTCACTTGCTGGGCTCTTGCTTCCCAGACGACGACATAATGTCCAACTTGGACATACAACCCCGCATCAACCCAGGGGAAACAAATGGCACCCCTTTGGTAGATTAAATGGATTGGGCCATCCAAGGGAATCTGTTTTATGGAATCATTTGGCTTACTGCACAGCCTCATGTTACAGATAAATGAAATTCTTCAGCAAAGGAGCCAAACCTGCTTTTTAGTTATTTTTCCAGAAGTAGAGTGATTTGTTGCCAGAATATGTTCAGCTTCATGATGATGGGGAACACTGGCCTGTGAGAGCACTGGACGGGGAGTATCCTTTACCTTCCAAATAAAGTCCCAATTTCTCATCATGGCTGTAAATACCTCCGCTTTGTATCACCACTTTCTTCCTCATCTGTATACTCCAACCACACTGGCTTTTCTCCCTGTGCCTCAAATCTGTCCAGTGTATGCCATTCCAAGGACTTTGCACTTGCTGTGGCTCTGCCTTGAATATCCTTTCCCTGGGTCTTTGCAAGACTGATTCTTTGTGATCTTTGATTCGGTTCAAATGTCACTTTCTTGGGGGGTGGGTTCTTTGCTGACAACTCCCTTTGAAGAGGCATCCACATCACACTCTGATACATTATCCCAAATTGTTTTCTCTATAGCACTTTTCATTGTCTAGGATTCTCTCAGTTATTTGTTTACTTTTTTTTTTTAATTGTTTCTCTCCTAAAGTACAAGTTTCATGAAAGTGCTATCCTTTTCTGGCTGTGTCTTCAGCTTCTAAACAATGTCTGGCACAAGGTGATGCTTAATTAGTATTTTCTGAAATAATGAATTGAAGAATGAGTCAGATAATCTGGATCGTGTTCAAAATCAGTCCTGTAAAAATTGGAAATCTTTATATTCTTTCTGGGTTTCAGTTTTCTTAAAATCAAAGGATTGGATACTCCTAAAGACTTTATATACTTATATTTTATGACTCTATGGAGATTTTTTCCCTCTTCACTGCCTTCAGATTTTGCTAGTTATACAAAAAAAAAAATATCATACTATCAGAATCAGGAGTTACTACGGTGCATCTTTCTCTGTGGTGATGTCCTCACAAGGCCAAAATAACTAAATGATTCCATCATATCTGTTATTTGACATGACAGAACATTTATTTTCAGGTTACATAAGCACAATTCAAATGACTAGTTGAAGAAGAGATTAAACTAGAGTAGTTGACCCTTAAAATCCTGAGATATGAGATAGAAATATTATTTTTCCCAGTTGTCAGCAGATTATTTTCCATTGAGAAGAGATCCACGGTGATGATAGTAAAATAAGGCATGGTCACTAGAGTTATGTCAATAACATTTAAGATATCATCAACATTGACTTCAGTTTTGGTTTTTTAAAGATGATAGAAAATCTCTCTTAACATACATTTCCCCCAAAGCATTGGCTTTGTCATTTACCTTAAGGATTATACTTTTATTAGCAGGATGTTGAATTCCTCTTCCTAGAAGACTGTAGTTGTCTTACAAAATTGCTCATTTTTCCCCCTCCAGTTTTATTGAGAAATAATTGACATACAACACTGTATAAGTTTAAGACATACAGCATGATGTCTTGATTTGCGTATATTGTGAGATTTACATGAATTGTGAAATTCAGCTAAATCCATCTTCTCCAATAGATACAATAAAAAGAAAAGAAAGAAAAAAGAAAAAGCAAAAAATTTCCCTTTGTGTTGAGAACTCTTAGGATTTACTCTCTTAACTTTCTTATATATCATGCAACAGCATTAGCTGTAGTCACTGTGCTGTACATTATATCCCAAGTACTAATGTGTCTTAAAACTGGAAGTTTGTACCTTTAGATAACGTTCTTCTAATTCCTGTGACATGATCCTTTGCATCCAGCGTCCACATGTCTGATCTTTTCTTCTATGGGCTGGTTTTAATTTGTTAGTTTATTTTTTAGATTTCACAAAGTAGTGAAATCATACAGTATTTGTCTTTCTCTGACTTATTTCACTTACTGTCATGCCTTCAAGGTCTATCTGTTTTGTTGCAAATGGTAGGATTTGCTTGTTAATTTTTTTATGGCTGAATAATATTCCATTGCATATCCATTCATCCACCATCCATTGATGGATTCTTAGGTTATTCCCCTTTCTTGGTTGTAGAAACTACACTGCTATGAACATAGGGGTGCACGTATCTTTTTGAGTTAGTGGTTTCATTTCCTTTGGATATATTCCCAGAAGTGGAATTGCTGGATGGTATGGTAGTTATATTTCAATTTTTTTGAGGAGCTGCCATACTGATTTCCATAGTGGTGTACCAATTTGCAAACCCACTGACAGTGCACAGAGGTCCCCTTTTCTCTACATCTATGCCAGCATTTGTTCTCTCTTGTCTTTTTGATGAAGATTCTAACAGTCAAGCGGGTGATATCTCATCATGGTTTTAATTTACATTTTCCTAATGACTAGTGATATTGAGCATCCTTTCATGTACATTTTGTCCTCTTGTATATGTCTTTTGGAGAAATATTTATTCAGGTCCTTAGCCCATTTTTTCATTGGGTTATTATTTTTTCTATTGAGCTGTCTGAGGTCTTTACATATTTTAGATGTTAACTTCTTATCACGTATATGTTGTGCAAATATTATCTTGTTCCTAAACTTAGAGGAAAAGCTTTCAACCATTTGAGTATGATGTTAGTTGTGGGCTTGTCATATACGGTCTTTATTGTGTTGAGATATGTTCCTTCTATACCTAATTTGTTAAGAGCTTTTATCATGAATGGATGTTGAATTTTTTCAATGTTTTTTTCTACATTTATTGAGATGTTCATATGTTTCTTTTCCTTCATTCTATTAATGTGCTATATATCACACTGATTGGTTTGTGTATATTGAACCATCTTTGCATTTCGGGGATAAATCCCATTGGATTGTGGCAAATGATCTGTTTAACGTGCTGCTGAATTTTGTTTGGTGGTATTTTATTGCAAATGTTTGCATCTATATTCATCAGGGATATTAGCATATAGTTTCCTAGTAGTGTACTTTTCTGGTTTTGGTATCAGGATCATTCTGGCTTTGTAAAATGAGATGGGTTGTTTCCCCCTTTTCAATTTCTTTGATGTCAAAAATTGATGTAAAAAGAATTTGAGAAGGATTGGTGTTAATTCTTCCTTTATGCCACAAGGTCAAAAAAGATGCTTAGTATGATTTCAATCTTCTTGAATTTGCTAGGATTTGTTTTGTGGCCTAACATATGGTCTATCCTAGGAAATATTCCATGTGTACTTGAGAAAAATGTATATTCTGCTGTTTTTGGATAGAATGTTCTGTATATGTCTGTTAGGTCCATTTTGGTCTCTAGTGTTGTTCACCAATTGCTCATTTTTGGGCTGAGATCACATGCCATGTGTTTGTGGCTGATATTATATATATTCACACTTTATTTCATGCACATAGCGGTGTGTGTAATTTTAGAAACCAAAGAAAGAGCTTTTATCCGCATGTTTCATTTTTGCCCACAGATACTTATCAAGTATCAACTATGCTTAGTTCTTTGGGGAATGTAGACAAGAAAGTAGATGACATGGACCCTGCCCTGATTTACATTCCATAGTGGGTGTTATAAACATTAGTTGAACACCTATTGTTTACCAGGATCAGCTGGACACTTCCATTTTAATTATGTCATTCATTTCTCAAAGCCATCGTGCTGTATACATATTGTAGCCCAAATCTGGCAGATGGGAAAACTGAAGGTTACAAGTTTTTACAAGATTAAACTGATGTCAAAACTAGTACTTAAAATTAGTTTTCTGATTTCAAGTCCAGTGTCCATTGCAGAAAGACAGATGATACATAACTTTAATGTAACAACTATAGAACAAGGCAAGCTCCTCTAAATATAGCAGGGGAGGAAAACATGTACTTGTATATCTCTACTCAAGTAGGTGAGTGTATTAGTCAGGGTTCTCCAGAGAAATAGAATCAATTGTTTGTTTGTTTGTTTATCGTAAAGAATTGACTCATGCAATTATGGAGGCTGACAAATCCCAAGACCAGCATTCTCTAAACTGGTGACTTGAAAGAGCCAATAGTGTGAGTTCTGGTCTGAATGCTGGCAGCCCTGAGATCTAAAAAGAGCTGTAGTTTCAGTTCAAGTCTGGAGGCAGGGAAAAACCTGTCAGCTCAAGGGAAAAGAAGTTTCCTCTTAATCAGGGGAGGATCAGCCTTTTTGTTCTATTTAGGCCCTCATTGACTGGATGAGAGCCACTTGCACTAGGAGGGCGATACAACATACTCAGTCTAAGTATTCAAAGGTTCATTTCAATCAGAAACACCCTCACAGATGCACCCAGAATAATGCTGGACCGAACGTCTGCACATTTCATGATCCAGTCAAGTTGACATACGAAATTAACGATCAATGTGGTTTGCCCTATTCTATTTTGATATGTATTAGTAACAATACCCCATAGTTGCTTCTTCATTAAAATTCTTATGTCAAGAATTTTTCTTTTAATTGAAACAAATGATTGTATTTTATTTGTTTTACACTGCCCAGCATCCATTTTTCCTTTGTATCAGTTCTTGATATTCTTGTAGGGAATTACCTCTCTTCAATTGCCTGTTCTCGAGGGGACTGTACATCGAAGTTCCCTACTTTTCTCTACCTGAAGGGCAGACATATGACCCAAGCTAATCTCAGCAGACCCTTGCTCTGGGACTATGAATCTTGAGTAGAGTGACATAAGGAGGATAAATGATTGGGTTCAACTATTTCAGTGGCAGAGGCTCTTTGAGTCCTCCCTGCTGCTTACATGTTTGGAACTGCCAGGTTTCAAGCCTGGTTCTTCATTCTCTTACCAACATCCCTCTGATACATTTCCTTTTTGCTTAAGTTAGCACATTTGTTTTTGTTGCTTACAATGGAAGTACCTTACCGAATACAAAAGCATTATAAGATTCCCCACTTTTTTGTGTCTAGACTCAGTGGGGATGAACATCAACTGTTTTAGATTTGCCACTGGGAGGGATTTCCCAAAAGATTAAGTATTCATTTGAAACCTGGACTACCACTGAGAATTCTGTAGCAAAGCTATTTTTTGAAGTGCTTTTATTTTTACATTGTCAAATTCAGTTTCCTTTGACTCATATGGTCCCCACATCCAGAGACAGGGACGAAAGCCATTATTTTTGCTTAATCTTAAAATCTTCTTATAATACTCACTTTTCAAGTGGGATTCCTGGAGTTATTCAATTTTCTATATAACCTGCTTTAACAAGGAGTAAAATGGCTGATTATGCCGCACTTTTTCTAACACCCTAGTGGAGCTTCTGTACAATAAGCACTCATTACCAAGCCTCTCCGTCCCCAGTGAAGAAGCAATGACTACAAGCGACTAAGTGCCTAGATGGAGACTTAACAGCACGGATAGCAATCCCGGAACTGAACTCAAAAGTTTTTTTCCCCTTATCGGCTTCAACAGCCCGTGTAGTGTTGATCTCGCTCCCTTCCCCTTTCGTGCACCGACCTGTGCTGCTCCTAGAATGCTCTGCTGTGTCTCCAAGTCAGACTCCAGCAGTGGGACATGCCATGGGTACATTCTAGAACTGGGTCCAGTCAGAAACACAGACCAGGAACCAGCAAGAGCATCTGTTTTAGAAATCCCCAACACTCCTGCCATCGCTCCCGTTGTTCCGCTTTGGCTTGGCAGATGAAAATGTTCCTCTTTGACAATTTCATCTGGCTTCTTCAGAGCCTTCCAAATCCTCAAATTGCCATCTGGGTTTTTTCCTATTGCTTTATCAAGTGCATCTCACCATTGTTGCTTTCTTTGTATCCAGCTTATTAGTCCTCTGTCCTCTTGTTCTTTCTGGCTCTTATTTAAGCAGTGTCATACTCTGCACACGATCTCATCCTTACTTTTCTTTGGTGTGTATAGAGGGTATCATGGGTAAACCTTCAGCTCTTACAATCACATCAGCAAACATTTAATGCTGCCTTTTATAACCCGAACACGCTTTGTTATTTCTTTCACATTTCATGCCTCAGTGGTTGTTGTAAGTTCCCTGCTGTATTACAACTGCCTGTTCAGACACTTAATCCTTGGATCCACTGGGACATCACATATTGCTAAGGTCAGAATTTTCCCTTCTGTGAAATTGTGCAGTTTTACTCCTTAAGATATATCATGTGCTTAGTGTTCAAGCTTTAAAAATTCGAAGGAACTTGCCTCCCTTATTACAGCAACTGAAAATATTCACAGGTCCACAGGGGCAATTTACAGACTTTTTCTGATTCATCCAGGAAAATGAATGGAGTACTTAAAAGTCTGTACTTCTGCACTGTATCTTTCCTACCTTTGTCTTATATCTGATGGCATCTACAGCATATTCATCTTTTTAGAGCATACATTTGTGTTTTTACTTTCAGGGACTACATTTGGCATTCAAGCCAAGCATATGAAGCACTTTATATAAGCGTTTTCAACAACCTGACTTAATTCAGCATAACTTTAATCTTTATAGCCCCAAGACAGGAATGTGTGTCTTCTCAATCCCACATTTCCGTCTTTATGATGAAGGTAAGAAAATACTATTTGCTTCAAAGTGGCTGTGGGAGGTCAGAAGATGTTCACATTTCTCCAATTTGTTTAATGCCTTGTGGGCCTTCACTCCGAGATTGTGATAACCCCATTTCCTCTTCTCCAAGGCTAACTTTTCCTTCTCTGACCCTTGAACTGCAGTCAACCTCTCCATTGGTTATTTCTTTGATTTCCTTCTCTTGCCCAACAAATGGAGCCCAGGTTTCCTCTGAGTACAAATATTCTTAGGGTTCCCTATGTCAGGAAACCCATTTCTCTCAACTATATTAAAACTCCTGGCCTCATTTTCTACTCATCACCCACATTTTGAACCAATTGTCTAAACTTGCAAGTTCTGTTTCATCACTGCCTATTCATCCCTGAATAGTTTAGAGTAGATGTCAGTGCTATTTCTCCACTAAGACTGTAAGGAAGAGTGGTAGATGTGAGGGTAATGCAATGTGGGGAAGGGCATACCAGAGAGGGGGAAGGGCAAGGACAGAGGTCTAGAGGCAGGACTGAAAAGATTCATTTTGTCAGAGTCAAGAGCAATGGTAGGACGTGCAGATATGAAAACTAGTTTAGTGAGTAGGAAGTTTTCATTTTGTAAACTAGAGAAAATTGAAACAAAGCCAAAACTTGACTTGTTACATGGAGAAAAACAAGCAGAGAAGACAGTCCTACGTTTTCTCTGTCACCACTCTTCCCATGATTTTTCCATTGTCCAAGTGATGATTAGAATCCTTGACCCATACATCCGATGACCAATAAGCCTGGCTCCTGGGAACGAACAGTGTAATAACTAAGAACGTGTGCTCTCATGGCAGATTGCCAAAGTCAAAACTCAACCCTTCACTTACTAGTTATGTAATCTTGATTAACTTACTTAACTCTTTGTGCTCGACTTTCTTCATTTGTAAAACCAGGATAACAATAGCAATTTTCTCAGTATTGTGACATGAGGTGAATTGACACATGCACCACGTTTAGAACAGCATTGTGACATTGTCATTTCAAGCTATTGTGTTGTTGTGGATTCACAAGATATCAAGAACTCCCGAGGGGCTCCGAAGTAACTTTCTAAGACAAAGGGCAAAATTTGCAGTAGCAAACAACCAGTTGATCCTATTCTTTACTCTCCATTTGCCCCATGATATGTCATAAGATGTAAGTAATCACATTACTTTCTTGGGAGGGGCAAGAATAGGGACATGATTAAACAACACTGTGCTGGGAAAAGAGTTTCTTATATATATATTATATATTATATATATATAATATAATATATAATATATATATATTATAGACCTTTGAGATAGGCATAAAGTATCCCAATAACTGCTTTGCATATACCTTGTCCCTCACCCTCAAGGAAAGTAAGCGTGAGCCAGTAAGCCATGTGGTCTTCTTTTAAATTATCCCAGGACCTACAGGGCTTATAAGGACGGTTGAGGAAGCCTTGAGACTGATGATACTGTGTTCACAGGCTAATCAGGGCTCAAGCCTTCGTTGTGGGTGATGACAACTATAGTTAACCTTTGAAGATATTTCTTGTGTATCTTAGAAACAACTAAGAGAATAGTTGAATACATAATTCTAGGACAAAACTGGTGGTGTCAGTTTCATAGAGTTTCAAAACTTCTTTTTTCTCCTCTTTCCCCTTCCGTGAATGCATTTTCATCCTCAGAACAAGCTCTTGATGTAGAATTTCTATACCTGAGCTTTTGGGTTGTTTATATTAAATGTGCCGTAAAAATTCTTTGGCACCTCTCTTCTCTTTCCTGTCCTCTGTCCATAGCTTAATTGCGTATTTCCTTTAGCTGGGAAAATCCGGGAGACTGTCAACACCTGATATTGCTCTGAATTTCAGTGGGTAATGACAGCACTGGTGCAAAGTCTGGAGTCTGCTAAACTGAGCCTTCGAGGCCCGGATGCTCCTCTAAGCGCTTTCCAGAGCTGGCCAAACTCGCCAGTGTCCAAGTGGGGCTAACACAGTTTTGCGCAGAAAATGTCTCCCCGCATTTCAGGACCTCCTGCCTCTAGATGAGGCTGGAGACACTGCAGCGTAGCTTCTCTCATGGAATTTCCATACTAAGTTTTCTGGTTGGTGGTTTGGAGTTGCAGCTCCACAGTTTGAACCAGCAAGCAGGTCGGTCTATTCTCCATCCTGCCCTGTAACTGGGAAGTTCAGTTCTCCTGTCCATTCTGTTCTAACTATCATTTTACTCTTCCCTCTGGCTTATTATGGTTGTGCCAAGGATCGCCACCATAGTTTAAACTAATACAGACAGAGAATTAAATGCTGTAGGTGTTCTTTTTCCTGCCACTTATGTCAAAAGTGCACAGTATTGAAGCACTCTTGAGAACACTGGTTTATCAAAGCTGAAGACTGTGATCTGACGCCTGTGACACCTGGACATGAGAAACAGGCTTAGTGAGAGTTTGAGAGACAGTTGTGTGACCTCTTGAAACCTTGAACTGAATCAAATGTACTTTTGTTGGGAGAAAGGTAATGACTGGAACAGATGTCATCTGAAAATGACTATCTGCACAACATTGCCCCATTCCTGAGAGAGATTACAAATTCTCCCCTTGGATGATAATCCTGTTTTCTCTAATCAGGTTTTGGGTTGTATTCGGAGAGAGGAAGATGCTATTATAAAATCAGAACTTGGAAGCCTTTGAGAACTAAAAGTATACTAAGTGTTTTAAAAGTTTATGATGAAATCATAATGAAGACCCCCCCCCAAGGAGATGGAACATAACTCTCTCGTCCTAAAGTGTGAACTGCGCAGGAAGAGCCCTGGATGGAGAGGGGGATAAAAGAGCAAACTTACATTAGAGAAACCTGACAAACTCTACCTCAGCTAGAGGATCCAGATCAACACCAACAATCAGAAATCATGTCTGCCACATGTACCCTTGATGTGATATGATGAAAATGACGCTCTGCCTCTGTGGCCTTCTTTCCAAACCCCATTAGTCCAGTCTAAGGATGAGAAAAATCTTCGAACAGAAAAAGCCCACTAGGCAAAAACTAAGGCGATCTGAATAAACTATGGAGTACAGTTAATTTAAACAAATGTTTGATATACCAGTCATTTTCTTATATCTCAACTAATTTAATTCTCACAGCGAAACCACACCTCTTTTAAGGGCTGGGGCTTAATATCCTAAACCCATGCTTTGAGAGGTATAGTAACTTGTCCCCTTGATAAGCTGGAATTTAAGTTTAAGATTAAATGACAACATAGAACAGATTTGCCACAATCCTATAATGATTTATGTATCATTTTTAAAAGATTTATTTATTTGAGAGAGAGAGAGAGAGAGAGAGAGAGAGAGAGCAAGCACGCATATGAGTTGGAGGAAGGGGCAGAGAGAAAGAGAATTCTCAAGCAGCCTCCCCACTGAGCATGGAGCCTGACTCAGAGCTCCATCCCAAGACCCTGAAATCATGACCTGAGCTGAAATCAAGACTCAGATGTTTAACTGACTGAGTCATCCAGGAGCCCCTATATCAACTTTTTATTGCTACTTTAATGAATTATCATAACTTAAGCAGTTTAAAACAATACCCACTTGTATCACTGTTCTGTATATCAGTAGTCTGCGTACAGTGTGGTTCAGTGGAGTCCTTTGCTTAGAGTCTCACAAGGCTGGAATTAAGACACAGGCAGAACTGCTTTCCTTCCCAGAGTCTCACAGGAGAAATCTGCTTTTAAGATCATTCAGGTTGGGAGTGCCTGGGTGGCTCAGTGGGTTAAAGCCTCTGCCTTGGGTTCAGGTCATGGTCTCAGGGTCCTGGGATGGAGCCCCGCATCGGGCTCGCTGTTCAGCAGGGAGCCTGCTTCCTCCTTTCTCTCTGCCTGCCTCTCTGCCTACTTGTAATCTCTCTCTCTGTCAAATAAATAAATAAAAAATCTTTAAAAAAACATCATTCAGGTTGTCTGCCGAATTCAGTTCCTTGTGGTCATAGGACTGAGGTCCCCATTTCCTTGCTGCCTGTAGGTTCGGAGCCTCTTTTAACACCTTGAGGCCCCTGCATTCCCCATCACATTGCTCCCTCCATCCTCAAACCAGCCACAGCACATCAGGTCTTTCTCATGCTTTGAATCACTCCCCCTCAGCAGGGAGTGAGCTCTGATTTTAAGAGCTTTTGTGATTCTATAGGCTTGCTGGCTAATCCATGGATAATCCATTTGATATAGGAGAAGGAGACTCGGGTCTCCATCTCAATTCTTTTGACCACAACACATCTTCGCTGAGGGGTAGGAGGACTGCAGGGCAGTCACTCAGGGAAACTAATTTGCTGGCCATATGGTACATTCAGATTCTAACTCCAGATACTTCAAAAGTGATAAATCCATAAATTCTCTCTTCAAAGATGAATCGTTTTTCAGTTTAAAATTTCTAAACTTAGAATTCATTTTCCAATCTTTGCATGTATTTAGGTGGTAATATTTTCCTCCAGAAAGCTGGGAATAGATTACTTACAATTTCTTTCCTGATTCCCCTTTTCTTCATTAGATGTGACCTCCTCACTCACCTTCCCTCTGGACTGGAAGTAGCATGGACACAAGGCCCATGTCTGTCGTGTGCACTGCAACCTTGTATGGTGAACACAGGAGGCAGTTGGCCATTGCAGGATGAATGAATGAATGGGCAATCCCTTAGAACAAAGGAAATGAGGTATTCTGAGAGACTAAGGAGAAGTCCTCACTAAATCTCACCTCCTCTCTTCCTCTTTCCAGGACATTCCAGAACCCCAAGTGGGCCACATTCACAGAGCTGATGTCATTGCACTGAAGGCTACAGCCTGGCTAGGGGGTTCTCTTCCTGAGGCTCAGGACTTTCTTTTCCTTCCCTGTGGAAGAGGTTGTGAACTGACAGAACACTAAGATTCCTGTAACCAACTGGCTGGCATTCTCTGGAGTTTCTGCCTTTCACATGGCAGGGTGGAGTGTGGTAAAATTCAGGTTGGAGCTTAAAGGGAAAGAAGGAGCTTTGAAAGAAGCAATGCCTTTAATGATCAGACAGCCTGGTCCCCACAAAGACTCTGTCCTTAACTAGCTGTGTGAGCTTGGCAAAGCTAGTTACCCTCTCCCTGCTCCATTTCCTCATCTGTCAAGTGTTGATAATGACAGTAAGTGTTTCATAGGGGTGAAAATGAGCTCATGCCTATAAAGCATTTTACACAGTGCCTGGCATCTAGAAAGTGCTTCTCCCTTATAGCCACTTTGCTCATACCCTCACCTACTTTAAGCATTTCTTCTGGTCTTTCCCTCACAGGAAGACATTCTTGAGCATCCTACTCATATCTCAACCTGCTCTACCCATGAGCCAGTGGGTACTCCTGATCCACCTACCTTGACCTTCTTTTTTTTTTTTCGTTCCATAGCTTTTTTCCTAAATATTCCGATACATTACATTTATTTTTTTTAATGTCAATTATATATTTGGAGATAGAATAGGGCCTAAGATGGGAAGAAGGCTACTTTTCATGAATTTTTGTTTTTCTCTTCAAGAGATTAAAAACAAAAAGCTTCTAAGCTAAATACATCCCTATGGCATCATAGCTGACGCTTCTACTGAGCTTTAATTTAAGCTTCAAATCGCCCCCACATGGTAAATAAATACCAGATAAATATCTGGTGACTTTGCAATGTCTTTTATGTTTTCTACAAGTTCAACTCCTCCGATCCTAACTAGGGTTACCACTAAGCATAGATGATATCTACAATGTATTTATACCCATAAATGAATAATCTCAGGGCTCCACTTGGATTTAAAGTGTTAGCAAGTACTCTTTTTGGTCTTAGACTATCTTTTGGGGAGGCCTATTTGGGACCACAGAGATCCTACATACCACACTTTTTAATGAATTGTCCTCTAAATTCCTCTAGGGTTGAAGTTATGCTTACTTGGTATTCTCCCTATGGCACCGTGAACCCCTCTCTTAAAGACTTTTTTTTTTTTTTTTTGACAGAGAGAGAGATCACAAGTAGGCAGAGAGGCAGGCAGAGAGAGAGGAGGAAGCAGGCTTCCTGCTGGGCAGAGAGACCGATGCGGGGCTCGATCCGAGGACACCGAGATCATGACCTGAGCTGAAGGCAGAGGCTTTAACCCACTGAGCCACCCAGGAATCCCCATGAACCCCTTTCTTTGTAGTTCCTCTTATGGATAGTTGAACCACACTTACCTCTTTCCATACTCTTATCCTACTAACGTAACAGCACCTGCCACCATTTTTCACCCTACTATTGTGTCATTCAGAAACCTACTTCCAAACCTTTTCTGTCTGGTCGTAGTAACTGAAACTGAGTTTTCCTTTCACATTACTGTGTTACTGGTAACCCCCTGCAGGGAGGTTTAAATCTTATTTAATCTATACACACATTGTTGAAACTTCTACTGAGATTTAATTTAAACCACAGATGGCTCCCATAAGAGAAATAAATACTAGGTAAATATCTGGTTAACTTCTTACTCTTATAATCCCTTGGTGTTCCCTAGAAGTTTCAGAACAAGTTGGAGTTTGGTATATTTCTTCCAACATCTAGTTCAACCTTCCTTGTGCTTCTCAAGTGACATTTCTATTTTATAAAACGTTTCCAATCTTCCTGACAAGCTATGATCTCTGTCTTTAATGTCCTTGTTCAAAATTATGCCCCCTTTTGACATTCTTACTGTCCACTTATACCTTTCTCTTTTCTCATTTTAGTCATCTCTAGTGTTTTAAAATGTTGGTTTTATTATTATTTAGGTGTGGTGAGGCCATAAGGTCATGCAGTGTCCCACAGAGAGGCACTGGGATCAGTTAGGAGGAAACAGGCTTATTTGGTTTCTGTGGGAAGGAGTGGGAGGGCAGAGTGAGCAGTCTGGGACTGGCTAGTTTGAAGAATTTCAGCACGCTCTGGAGGGCAGAGGTTGTCGTGAGTTGTCTGGTACCTGGCCATGGGGTGATGAGGGCTGGTGGATCTTGGCCTAGAATATAAGGGACATATAAAAGAGGTGATTAAGGGGAATGGATCTTGGGTGGGTTGGCTTTCACATGAAAGGGGCACTTGCAGGAGAGTCTTTTATAGTCTCTAGGAATTGGCTAGCTGGGGGAGACAGTCTCTCAAGGAGTTGCAAGGTCTGAGCATCAGAAAATACAGAATATAAAAAGACATGATTAATATATCCAGTCTTGTAGATTTTCTCCAGATCTCTTAATAATTGGATTTTTTTCTTTTTCCCCACTTAACTATCTTCTTCCCATCTTCCACACAATTAACTTGATATTCTGTTTTCATACTCAGGGATTTAACTCTCCACTAATACTCCTGCCCTGTCAGTGCCAATGGTTGCCATCTTCACTTAACTACCAAGATGAAGCACTGGATTAGATTAACCATACTTTACACTCACTTTGGATTTTGTTCTCTGAAATCTCCCTAACCACCTGCATACCCCTGGCCCTCCTTCATCTCTATTTGTTTATTCCACTCAGCAATTTCTTTATGCTTACTTAAGCCTGCGATGCCTGGAAATTCTCTTATTCTAGCCTCTCCATTTTGAATTCATGAACTTCTCCAATCACTTCCCATCAATTTCAAAATGCTATTGATTGACCCACATGATGTTTTCAGTTGAGACTTCCACTCTTACTTCTTTCATGTAGTTTCCCTTCAACCAGAATCAACAAAGATTGTTCCTTCTTCTCTCTAACTAGTATATATATCATTGCTAGATTAATCTTCCCTAAATATAATTCCTGTTATGTGACTCTTGTACAAATGCCTTTGTTGGCTTCTTTATATCTATTGAGCGAAGTACAAATGGATTATTCCTGCATTAATGGCCCTTTATGGTATGCCTTTTTGCCCTTCTTTTGGATGAAATCTGCTTTGTTATTCCCTGGCCTGTTTTGAACTTTCTCTCTAAAAGACATATAACTCTATGGAGGCTTTAATTATTTGCATATCATTAGACTATAAGCTTCTTCATGGCAGAGGCTTTATCTTTATTCATCTTTGTATTTTCCATAGTGATTAGCAATAAACCTTATAAATAGTATGTGTTAAAGATTGTTTTGAATGAAATAGAATCTCAAACCCTATATTAAGAATCTTAGTACTTCATCTACATCCATTTTTAAGAAAATAAAGGTATTTTATAAGCAACTGAATATACATCTCCAAGAAATGACTCTACAAATGTTTGTTTGAATCAAACACTTAAACAAAGTCCCAAATTGCCACATGTATCTTAGTTTGCATTGTATTTTGTACTACAAGCTCCCCTTATGCTTTCAATGGTACATTTAATGCTTAAAAAAGGGTTAAACAAATTCTATGTGTTGTATCCAAGGGAGGAGGAAAAGTGAGACAAATTAAGTTGTTTATATAAAAGCCAAGAAAATCCAAGACACAGAAATAGTCTAATACATCATGAACTCCCCCACATTGCAGGCTTTACGAGGGTAGCTACATTATCTTGCAAGGAGACAGTGAGGGGGTAGAAAACAGTGGAAAGTCTGATTTATGATCCTATATTGAGTAGCCAGGCCACTCCCTAGTTTTCCACCTAGCAGGTAAGAGGAAGTAGAAAACAGAGTCATATACTTTCAGAAGTAGAAAGATTCTTAGAGGTCATTTGGGTCAATCTTCTGCCAGTAGCAGGAGTCTTTCCCAAGTGCCATCGACATATGGCTTCTGTTGAACATCCCACCGAGAACGGTGATTGCTCTATTGAGGGATCTCATTTCACTTTAGGACAGAACTAATTATTAAGAAATCCTTCTTTCTATTGAGTTGAAATATGCTTCCCATAACTTTTACCCAGTGGCCCTCATTCTATCCTCTGGAGTAACACAGAATAGATTTAATTCATCTTTCTTATAATTGCCCTCCAAATAGCTGAAGCTCACTATCATGTCCTCTATCAGTCTTTTCTAGAGGCTAAATAAAAATCTCTATTCCTTACATAAATGACAATTCCAAAGCACTTTATTCCTTCTTGCATTTGGAATTTATATCACGTCAATTAGCATATTAATTTGTGTGCATTTCCACTCTCTTTCTTCCTCTTTGTCTTATGCTGAATTGAATTGAGAAATTTTTCCCCTGAATCTTTTATTCTACTAGACACCTTTCTCAGGATCCATCCTAGGTCTTTAGTATGTCCTTTAAATATGACTTCCAGAAGAGAAAGGGACAGGAAAAGCAATGCACTCTCTTAAAAGAATGTCTTTCCAGTGATTTTAAAGGGAAATATGTTGACATTGTGGTAGTTAAGACTATGATGAGTTTCTTTTAGAGGAGTAATGAGGAGATGAAACCACGAGAGCCTTAGCACAGAACACAAAGCCTGGAGACTTTGAGGAGGGCTTCCCTAGGGAGCCTCCCACCTGTGATGCTCCTTCTTTTCCTTCTGGCTGGGCGATAAGGCTCTGGCTCTCCCACTACCTGAACTGTAGAGAATCTGGGGTGACTGTGACTTCTTTTGATCTTATCAGTGTAGTTCTCTCAAGGCAGCCTCAAATTACAATTTGATGAATAAAGTGAAGCAGATGTCCATGGCTTCCAGAGAACACAAGGTCAACTAGAGCCTTCCGGACTTGACCTCCTGAACCTCACTTTAAGTAGTGGTACAAACTGATGAAATATCCCAGAATACTAAATGGAGTATCTGACTTTTATTCCTGTTAAATTTTATCATGTCACTTTTCGTCTCTCTCTCTCTCTCTCTCTCTTTTATTTTCATTCCCTTAAGAATCTCTTATAGCTTGATTCTGTCCTCCAGCAAAAATTTCTGTCATCTTTCATTTGATAAGTATGACATTTATGTCTTAATCTAAACTTCAGATAAAGTTATTGAATAGGATAGAACCAAGAACTAGACCCTTAGGTCTGTCATTGGGGACCTCCCTCCAGACAGACATGGGTACTTTAATCAATACCATTTAGGTTCCAGTGTCTTCCCCTTTGTGAAAACACATAACGGTATTATTAGCCAGCAAACATTTCTTCATTTTGCCCACAAGGGTGTCCTAAAAGCTTTGTTACAGCTCTGCTGAAGTCTTGGCTAAGATTACATTGCCTCACCAAATTTCCTTATCATAAAAAGAGAAGGGAGTGTATTTTGTCTTAAGCTCATGCTGGTTCTTAAGAATCATCATACTGTTCTTTGTGAGTATACCAACATTCTCATTAGCTATTAGTACGCATGTGTCAGTAAAATACAGGAATTTTATTAGTCTGTGATTTTTAGAATCTTTTTCATTTAAAATTTTTATTTTCATTTGGTATTTTTGCCTTCTTATGAACATCTCAAAGACACTGATGCCATGATAAAAACTCAAGGTTCCTTAGTACCATGATTTAACTTAACGTGGGTTGGAAACTGATTTATTTAATTCTTTATGATTCATCCAGATTTTAAAGTAGTTTTAGAAAAATCCTCATGTTCTAGAACAGTGCTATCCAATAGAACTTTCTGTGATGTTGAAAATGTTCTATATCTGCATTGCCCAGAACAGTAGCCACTAGTCGTATATGGAAATTTGACTAGCACAACTAAGGGACTGATGTTTAAATTTTGATTAATTTTAACTTAACTTTAAATAACCATATATGGCTAATAATTATCATATTAGACAACACAATTCTAGGATTCTGGACTTTTTATTAATAACACATTTCTGTAGAGCTTCTTCTCTTTCTGTCTTGGAATAATTTTATTATATTATCAGATTAAAAAAATTTATCATGTTTCTCATCAAGGGATTACCTCTATCTTTTCATGGAGATGTTTAAATCTGCTTTCCTTAGTATATATAGATATCTCTACCCCCTGATCCTCTTAAGACTCCCCCCCCCGCCAAAATTTTAAGATACAGCATGGCACTTGGGAAGAGCCATTCCATGCACAGATGGTTAAAATTTTGCTGAAAGAAATGGAGGTAGATTTTTCTCTGTTTTATAGACCATTCCTCATATCACTTCTCCTGTCATGACCCTAACAATCACCCTCTCAATTAGCAGGGGATGAGCTCTTGAAGTTTCAGGGACTGAATGCAGTATGGATAGGCACATCTTCAACTGGAAAAGTACAAGACGTTAACAAGAAATTAATGCTTACAACAAGAACACAGCTCTTAGGTACATTATTTAAAAGGTTGGAGCCACAGAGTGTTATAAAGAGAAAATGCTTTACTGAGGCCTGATAAAATTAGAACTGGAAAGAATTACACAGGAATATACTGGGAAGAGGTTGCTTGCATCCACAATTTTGACTTTGTAGCCTGGGTTGTTAGATTGGCATGTCATGACTTCAAAGGTGTGTGTGTGTGTATGTGTATGTATTTGTATATATACTGATGTGGGAAACAAAGGCAGAAGAAAAATCATTAAATTTCCTTACTACCTACAGCCCATTGATAAGACCTTGAAACAGGCAGAGTGACATCCCTCTAGGAACTCAGCTGCCTCGATGTTAATACTCTGCTAAGGACAAAAGGCAGTCTTAGCTGACCCTCCAGGATCCCGTAAGTCTACTCTAACATTTAAAAATTCCTTTGGAAACTTCCTTTATGTCTTCTCCCCAAGATACATGTTGGAAATCACCTCCCAAGCATATGACCCACTGATATACCTCTGAATGGTCTCATGATTCAGGTTTTATTAGACAGTAGTAAATGACCTTTTCCTAACAATAGCTAGCCCTTCGAGGTCCTGGAATCATTGCCTCCAAAGCTATCCCTGACCCCCTTCCACCGTGAAAGTACATAAGGGGCCACTCTTCATGATCCCGGGGCAGCCTTATCTGCCCCCAGGTCCTATCCCCCATGCTTTACAAAAACCACTTTTTTTCTTGGCCATCAGCTTTGAACCCTAATGTCTTTCCTACATCATATACAAATACACAGAATCGTGTAATATGGATAGGCAGACCTGTATCTACAATGCCCTATGTTCATTCCTACATCTGAGTTTATAGCCTACATTTTCTTATGAATAATTAATTCTTATGACAAGAAAACTAGGAAGAGCCCCAGGATTTGTGAACTGTTTTCGAAGCTGTGGGGTGGGGGGAGGACTGGATACTTAATTCTCAAAAATGTGTGGATTACTAACAATGAACATTAAGATAGCCTGCCTTTGCAGGCTTCACTGTGAAGAACATCTTGCCACACTCAGCTTCCTCTGGGGTGCCTTCTCTGTGGAAGTGGAGGTTAGGTCGGTCTGACAGGCACAGCTCACTCATTCACTGACTCACAGTGACAAATCTGGGACACCACAAGCTCTCAACCTTCTTTGTTTCCAAACGGATTTGAAGGATTAGCAAAATGACCAGACCAGTCCCCTAAGGGTATTCAGTAGAAATAACATATTGGTATGGTCAAGTGTTTTGGAAAAAAACAAAACAAAAAAAAGCCCAACTCCTAAATAAAGTACTAAGTGTTGTTTTATGCCTCGTGTTACACAAAGCCCATATACAGCCTCAACTCCTTAATCCCCTTGTTGTTGTTGTTTTGACACAGTTGGAAGAAGAACAATTAACTCTGGCCATTGTATTCTAAGTAATTACTGATTACCCCATACCTTCTCAGAAAATTATGCACAATGGGAAATAAACCAAGCAGTGACCCGTAGGTGGTTTCTAGTGTTTGTAGCTAACAAACACTGCACCCCAGCTCCAATTACACCCGTATTACTTAGCTCTCCCCAGCCAGTGGTGATGGACGGTAGTACTCGAGTCCAGAGAAAGGAGCCTTGAGGCCCTTACCGCATCGCTGCGCTGATGAACCCTGAACTTGTTTAAGAGACAGCAGTTAATTCTTAGATCAGCTTGGCAGCAGAGACTTCCAGAGCTGACTTTTCTGTGTGTCCTAGAACCAACCATCTTCTATCTACCCTTGTAGGGCAAACATATATAGAGCAGAAGGGAAATAGGAAATATGACTGAGCTCCCCTGCCACCCTATATCATTATTTTCTGCTTGATCTCTTTGGTAAATTCCCCCCCAAGAAGAGGGAGTTCTCTACCCTTTTAATGAAGAGTAACATCACCTGCCTGCTTACTTTTCTTCCTCTCTCCCTCCCTCTCTCCCCATTCACTTCATAAATTTTGGTGGAGTATCTATTAGGGGTCAGGCACTGTGTTAGGTGGGAAAGAGTGGCAGCATATGAACCCTAAATTATGCTACTTCGGCATAGGGATTATTTTGAGCTAAAAGCACTTGAAAAACAGCAGGTGCAGGAGAAGGGCATTCTAATCTTCCCTTTTCTGCCTGAAAACAGGAGATTAAAAACTCCCATGTGAAAGATATTCTCCTTGTATTGGGAGAAAAGAAACATTCCTCAGTGGGGAGCCAAAACTGAGAGAATTCTGTACAAACAGACCTTGTCATTCTTATCTTCCTTTAGCCTCTCTGGAATATTTTAGTTACTTTTCCACAATCGCCTCTCTTTGTTCAATGCAGTATAAAAGCATTTAGGTTTTGCCACTTCTTTGGACTCCCAGGTTATATAAAATTTATATAAATCTGTATGCTTTTCTTCCGTTAATCTGTTTTATGTCGGTTTAATTTTAAAGCACAGATGAAAAAACCCAAAGAGGGTAGAGGGAAAATTTTTCCTTCCCTATAGTGGGGATGGTGACATAGGGATTAATAAGGTGACTTTCTGAAGCCAATGATCTCTGCACTGTTGCTGTTCCTTTCCTAAGTTGCACCCCAACTCCCTAACCCCAGAACAGGCTCCCTGAAAGAAGGCGCTGGTTTCAATAGAGGGAGCGAGGTTTACTGGAATCAGGGCAGAATTTCGAGACAGGAGGAGAAAGCCAAGTGACAAAAGGAAGAAAGGCAACAGTGGCCTCCAAAGAACACATTTAGTTTGGCCGCTTTTGTGTGAAAACCATTAGACATGATTCACACTCTGGTAACTTAGTAAATAAGAGCTTTAGTTCCCTTGAAATAATTCTGGGTGGTGGGTGGTGAGAGCATAAAGAGAAACATAATGAGAGGGTAGGTGGAGAAGCAGGAGGGCCCTTCCTAAGTGTTTATGTGGTGGGGGGCGGTGCTTTTTTAACATGTAACTCGGCCAGTTTACCCTGCCATTGTTACATGCTTAATGATGCTTTATTCTTGTTCTATAATTGAAGGAGATTACAGTTTAAAAGGAATGTTTGAACGTAGATTATCTAAATGTACACTGCTTATTGTGTTGGCTCGGTACATTGTGTGTGTAGGTTGCAAAGCGTTTTAGGGATTAAGTTGTAATTAATTTTTTATCACTTTAATTTCTTATGTGATTTCCTATGCTCCTTTGCCTGCGTATTCTCTAAGAGGAATTTTCTAAAGATACCTGGATATTTTTGTCCAGCAACTATGAAATATCTCTTGGTACAACTCATGTAGAAACAACCCAGATGAAGATATGGTAACAGGGGAGAAAAGGAACACTTTTTCCTGACAAAGTTCCTTTTGTATATAAATTATGTTTATTGTAGGGTTGCCTGAATTAGCTGTTTAAGCTCGATTTTATTGAAAAGTTGGATTTGGGGAATTGAGTGTTGGTGGAATTTGTCTGCATAAATATGTAGGTAATAAGCAGGATGCACGTTGTAGGCACTCAATAGATATTTACTGAACTGGTCATAAATGAGAGGTTTCCTCACCTCGACAATTACTTTTTACACTAAAATATATTTAAATTGAGGGCTTTGTCGGGTTAATGCAGTATTCTCCCGGCACCCTGGAAATGTGTTGTTTTGTAGACTTCTATAAAAAAAAAGTAAATGGCCAATTACTTAAAAGCCAAAACATCATGTCCAAACAATAAAAGAGATTCCATTCAAACTGGATATTTCTGGACTATCTGATTTTAAACAAAAAGCCTCTATAATTACTCTTATTAACCATATTAAGTTTTACCTGAGCCCTGCATTCTCGGAAAGAACAGAGATCAAGAAATCCTCTCACCCATTGTGCTCCTGGAAATGATTTAGTGCAAAGAATCTCTTTTCCTCACACGACCTAGGTAAACCTCTCCTGTTTGCCCATCATACGGCCACAGACCCTTCAAGTTTCCATTCTTTACCTCTTCGAGATTAGCTAAACTGTTTAGTCCCCACTCCTCACCTGAAACAAAACACTTGTTAACTTAAAGCTGTGGTTAAGGCTCCCTTCTTCTCCCAGATTCCTGGACTTTGCTCCACTTCTTAGCCTGAGCCTGGGCACAACTTCTCCTTCACAGCCTGCCATGGTCTGAAAGCTTGTACACCCCCAAAATTCATGTTGAAACCCTACCCACCAATGTAATGATGTTAGAAGGTGGGGCCTTTGGGAGATGAGGTCATGAGGGTGAAGCCTTTATGAATGGGGTCAGTGCCCTTATAAGAGTCAGCAGAGAGCTTGCTTCCTCTCTCTGCTCTCTGCCCCCTGAGGTACAACAAGAAGTAGGCAGTCTCCAAACCAGAGGAGGTTCTCACCAGAACCTGACCATACTGGCATCCTGATATTCCAGCCTTCAGAACCGTGAGAAAGAAATTCCCATTAAGTAGGAACCTCCCACTCTATGGTGGTTTGTTAAATCAGCCTGTACTGACTAAGACAGAGCCCCTCCTGAGACTGGCCTAATGATAGAGCATTCTCTAAACTGCTATCCCATAACATCATCTTTCATCCCACTTCTTTTCATCCCATACCTGGTTCTTCATAGCCTTGTTTACTCCTACTCTATAAAGAAGCATCTTTTTTGCCTCACTCTTGAGGTTCTTATAGGTCTTATGGTCACAGTGTTCTTCCTACTGCCATAGCCCCTGTCCCCATTGCAATAGCTTCCCCACACTTACCACTCGCAGTAATCCTCTCTCAAACAGTCTCTCCCTACCAAGTGCGAATTCGTCTTTGACATCACTTATACTTGTTAGATACCGTATCCCAAGATGCTCAGACAAATTTGAAAACTTCCTAAGGGCTTTCAAGAAAATAAACCAGACATGAATGTTTTCTTCCTGTTTTCAATATTTTAAAATACAGTAAGACAATAGGGTTCCCAAAACTCTAGTTTCTTGGAGTCTACACTTGGAAACTTCCAACCCTTCCTCTGTCTAGCCCATATTTTGTTCCCTACTCTAGGTTAAAATTCTCTGTGCATACTTTCTCCTTGAAAACAAAGATATTGAACAGACCTTAGGTACTGAGGATTTGTTTCTAGCTTCTGTTATTCGACAGCAACCCCTGAGGTCTGTGGCATGAAATTATCTCTGATTTTGTTAAGGCCTCATGCTCTGTGAGACTGTAGGGTTGGGAGTGAGACTTTAGCTCTCTGAACCTCACTGTGGCTTTATTTATTTTTTTTTTTAAGATTTTATTTATTTATTTGACAGAGAGAGAGAGAGAGAGAGAGAGAGAGATCACAAGTAGGCAGAGAGGCAGGCAGAGAGAGGAGGAAACAGGCTCCCCCTGAGCAGAGAGCCCGTTGCGGGCCTAGATCCCAGGACCCTGAGATCATGACCTGAGCCGAAGGCAGAGGCTTTAAACCACTGAGCCACCCAGGCGCCCTCACTGTGGCTTTATTATCTGAGAAAAATCTTAAGAGAGAAACAATGTTTTAGATGTGTTCACGTATTTTGGGGATTTCTTTGGAATGCAGGCTTTCTGCTATTTTCATTAGCTTCTCCAGCTCTCAGGACAGTTCTTGACATACTATGTACACTTAGCAGCTATTTCCTTCAATATATTATTAAAAACAACCATATTTCGTGGCCTCCTGCTGCAGATCTAGAGATAAAACAGCTTTGTGGCTCTTCTCACTGGGTTGATAGTAGAGCGAACAGGTAAATAAGGGAGGCAGCATTTTCCTCCTGACTCTCTTCTCAAGGTCATGGGAAGAGAGTGCCTGTACTCAGCAGAGCATTCTTCATGTGGTTGTTACCTCTCCCGTTGGGCTTAATTCTGTTCTTAATGAGCTGCACACCTGTGTCTCTGGCTGGTTGCCCTCCACACAGTGGGAGGAGGCAAGGGAGGGTGAATTCCTCCTTCATCTTCAATGCTAGGATTCTGAGTTGTGTCTGCCTGTATTTTGTTGAGCATCCCAAGTGTGGGTGGTATTCTGAACATCTTCCCATTATGCTAAGCAGCCAACATTGGCTTTGTTATGCAAATTGAGGTTAAAGACAGTGAAATTCCTCAAACATATCCAGGCACACCATAGTCCCAGCAAACTTCCCAACTGCCCAAGGAAATCGTGCCTGACTTTTTTTTCTTTTTTTAATTTCCTGTTGAGTGGATGCTTGTCACAACTCAGAGAAGATGGCGGTAGAGCTCACCAAAGCCTCAGGCTTCAGGATGAATGCCCTTACAATAAAGAATACAAAATGAGGCCTGAAAGCTGAAAGACTTTTATCAGCCCATCATTTTTTTGTGTGTGTGGAGATTCTTTATAAGGGCCTGGGGTCAGGAGGGAGATGGACAGTAACAACTCAGATTTCTTTTGACCATTATCTCAATTTTAGAAAATGGCTGGGTGAAATTTTATTGGTTGCAAAATATATTTGGGATAGTAGAACTCAAAATGTAGCCTTTAAAAAGTGTGCAGGAGGGGCCCTGGGTGGCTCAGTTGGTTAAGCGGCTGCCTTCGGCTCGGGCCATGTTCCCAGGGTCGTGGGATCGAGCCCCGCCTCGGGCTCCCTTTTCAGTGGAGAGCCTGCTTCTCCCTCTCCCTCTGCCTGCCACTCTGCCCACTTGTGCTCTCTCTATCTCTCTGTCAAAAAAAAAAAAAAAGTGTGCAGGATACACTTCAGGGGCCATGGGGTCACCTTAAGGAGTTAAACAGTCCTTTCCTGGAGAAACTGAGACAGAGGAACAATTCAGAGTCCTGTGGTGGGCCATATCTGAAGACGTACTGCCAGACATTGAAATGTGGAGAGCAGAGAAGGCAAATGATGACTATGTTATGACCCCAATATCCAAAGTCCTGAACTGACACTTTAGTTGTGGCTGCTGGTTTATGTTTGAGCTTCTTTTCAAATAGGTAGCTCTATGTAGCATCTTCCAGGGTGTGAACCCCTTCAGAATATGCCACTGCAAAATACGTTCCTTTAGCATAAGGATTATTTTGATTTGAAGGCAATAAAACAACAAATACAGAAAGAGCACTTTGCTCTTCCCCATCTCCCTAAAAGCAGGACATGTTAGTGAAGTTGTTCCCACCCACCCCTTTCCCACACCAAGATTTGAATAACCCTTATCACTAGAGATGGAGAGTAGGCACTAAGATAAGTCTGCATAAACAAATCTACTAAAATAACCCTCATCTTCCATTAGTTTCCCCAATATATTTACCTTCTCACAATTTTTGCACCCAGAACTCTAAGCCCCTTTTCCTTTGTTGTATCACTTCTCACAAATGTATTACTCTTTGTTAAAATGATATAAAAATCCCCAGATCTAACCGATTCTTTAGGTCTTCACTTCTTTTCTATGAAGGCCTCCATGTATATAAAAATTAAAATATTAATATCAAATAAAATGTATATCCCTTTTCTCCTGTTAAACTGTCATTCATTGGTCTAATTTGCAGGCTTCATTTATAGAACCTAAGAGGGTATAATAAAGGTTTTTCCTCCCTCTCAAGGTACTATCTCAGATCTATCTGTTGTTTTCTCTATGTACTTCTATCTTGCCTAAGCCATCGATTACCAGGTTTATTTTATCCTGTCCTTTTTAAATCTTTTCAGTAGGCACACAACTCCAATATATATTTATTTGCTTATGCATTATATACTGGTAGTGCTGTATTAGTGTTTCTGTGTATTATAAACACACATAAAAACAAACGTTAAATAAAAAGTATCAGTATTCTGATATTCTTTCCTCACTCCCCAGTGGATCTTTGAAGCCTCATTTCACTTTGGGGAACCTGCTCCAAGATGGGCTTCTTTCAAGAGCCAGAGTGAAATTTTTGAAATGCAAATATAATGCTGTCACTTACCTGTTTAAGACTAAGATGGCTTCCCTCTGTGCTGTGAATGAGATCCTGTTCCCAGAGGACACAGAGGCCCTCCTGCCCTGTTCCAATCTCTTCTCTGCTCTTTTGACCCTGGTTCATTAGGGTCCTGCCTTCTTGATTTCCATTCCATTTGTTCCAAGGCTGCAATCTCATGCCTGTCATTGAGTTTTCATGTAAGTTGGTTTGAAGGCTCTTATTTCTACGCCTCATGCAAATAATTTTTGCTCATTCTTTGAGTATCTTCTTTCATGTCATTTCTTCTAAGAAAACTTTCCTGACCAGCTCTCTTTCCTCCCACTAATCCAAATCAGTGTTCCTTATACCACGCTCTCATCTCATTCTTAAGTTTTCCTTCATGGCACTTATTATGATAAATACTCATACTTGTGACATTGTTTGCTTGATAGCTATCTCTACCAACAACTTCTGTGTGCCCTGGGGTGATACTTTTTTTTTTTTTAGCATTTTATCCTGGTGCCTAGAATAATATTTAACACACAGTAAACGCACAATACAATTTTGATGGTTGAACAAATGAATAGTGACCATATTTTCCAAATCAAACACCATGGTATGTGGTTTTGGGGGACAGGGCCCTATTTGGAGTGGAGACTCTTCTGTAAAATGCAGGATATAGGACTGGTGAATTTTCTCTTTATTCTTGTCAACCGTATATCCTGTTGGGATTTGTAACTGTTGTGATATGGAATATCAGACAAAGATTGTATTCAATGAATGAACATATTGCAGAATGCTGTGGGATAGTGCTTTTCCTTCTCCATGTGCCTATCACTTCCTCGATTGTAATGCTGCCATTTTTGGCAAAGAGCTGCTGATGATACAAGTCTAGATCTCACTTTTATTCAGTTGTCTTGATTAGGCAATAACCCAGAGTTCCTAAATTATTCACAAGTCTCAGGCATCGCTGAGGACTAGCAACTGTCAAATATGGTAATTGTCAGCTGGGCAGGAAGAAGGGCCTGATTTAAATATATGCATTTAAATGAACAGGAAAAGCAGAACTGGAAAAGTGACCCCATCCCTTCCTTAAGTGCCCAGACAATTAAATGCATAATGGTTTTCCCCAGGGGTCCTGTGCCAGCTGCTCCGCATCCCCCTCAAACAGAAAGGGAAATGCCATTCCCCATTACAATCCAGGGCAGAGGGTCTGACACTGAGTGCCTATAGTGTTTGGCCAGGGCTAACCTGCATAAACACATGTGATGGGAACATATTTTGAAATATAAATTGGGGCTTTTTACTTTTTAAATTACCTCCTGTGATGATCACGTTTTTTGTGCCTTCCCTAAACCCACCTACACAGCTGTACACTGTTTTGAGGGGAAGAGGGAGGCTACCATAGAGTCAGAACACAAGGTCCAAGAAACTTAGTTATCTATTTACTTATTTCTTTAATAAATAATTAGCATAACTCTTAAATTGTACTGGGAGTCCTGGGGAAACAGTGTGTTTAAAACATTATCCCTACCTTGTGAAGCTTACATTCTACTTGGATAGATAGATAATAAACAGAAACTTATATATAATCAATATAACCACTGTAACAATAGTGGTAATATTGATAATCAAGTCAGGCTAAAAAGATAGAACATGAAGTAGGTAAGAATATTTAAATACCTCATTGAATAAACGTCATTTAAATAGTATTGCCAGATTTAGCAAATAAAAATATAAGATGTCCAGTATGTATATACAAGGGCCATACTTTTACTGAAACGTTATTCATTGTTATCTGAGATTCAAAATTAACTGAACGTCTTCTGTTTTATCTTGCAACCCTACACTTAAATTGTTTCTTGAATAATGTGAAGAAGCTGGCTACAGGAAGCCCTAAAGAAGGGGCTGGCAGGCAGGGGATTCACAGGTGTAAAACATCCTAAATTAGGGACAAGGAGGAGAGACTGAGGATGGGGATGAGAGGTTGTCCAGACCAGAATGTGTAGGGCCTGTGAGCCATGTTATGGACTGTGGATTTTATTTTAGTGCGATGGAAAATCACAAAAAAGTCATCTGGGAAGAAGAGTGACATCTGCTTTTTGTTTTAAAGCTATCCCTCTGGCTTCAGGGTTAAAAACAGCCAGCAGGTGAGAGAAGAAGCAGGAACAAGGGAGGAAAAAATTTTTCTTCTACCCATTTTAGGCTCATTGGCTGGGGTCTGTAAATGAGAATGAAGAAAGACAGTTTAACAAGAGAAGAACAAATAGAAGTTTCTTGAGTGCATCACACATATACGTGGGAGTACTTGTGACTAATAACTCAAAGGAGTGGTTACAAGCTGGGCTTATATGGCACTGTAACAAAAAACAATACATTGGTAGAGAAGTGACAAAGACAAAGGAAAGGGACTTTGAACTTCTAGGGGCGGTGAATTGTGGGAAGGCAAATATATGAGAGAAGCTGATGAAACATTAGGGTTGTTTTAGCAAGACTGGTTTTGTAGATTATTCTGATGCCACCTTTGGGTGAAGAGTCTAGAGTTGTCTCTGGTGATTCAGAATCGTCCTGTTCTTTTTGCAATGGAGGGAGAAGGCAGAGTTTTCTTAATTCTTAATTGCCTTCAGTGGAAATGAATCCTTATGTCCATGTGACATATTTCGGGGTGGCATAGTCCCAGAAAAACCAATGGAGGAGGCTATTACAATAGAACATAAGATGGTGGGGCTTGAAGGAGGGTGAGCCAGGTGGAGGTGAAAAGTACTTGAGTACTTAGATTTGGCATATATTTTAGAAGTACAGCCAGTAAAAATTACCAGAGGATTCCATGTGGGGTGGTGGGAAGAGAAGAATCAAGAATCATTCCACTTTGGCCTAAGCAATCATTTCAAAATTTGCTAATGTCAGCAGGAACAACAAAGTTTTGCTAAAATGTCTATGGAGTTTGCCCACTTTGGCATCAGAAAGAAGATAGGCTGGTGAAGAAATGGGGAGAGACAGGGTGGAATGGCCATTTGAAATGGAAAGATCTTAAGACTGATGGATTATTCAGCATCTGGAACCATGTCCAGGGAGCTGTATGGAATCAGAGGCACACTGGTCCTCATGGTGGCTTTTTAATGAGACACTGATCAAAGTATCAATTGACAACAGGCAGCAAGGTATTTGCTATGTTTTCTGCGACTTGAGTTCTGGGATTTAGCTTTGCATGCAATCTATCCCATATGAACAACTATTACATCCAATGGTCTGGGACACTCAGAATGATTCCTTCACCTTTATCCTGAATATTTTAGAGTGCCGTAATGACAGTGTGAAGGCAAAGCTGCCACAGCTGTGGTAGGCAGGTTAATAATCCTTCAAAGATGTTCAAATTCTATACCCAGAACCTGAGACTACATTATGTTATATGGCAAAGGGGAAATCAGGTTACAGACGGAATTAAGGTTACTAATAAACGGATATTCACATAAAGAGATTTTGCTGGATTACCTAGGTGGGTTCAGTGTAATCACAAGGGTTCTTTAAATGCAGAAGAGGTAGGTAGAAGAGTCACTACTAGAGTGATATCAGGAAAGACTCCATCTGCCATTGCTGACTTTGGATGGAAGGAGGCTGTGAGCCAAGGAACATAGATAGCCTCTAGAAGCTGGACGAGATGAGAAAGCAGATTTCCCCCTAAAGGTTCCAGAAAGGAAAGAAGCCCTGCTGACACAAAATTTTAGGCCAGGAAGACCGTTTTCAGGCTCCTGGCTTCTATTACTGCAAGATGCTAAATTAGTTTTAAATCATTACATTTGGGGTAATTTGTTACAGCAGCCATGGAAAATAATACACTGACCAACAGAGAAGTGGATAAAACCAGTTGGACATCTTCCACTGAGAAGAGCAATGATAGAACATGTTTGCCCTCCTATACACAGACAAGTCTTCCAATCCTCTCTGGCAAAAGGAACTGAAAAGGAGACAGTTACCAAGATGACTGAGGGGAACATATAAAACACCCTATTTCTTCCAATTTTCTAAATCCTGGCCTCAGTTACCAGCTGCTATTATAGACTGAATGTTTGTGAACCCCCAAAACTCATGTGGAAATCCTAACCTCCCTTGTGATGGTATTAGGAACTGGGGCCTTTGAGAGGTAATTAGGACATTAGGGAAGAATCATGTATGAGGTAGTGCCCTTATCAAAGAGGCCCCAGAGACCTCTCTTGTCCCTTCTACCAAGTGACGACAGAGAGAATACCGCTGTCTGCTCTCTGGGAACCAGGAAGCAGCCTCTCACCAGGCACCAAATCTGCCGGCACTTTGATCTTGGAGCTTCCAGTCTCCAGAATTGTGAGAAATAATTTTTTGTTGTTTATAAGCCACCCAGTTTATGGTATTTTGTTATAGTAACCCGAGGTGGCTAAGACGGTAGCTTAGCTTTGCAGAAGGAAACGGAAGTTTTGGGGGTTTCTTCTGTTCTACGTAGCATGCTGACTTTTCTGTGACTTCCACCCCTATACTGTAAGCTCCTTCAAAGTGCAAATTATATCTTATTCAACAGTCTTAGCCTAGCACTGAGCACATGGTTGTTGAACAGCGAGAGGAGTAAATGAATGAATACATGAATGAATGAATGCATCCCTTTCCTTTCAATTTTGACAAATAAATCTGGTAGGCCTGTGTGTATACCAACAACTGTGTGTTGGAAAATCACCAGTTAAGCCCGAATTCATGCAAGTCATTTTGCAAGGCCAGGTTTGACAGATCCATTTGTTATGCAAGGTCATACTGTTGTAATTGTTGTCCCTTAGCATAAATATGGGCCAGGGACCAAGCATTAAAATGCAGTAAGTCCTTGGCATCTAATCTCTTCCTTTGTTGCTTGACCTGATCTCTGACAAGCAGCCTGCAGCCCCGCCAGACTGCTGTAAGAATGACAGCTTTGGCTCACAAATGGGAGCAGGGCGACGTGAGGGGTGGTGCGGTCAGTTGGCAGGGGAGACTGGAACTTAGCTGGCTTGGAGGATGGGGACAGAGGGCGAGGCAGGGCAGAGTGAGAGAACATTAGGAGAACTGTGTGAAGTCGTGGGTTGCTTCAGGTTAAATCTGAGATGCATTTGTTCAGTGATTGTTTGCTCTACTGGATGCTTTGTGCCAGTTGCCATGCAAAATACCCAGAGGGAGGGAGGCCACGATGAATAATCACAGCTGACATTTACTTCCTTTTTATTGTGTGTCAGGCACCATGAGAGCGAGTTAAAAACAGTATCTCATTTAATCCTCCAAACAATTCTGCATGCAAAACAACTATGACACTCATTAAAGTGATGAGGAAAATGAAGCTTGGTGACAGTAACTTGCCCAAGGGCACCCAGTAAGTGACAGAGCTGAGTACGCAAACTGCGGTCTGAATTGAAAGCCTATTCTCTTAACGACCACACATACTGGCCCGGTCTTTACTCACTGAACCCAGTCCTTGAATTGCTGCAATTTTATTCTAGTAGAGGAAATAAGATCCACAAGTATGGAGGTTATAATAAGAGGCAAAATGGGATGAATGCTGTAAGACAGGAATGAGCTCAGCGTTATGGAACACGGGACTACTGGGAACGCAGCCTCAGGCAGGATTTCAGAAGCAGGAGTAAGCAAGTAATAGTGGTGGGCTCTTGAGCGTTTACTGCGGGTCAAGGGCTTTACCTTCACTTACAAAAGATTTCCTGGGCACCTACTATGCATCTGACACCCTTCAAGTACTCGAGATCTATTGAAAAATAGAACAGAGATTTCTCTGCCTTCTTGGATCTTGCGTTGTAGCAGAGGAAACAGTAAAGAATAGACTACGCACGTACTGTTCATATTCACACACATACACATTTTTACATGTCAGACAGTATTAAATGTAACAGAAAAAGAAAAAGTGGAAGAGGGCAAGAGGTATTTTAAATGGGGTCATCATGAAATAGGGTGTCCTGAACTATCTCATTGAATCCTCACAATACTTTTGGGGCTGGTACTGTTTTTTGTGCCCCCTTTTCAGATGGGGAAACAGGCTTGGGGAGGCTAACTAGTTTGTTCAAGAAAGTAATGGAGCTGAGAAACCAGCTTGGGAGTATAGACTTCAGGACCTGTATCCTCAACACCTATGCTATTCTCACTCTCCAGAAAGCTTTCAAGATTTTCTTCTTCTTCCAGAAACCACAGGTTTGTAGTTACGGTTGTCAGGTTCCACCTGATCTTCCTAGAACTTGCTGAATGGGGAGACAGACTCCTTGCTGGTGGGCCCAGCTCAGCCTCAGCTGTGGAGGCCCCAGCAAACTCTACAAAGGCCCCAGCAACTTTAGCACCTACCCTCTGGCACCAGGATTCACCTCCAGCCCAAAAAAACCACATCCATACAGCCTTGGAGCTTCAGCATTCATTTCTTCTGCTTTCTCCACTTTGTGTCATCTTTCCTGAACTGTATTTGTAACTATTAGGCTCTTTGGAACTGGGTTGTGGCCAGCAGAGCCCAGTACAGGAATCTGGGTGATTGCTTTCCAGCCTGAGGATGAAAAATTCATTCCTGTCCTCTCCTTCACAATGGCCCCAAGTCCAAAAATTCGGAGCCACTGCAAGTCAGCTCCTATTATGAGCTAGAAAGAAAATTGGATTGGAGAACTCCAATTTGTATCACTATTGTGCTTTTCTGGAAAGCCTTTGATGACCCTGCCTAGTCAGGTTTCTGAGATCCTTTCTAGTGTTGTAATGAATCTTGAGTGTGTAAGTGTGTACTTTTGTTGGGTTTTATAAGCTGACCGGGGCTAGCCCAGGGCAAGATTATCAAGTACTTGATATTTTGATTCATTCACCACAATATTTTGTCGTTCAATTCTCAGTACCCAATGAAGTCAATACTGTACTAACATTCCCATTTTACAGATGACAAAACTGAAGTACATGGAGGTTAAGTTGCCAAATTACTAGAGCGTAGTAGGGCTGGAGTAGAAACTGAGTTCTGTCATAGCTCATATATTTACAATATAATCTCTAGATGCTGGGGATACATCTAGATTAGAGATCTCTGATTTTAGAAAACTTAGAGCCTAATGGGGAGATAGACAAATAAACTGAAAATATCAACGAGGGGCCATTTTTTAAAAGTTGAATATGATGCAGGTGAAATACTGAAAGAGAGCATCCAGGAGAACCAGTAGAGGTTTTCTTCTCCTTCTCCTTTCTCACCCACATCATTTTTGTCTCTCTGGGAGGATCATATACATTGCATGACACTCTCTCTGCAACATCTGTCTGGGTGTTTTCTATCTCCTCATGATTTTCTAGAGGACCATGTGGAAACATGTCCAAATGAGGTAGCCAGTCTTACAGTTAATCTGTTGTCCTAAACTCTAGCTATCTGTTATGGCATAACAAGCTACTCCAAAATGCAATTGCATAAGCACCAACCTTTTTATTATCTATTATGATTTTCTGGGACAGGAATTTAACAGGATTTGGCTAGGCTATTCTGTTCCACCTGGCAGAGACTGTGCTCACTGGGTGATACACAGCTGGGGACTGGATTACAATGGAGGGTCCAAGATGGCTTTGTTCACATGCCTGGATCTTGGAGGGGCATTTGGAAAACTGAGTTCCCTCTTCATGTAGTCACGGGACTTCTCTGTGGTCTCTCCAGTCAGAATGCCTACGTGATTCCCCAGCTATGAAGGGAAACCATAGTTAAAGCTGCCAGGTCTCTTAAGGATAAGCTTAGAACTGATACAGTGTCACTTTCACCATCCTTCATTAATTAAAGCAGCTAGCTACGGGCCAGGCCGCATCCAAGGAGGAGAGAAGTACTCTCCTCCTCTGGTTGGGAGGAATGTCAAAGAATTTATGGCATTTTTCATTCACCACTCTTTCTACATGACGTTGCCTTGAATTTGCATAAAGGATTCAGTGTTTTGTTTTGTTTTTTAAGTTTTTATTTAAATTCCAGTTAATTAACATACAGTGTAGTATTAGTTTTAGGGTGTATAGTATACTGATTCAACACTTCCATACACCACCTGGTGCTCATCACGGCAAGTACCCTCCTTAATCCTCTTCACCTATTTAACACATCCCCCCCCACCACCTCCCCTGTGGTAACCATCAGCTTGTTCTCTATAATTAGGAGTCTGTTTCTTGGTTTGCCTGCCTCTTTTTTTCTTTTTGCTCGTTTGGTTTCTTAAATTCCACATATGAGAGAAATCATATGGCACTTGTCTCTCTCTGACTTATTTTGCTTGGCATAATACTCTTGAGCTGCATCCATGTCATTGCAAATGGCAAGATTTTATTCTTTTTTTGTGGTTGAGCAATATTCCATTGTTTATACCACAACTTCTTTATCCATTCATCAGTCGATGGATACTTGGGCTGTTTCCATAATTTGGCTATTGTAGATCCTGCTGCTATAAACACTGAGGTATGTATATCCCTTTGAATTAGTATTATTGTATTCGTTGGGTAAATATCTAGTAGTGCAATTGTTGGATTGTAGGGTAGTTCTATTTTTAACTTTTTGAGGAACCTCCATACTGTTTTCCAGAATGGCTGCACCAGTTTGCATTCCCACCAACAGTGAAAGAGGGTTTCCCTTTCTCCATATCATCGTTTACACCTGTTGTTTCATACGTTATTGATTTAAGCCATTCTGACATGTGTGAGGTGATATTTTACTATGGTTTGATTTGCATTTCCCTAATGATAAGTGATGTTGAACATCTTTTCATGTGCCTGTTGGCCATCTGTATGTCTTCTTTGAAAATGTGTCTATTCATGTCTTCTGCCATTTTAATCGAATTACTCATTTTAGGTATTGAGTGCGATAAGTTCTTTATATATTTTGGATACTAACCCTTTATCACATATATCAGGTACGTCATTTGCAAATATCTTCTCCCATTCTGTAGGTGCTGTTTAGTTTTGTTGCTTGTTTCCTTCACTGTGCAAAACGTTTTTATTTTGATTTAGTCCCAAAAGTTTATTTTTGATTTTGTTTCCCTAGCCTCAAGGGACATATCTAGAAAGAATTTGCTATAGCCAATGTTAAAGAAGTTCCCGCCTGTGCTCCTTTCTAGGATTTTTATGGTTTCAGATCTCGCATTAAGGTCTTTAAGGATTCAATGTATTTCTAATAAAATGTTGTTTTTTCTCTGAAAACTGTTTGAAGCTGAGAGGCCACAGCCTTTAGCAAATATTTGGTGTTCAAATAAGATGACTAGACTTTCTCAGTGCTTACTGCAATGATGGAAATGCTGTCCATGTGCACTGTTCAATATGGGAACCACTGACTACATGAGGATATGGAGCCCTTGAAACATGTCAGTGTGACTGCAGAAGTAAATTTTACACTTTGTTTAATTTTACTTAACTTAAATTTGAGTTTAATTGTCCCTGTGGCTTGTGGTTACTATATTGGACAGAAGGATTTACTTAATGCTTATTTAGAGTAGAGCCTATAATACAAGATGGTACTCATTAACCTCAGGTGTATGACACTGGTACCTTGAAATTCTTTCACATTCCAGAAAAGTTCCATTTTTTATTGAGTTACATTAAGGTGGTAGAAGAAAAAGGTTATATGTTTATGGCTAGTAGGGGGTGAATGTAGAGACCTAAATATAAGCCCAAAAGACCATGTCTGAAGGAGGGGGTAGTAAATTAGGGACCAGCTGGTTGGTCTGGACAAGCAGGACTCTGGAGTGTGTCAGTAGCTATTTATCAGAATACCGTAGTTTGGTTTAGCAAAGAAGTTCAGAGTGCTTTCCAGGCAGCAAATTGAGTGAAATAAGTATTATTTATATTCACCTGGCATAATTTGTTATTAGACTTTTTCTGATGGCAATAATAGAACTGGAGCAGTTAAACCATGATCTCCAGGGTACTGGTACTACTGCCAAGAGCAGAAAACTTTCATCTTCCAAAGCCTCAATCAGCCAGTTTCTCATCTGCATCCCATAAATCATCAGGAAGGAACAAGCTCATTATCTCAGCACTAGGGACAAAAGTCTTTTACATGACACTGAACTTCTGACTACTGCAAAACATGGCAGTGTGCCATCCTATCTTTAACAGGTGTGTTGGCCCCTTTAACAGACTGGACCAGAAGTTTGTGGCTGTGGCCTGAAATTTCAATTTTGTTATGTATCGTAACTTGCAGTGGGCCTATGTCCAAAGGTAATTGGGTCTAGTGGTCTGTGGAGTTACTCAGATATTTGTCGTTTTCATAGGTTTGGGGAAAGAGAAGTGAATCGTTCTGCCTCTGAAAACATCATATGTCTGGAGGCTAAGAACTAGGGAAACTTAACTGCTCTACTTTGGGAAGGTGTTTCAGTGCATCTACTCCAAAGAGCTGGGTAGGAACTCCTAAGTACAGGCTGTTCAGTTTTCTTATACCTCCACCCTGTAGTTCCCTTTATCTAATGGGACTGATTAGGTTCTGGAACCTTCCAATTTATAAAATATTTTGTTCTTGTGTTATATAGAACTTTCTATGATTATTAGTAAGATAATCATTTTCTCAGGAAGGTCTCAACTTTCATCTCCCCTTTTAAGGACAGAAATACTTTGAGTATTACATGGAAGGTGTTCCAGATGTGGACATTCTCTTGCTTCCTGATCAAGAAAAGATAATTTGGTAGGAACGAAAAAGGATATACTCTATAACAGGTATGGCAAATCTTTCCCATAACAGGTCAGATAATACATATGTTTGGGTTTTGAGCCATGCCATTTCTATCATTCCTACCCACGTTTGTAGCAAAGCCAAAAACAATGTGTAAAAGAATGAGTGTCACTGAATTTCAATAAACTTTATTTATGGACACTGAAATTTGATTTTTGTATGATTTTCACTTGGGATGAAATTCTTCTTTTGATGCTTTTCAAATATTTAAAAATGTAAACACCATACTTCGTTCACAGGCTGTAAAAAAAACAACAACAAAACACAAGGTGGCAGACCAGATTTGGCCTGTAGGCTGTAGTCTACTCTTTAGGATGCACGCATAAGTAACTTGAGTGTAAATATTTCATAAAAATTGCTATAGATATTGCTGGATCCAGCCTTTTAGAGTTGTGATAAAATTTATGTTTCCATTTTTGTATAGAGAATTCAAAACCACAGTTTATTTATGATGAACATCTTTGTGAGTGGGTATTTTAAAAACAGTGAAAAAATAAAGCATATTTTTATGGCACAGTAGAAAGATAAATGATCAAAGTTTTGGGGTTCTAGGATTTTCCACTCAGTTCTGATATTAAGGACTTATCACATTGGATTTGCTCTCCTCTAAAATGGGAATAATACTGGCTTTCCTACTATTGTGAAAATAGGAATTTTGTGAAATCCAAATGAATTTGTGCTCCTGAAAATTCCTGGAAAAAAAGACCAACTGCTAAATGTGTGTGGAGTAACTTGCCAGGAGTGTCCCAAAAGTTGCTGGGCTGGTACAGTATATAATTTCTCTCCGTAATTGTATGGGAAATGCTTTCAAATAAATGGATAGATGCAGATGGACATTTTTGTATTCATGGTGTGATGATCTGAAGAGAGGAAATGATCCACCCTGAATATTTTATCTTTTAGTAACACTAGCAATCTTGCCATATGTGAACCTTTTAAAACCATGCTACAAACTCCTGTCTCATTTAGAATATTAGGTTTTCTCTGACTTATCCCAAACAAAAATGGCCAAAGGAGATGAAATATGCCTGCATATACCTTATGCACGAGAGGCTATAGAAGACAGTGGGTTGAGCGTTGGATTGAAGAGCAAAGGCCTCCATAGAAGTGGTTCTTCCTAATATTGAAAGGTTACTAGTTGACAAGATAGGAAAGACATCTTTATTTATTTTTTTAATTTTTAATTTAAATTCAGTTTAATTAACATATAGTGTATTATTAGTTTCAGAGGTAGAATTTTGTGATTCATCAGTTGCATATAACACCCAGCGCTCATTCCATGAAGTGCCTTCCTTAATGCCCGTCTTCCAATTATCCCATACGCCCCCTTCTGGCAATCCTGAGTTTGTTCCCTAGAGTTCAGCATCTCTTATGGTTTGTCTCCCTCTCTGATTTCAGAAAGACATCTCTCTTAACCTTCTGCTACTCAGAGAGATATTAGCAATAAATGATAGTGTGTGTGTGTGTGTGTGTGCGCGCGCGCGCACGTGCGTGCGTGTGTGTGTGTGTGTGGATGCGCATGTGTGTGTGTGTGTATATATGAAAGGACATATACAATATACTACAATGGGAGAATAATTTCAAGAGTGAAAATGTTCATCTTAAAATCATTCAGAGTGCTTAATTTTAGTTTAATTGATTTTGTAAAAGACTTTTTTTTTGGCTGGCAAGTAATAATTCAATGAAAGACTAGAAAACATTATGAGAAGGGTAAATTTTTGTTTGTGTTTCTTAGAATATGAAATCACTTGTCGCCTAAATAGAGAGTCTTAATTAAAATAGATGAGAAACCAGGGAAGCGGAGGAGAAAGACATTTAAACATATTTTTCTTGTGTAAGATTTTTCATGTTTTCCTCATAAAAATTGAATTTCCCTTCTGGGCTTTGCAGTATAGTTTGTATAATTATTTTGGAGAAATGAGAAATGTGAGAAGGAAAATGGGGTATTTTAGAACCAACCCAAATAGATGCTACATCTGGCTGATTTCAGTTAACTCTCCAAGCACCACTATAATGGTGTAGATGTCACGAATTATTACGACATAAAGTTTTCTATTTCCCACTTCTGACACTCATTTTCACAGTGCTGGCATCTCTGGCCACTTGTTCTTACTCTTTCTGCTGTATGTATACTCACATAATCCTCAAACTTTTTTATTCTTCCATATTTTTAATATTATTATACTCTTGTTAATAATGTGCCTACCATTTTCTGATTTGGTTGCATGTCTGTGATATCAGCAGTTATGCTCAAGAAATTTGACTTTGGGTGAGACCAGCCTAATGTTTCTCCAAAGGCCGTAGTGTAATGAAAGGGCCTTTAGTAATGGGTCAGCACTAACAAAAGTTTTCTCATTAGGTATACACCACAGAGTCTTGGTACAGTTGTTTCTAGGTTCAGCTTTAATTAAAGGAGACTGTAACACACACTGATACCAGATTCAAAATTTTGGAATTTGTAGAATTTGTAGGGACTATAAAACCTAATGATGCTAGATATGAGTTCAGAAACCTCTATCCATTCTACCAACTTGTTATATCAGAACCCCCTTGAAGGAACAGTTAAACAGTACAAAAGGAGCACAATATGTTAAACTCCTAGTCCTTAGGCATTTTGAAAATTAGAACCGGGCGCCTGGGTGGCTCAGTGGGTTAAAGCCTCTGCTTTCGGCCCAGGTCATGATCTCAGGGTCCTGGGATCGAGGCCCGCATCGGGCTCTCTGCTTGGCAGGGAGCCTGCTTCCCCCTCTCTCTGTCTGCCTGCCTCTCTGCCTCCTTGTGATCTCTCTCCCGCTGTGAAATAAATAAATAAAAATCTTTAAAAAAAAAAAAAAAGAAAATTAGAACCAAGTTTAAGCTCAAGGAGTTATGTCGACACTCTTGGATAACTTTGCAGATCCTGGATTCACTGCCTGTTAAGATCAATGCAAATTCCCTGTGTCATGGAGAGGCAGTACCATCCAGGGGATGGGAGAACTCAGCTCTGGAGTCAGACTTACCTGGTTTTAATCTTGCCTGTTCTCTGTACTAGCTGAGCAACACTGGGCAAGCTACGATAGTCTCTGAATCTCAGCTTTTCCCTCTTTAAATTGGGGATAAAAATTGTATCTTTCTAAGAAAAGCCACTGAAGTAAATCATATATAGTACTTAATATACAGAAGATGCTTGGTACAGTGCTTGGCCCATAATAAGTGCTCAATAAATAGCATTAAATATTTAAAGAATAGCATACAGTCTTTCTAGGAGAGCACAATACGTAAATACATAGAGAAGAGTTATTGTGCTTTCAAGAAAGTGATAGTCTTTCTGCAGACAGAAGCCCTAACCTCAAGCATGACTTCAGGAACAGCAGACAAATGTGTATCATTAAGGGTCCCAAGAATAGATGTGCTCAACTGTAAGTGTATTTATTAAAGAGGAGTGAAAGATCACTGGGGAACAGAGTGGTCGAGGAAGGTTTCTTGAAGGTGGTATTTGATCTGGGTCTTGCAGAATTTAATAGACAAGTAATAGTGGGGGAGGACATTGCCTTGGGCATTTTAGGTGGAGAAAGTGGAAACCAGGCCCTAGTGATGTCTAGCTGATGTGAAAGGGTCTCTACTTTAAGACCTTGGCCCATTGGCAGGCATTACAGGGTTTTCAAACAAGGTGGTCAATCCAAAGATGGCAAAATTGGCTCCATTTCAAGTATTGTGTGTTTGGGATCCAAATTCATGAGCCCTGAGTTTGAACCTAACTAGCCATTGACTAGTCATGTGACATTGAGCAAGAAGATTCTAACCCCTTGGTATTTCAACTTACCCATCTGTTAAATGGGGGCAACCATACCTCTTTCAGAGGAAAATTTTAAGAGTTAAATTTGGCTTATAAACGGAGATGCCTTGCTTGACACTTTGTAAATAACTAGGTCCTCATGTAATGATAATCTTTCAAGTCTTTACACCCCACCTCCCCCCACCCCATCTCCTTGTTTAGGCACTGATTGCTTGGGGAAACCTATTTGGAAAGATTTAAGATTTACTTCATTTATTCTTCAAAGATAATAGCCTTAGGGCACTTGGGTGGCTCAGTCAGTTAAACTTCTGATTCTTGATTTCAGCTCAGGTCATGATCTCAGGTTCATGAGATGGAGCCCCACATCGGACTCCGTGCTCACTGTGGAGTCTGCTTGAGATTCTCTTTCTCCTTTTCCCTCCACCCTCCTGTGCTCACGTATTCTCTTTCTCTCTCTGTAAAAAAATAAAAAATAAAATTTTCTTTAAAAAAAAAAAGATAATAGCCCTATGGTTTTGGAGGATTTGGCCATTTAGAGCAGCCTGCAACCATATCATCTTATTTTATCTTCACAGCACTTTTTTTTTTAAAAGATTTTATTTATTCATTTGACACAGAAAGAGAGATTACAAGTAGGCAGAGAGGCGGCAGAGAGAGAGGAGAGAGGAGGAAGCAGGATCACTGCTGAGCAGAGAGCCCGATGTGGGCCTCGATCCCAGGACCCTGGGATCATGACCTGAGCCGAAGGCAGCGGCTTCAACCCACTGAGCCACCCAGGTGCCCAATCCTCACAGCACTTTTATAAAGTTGACAGAGAATTCCAGAAAAGGCGATCCAGCAGAGTGCCTAGGGGTTGGCTCCTCAAGGGACAGTGGAGCTGTCTAGAAAGACAAAGGCCTTCCTCACTTCAGCCCTGAGGGAATTTTACTAATAGCCTGCTTCCCCCACACTGGAAATGCTTTATGTCTGAGAATAAAACTATCACCCAAGGCAACACAGAAGCAGGGGTTTTAGCCTTTTTTTTTTTTTTTTTTTTTTTTTTTTTTTTTTTTTTTTTGGGGGGGGGGGGGGGGGGGGGGGGGGNCAGAAGGAGAGGGAGTGAGAGAATCTTAAGCAAGCTCTCTGCCCAGGACAAAGCCCAATGTGGGGCTCGACCTCAGGACCCTGACATCTTGACCTGAGCTGAGTTCGTGACCTGAGCCGAAATCACGAGTCAGATGCTTACCTGACGGAGCCACCCAGGCACTCCTGTTTTAGCTTTTTGTATACTGAAGGGTTCAAAGGTAGGGTGCAAAGGATAATTGCTTTGGCAGGTACTTATTTTATTCCTCAATCAACCTTTTTAAACTTTAGTCCATTTAGGTTGTGGCCACACGAAGTTTTACTTATAAGAGCTTGTAAAACTTTATTGTTTTTAAATTTTATTTTTTATTATTCTTATTCTTATTCTTTGCCCCAGGGGTACAGGTCTGCAAATCATCAGGCTTACACCTTTCACAGCACTCACCATAGCACAAACCCTTCCCGATGTCCATAATAAAACTTTAAAATATCTACCTGACGACCTAGATACTCTGGATTGGAGAAGTGCACGCAGAGATATATCTTGTATATAACTGGACTCGTCTCATTCCCGTTGGGCTGGGGTTTCAGTGAATGGGGGCAAAGGCCAATACACATTTAGTACGGGGTGCACCCTTGCGAAGCCCAGAAGGCATCTGACATACCAAAGAGAACAGCTTACGTGTGCTGGGATGCACCTTCAGGGCTGGCCCTGTCCTTGGAGATTGCCTTGTGCCTCCATGCTGATCAGTTCATCTTCTTCCCAGGGAGGGCCTTGACAAGTCATTTGTTCACAGAAGACACCTCCAGAGCTAACCTTCAACATTTACAACAGAGGATCCACTCTCCAACAAGGAAATACATGCAGAATATATCTATGCTTATTATAGAGCAAATGTTCTGTACTGAGAAGGCAAGGAATGGTTTCCTTCTCCTTTTGCTCTCATGCACAAAACTCAGGGGCACTCCCCACCCCATGCTCCCTGTTGCTTCTAGAGCGGGGCATCCAGACTTATTTACTTTATTACATTATTTATATTTTCAGATTGTTCTTGGGATTAATTGCTACTGAAGCCTAGATTTAATTAGCATAAACTTTAGTAACAGCTTAATATAAATTAAATTACGAGCCATTTCTCCTTGAGAAATATTAGGATTTATTAGTGGTCCCCCGAAAACCAATTAGTTTGAACGGATACATTTCAGCATTAAGGGTTGGAGGAAGCTTTGTGTGCTATTGTTTGTAATTATATCGAGCACATTCCCCCCTCCCCTCTCCCTTTTCTTTTTTTGGTGTCTATTTTGGTGATTAGCCTGGGTGGGAGAAGACTTGTCTTTTAGCCCAAGGCCTTGGGAAGGCAATAATGGTCATCGAGAGAGAAATTGGCTCCACTGAGAGACAAAGGAGGGGAGGGAGGAGGAACCTGAGAATAAGGAAATCATCAGGTCACAGTACAGGACTTAAAAAAAAAATGCTAGTGCAAAAAGAAATGAGCATTTTAAATCCAAGAAGTATGAAACGACTTTCTCATAAATCTCTAAATGGCTAAAGGAAACTGTCGTTAAGTGTTCCTGTTTGTGCTGTGGGGTAGGAAAGACAGTGCATGCGCTGTGCTGTTGCCAAATTAATCTAGAAGAATAGTGTGATCATGTCATTCCCTTGCTCAAGAGCAGTTACAGGAATGGGCCTTGGAGTCAGACACGTTTGAGGCCCAGTTTTGCTATTTGTCCATTTGACCTTGGACAACCCAAGATGAACTGTTGTTCCAGTTCTTCCACGTGTAAAAAGGGATAATGATGGAGCCTTCCTTACAAGGTTCTTGTAAGGATCTTATGAGCTAATGTAGGAGAGACTCAGCACTGTGGCACATAATAGAATCAATCAGTGTCTGTTGTTATTAATAGAGAAGGTACATTTCTCTCGGCACAGCACATACAATCTTTTATCATTTTGTGTCTACCTGTCTTCAGGCAGGATGACCTGACATTCTATTCCAGAATGTCTTTCCTGTAACTAAACCAATTCCTTGTATTATAATTTGAAGAGTGTCTTTCTTTATTATGTGGTAAGACTTTTTGAGTAAGAGATGATGTCTCACCCCATTTCGGAACTTCCGGTGGCCAGGAGAGTCCCTAAAAAATGCAGATGCAACATTCCTTATGATAAGATGAGTTTTGTAAACTGTAATTTTAAGTCCAGGTGCTTGTGAATCCACAGTGTCTTAAGAAGCTTGCAAATAGGACACCAATTTGGCCTTGAGTATTCCCATATGTGAAATAGAGGAGTTGGATGAGATGACTCACCAGCAGGGCTCTCTCTAACTTAAAAATGGTATGATTTTATTTAATCTGTTTTAACTTCATTGTTGTCATGTTTCCATGACACCAAACATCACCCACATCAAGACTGAAATATTAGCCAAAACAGTGATATTTTCAAATACTCGCATGATTCGTATTATATGGAAAGCATATTATTTTTGCAACATATTTTTCTTTTTCCACAGGATGCTCGACACTATTCTTTCCTGTGAATTTGGCAAGACGATGGTGACCGAAATGAAGCAGATGGTTGGAGGATTTAGAAGATGTAGTTAATCCTTACATATTTTTGCCTACATGCCTTTGTGAATATTCCTTACAAGAAAGTAGGAAAGGCAGATTTCCAGCTTTTATCATTTGTCCTCAGTGGAGCTACCCTTTTCTTGTGGAAGACCTTGGGAGAGAGGGTTGACACCAGGACCACACTACCTCTTAAATGAGAGATGGGTCATTAGTCACATAGGTGATAGCTTCACAAAATTGTGGGGAGTGTTCCTTTCCAAATCTGTGGCGGACTTCATCTCTAGAGGTGTGCTAATGAATCAGATGAGGCGAGTGTTTTCTGGAAACCAGAGTAAATAACTAATGTTGAGTAAATTACCTACATTACTAAATGGGACATTGGATTCCTTGAAGAATTAAATTCACAGCACGTGAATGAGTGGGCAAGTTCTTTCAGCAGGTAATTTATTGAACAGTAAGCTCAGCCAGTGTATGGTAATACAGGTCAAATCCTATCGAAGGAACAGAATTTGCATTTTAAACGTCTTTCCCATTTCTCAGCCAGTGGCATGATTCTTTCACACATCTGAATGCCTAAAACTGGTAAACAGGTACTCTGGTCAAATGCTCCGTAGGTGGTAGGTAGATGAAACAGTTTTAGTTCCCATCTAATTGGTTCATTCTTCTGGTAGAAATATTGAATGAATTATTTTAGAAAATCTTTTTTGTGTGACTCAATGTGATCTTTAATTCAAAATAAAGATTGAGAAAGCCAACGGATACAAAATATGGATTATAGAATGATTTTAAAGAAATTGAAGCAAAGCAGTTTTATTTTTTTTACATTTTGTAAGCTGGTATATTTGAAATCGTAACTGATGCCCCTTACCCTAACATTTTCTGTTGCCCCAGCCCTTTGTGCAATTTGAGCTTTAGTCAGAAGATATAATAAAAGTAGCACCTATTTTTATAGTACGTACTATATGCCAGACTGTATTCTACATACTTTACATTTATTAGCACATGTAATCATTACAAAAGCCTCAACGTTAGGTAAAAGTATCATCCCCATTTTGTAGTTGTAGTACCTGTGGAAGGCACAGAGACATTAAGCCACTTGCCTAAGGTCACACAGCTCCTAAGACTCAAGCAGTCTAAGCAGTCTAACTCTAGAAGTTAACCTTGTACATGTTTGTCGAACTTGAGCATTCATCAGAATCACCTGAAGGGCTCCTTGAATAACAGATTCCTGGATTCCACCCCCAGAGGTTCCGAGTCAGTAAATCTGGGAGGTAACCTGAAAATGTATATTCTAACAAATTCCTAGGTGATGCTGATGTTACTGGTCTGAATGTCACACTTTAAGACCACTGCACTATGCCTGTCTCAAAAGCCCATAATCCAGAAAAATGTTGTTATGGAAGAAAAACAGTCAAGGCTTTTCCATTTTGAAAGTCCGGAGGGTGAGGGCATTGAGGGTGTAGGAAATACATGATCACTCTTATCTGGCTCTTTTGGATCCTGAGATTAGAAAACCTTCCCAGGATAGAGGGAATGGAGGAATGCATAGGTGTTGGTGGGTCTTGAACCTGTCTTTTCTGGACTATTCCCCCAGGAAGAATGGGAGGAAAGGGGGGGGGGAATAGAAACCCCAGAAAAGGTTGGTAGATCTGAAGGGAGAGAAAACCTGTGTCTTCTGCCAGGTGAAGCCCGTGGAAATTGCAAAGTCTTGGTCTTCCCGTTGCTCAGCATATTGGAAAAGTTGGCTACATGGAATCTCTTGGTAGACAGGTTTGAAAGGTAGAGGCAGGAACAAGAGGCAGAAGCACAAATTATATTCGAGAGGCAGGAAAATCATATCCATGAGCATTTAGGAGGACTCAGCTATGACTTACAGAGAGCCTCTGACTTGATGAGACCATGGGGTTGGGACGAAGCTGACCAGCAGGGATCTGTACTGACAGATGACCAAACACGAGGGAAGGACAGGGATATCTCCTGGATGCTGAGTAGGCAGATGGCTGCACAGTGGACCAGATGCCTACCCTCTGCCACCTCTTCTACCCTAAAGGAACCAGATACATCTCCCAAACCTCCGAGGCATCCCTGGAAAAAGGAGGCGGGTGGCTTGTTTCAAGAGCTCAGCCTTTCTTTCCTTGGGAAGCAAGGGTTACTTGGAGTAGTACCAGCCCAGACTGACAAGGTAGTGAGAGGCCCTTCCCCACTCCAGATAACATCTATCTTGACCTTTTGTAAAGGGGGGCTTGGGACTTCTGTGGAAAGCCTATATTTTGAAAGGATATAGGAAACCCCCATCATTCAAGCCCTGGAGGGCTAGCCATTAGCATCTGTGAGCTAGTTTTTCTTACTTATAAAATGGAACTACTACTTCCCTGACACAGTAGTTTGATTTTTATATGACACCAAACATATCATGCTTGACATGTAGTTGCTACTATGTTGCTTCTATATTCGGAAGATATCAAGAATAATGGGTTTGGCATAAAGTAAAAGGTAATCATGCTTGGAAGTGAGCATATAAATTATAAGGCAAAAAGTGAAATTTGACATGAAAACTACTTTCAGTTAAATAGAAAATTCTTGATTTTAAAACAAGAGCATTCCCAATTTGGCTCATTATCTAGGATGTAAGAATGAAGAAGTTTTTTGATGATAGATATTTTACAGTCTGTTTTTATGGAAGGTGTGTATTGCAATATGTGGACCCATTATCCCTCTCTTTCTAGGTCACAGAACCCCTGATTTATTAAGGTAGAGATATACCCAACCAGAAATATGTATTTCTCAGACTCCTTTGCAGATAGGTGTGTCCATCTGTCTAGGTTTTGGCCAATGAAATGTGAGTAGAAGGGTTATGTGGCACTTATGGATTGCTTCTCAAAAAAAGGGGGTGTGGGAATTCCAGCAAAGTACACAGTTTAGAGGGAACACAGTGCACACAAGACTTCTCTCATATCTGACACCAACTATAAGTTCAGGGGGTTCCCAAACCACCCTCAGGTTTGGTAGTTCACTCTAAGGACTCACAAAATTCACACAGTGAAGGTGTTAATATTTATGGTTACCATTAACTCCCGGGAGAGGAGACAGATGAAAATTAGCCAAGGAAGAAGATGCATAGGGCAGAACCTAGCAGTCATCCAAATGCGGAACTTCCTGTTGGCATCCCCCATGGAGGTCGGGATGGCATAAACTCCTCCTGGTCATGATGTGTGACAATACATGTGGAATCTTTCCAACCAGGAAATCTCACCCAAACCTCGGGTCCAGAGTTTTTATTGGGACTCCATCATAGACGGCTCATTGACTGGTTTGAAATCTCCAGTCCCTCCAAGAGATTGGGCTCATGCCTGTAGCCTCCTCTCCCTCTGGTGGTTGGAATGGATACTGTGCAGGACCCATCACAGGTCACACTATTAGATTGTCCAGTGGTCAAATCCCTGGAGGCAAACAGACAGTTCTATCATGTGCAGAATTTCAGGGGCCAAGAGATCACCTCCCAGTAGCTAAGGGCAAAAACCAGGCCCTCTTTTGGGTAAGGTTAATTCTCCACTACACATAGTAGGGTCAGGGGTTTCTTTCCCCTCTTCCTTCCTCCTGTGAGCTAGAACACCTGTTGAATGGGTGGGACTCTCTACCTGCCATTGTGAGGAACACACAGCATCCTAGAGTTGTGGGCCTGGTGTCTGAGGAGGAAGCCAGACTTCGGACGACTCCATGTGCCAAAGTCCCCTACAGCAGAGCCTGCTTAGCTCTAAATTCTTTTATACAACTGAGAAATAAAAATCGATCTGACTGAGGCCATTTATTTTGACTTTTCTCCCCCCTTACGATCATTAAATATAATTCTCACCAATACTGCATATTCTTGACTTTCCAATTTAGAAAGATAATGTCGACTCTCTTGTTTTAAAAATGTCCTTATTTAAAAAAAAATCTCACTAATTGTCGGGGAAATATGAATCCAATTTTCAACCCCCCAAATATACATTTTTAAGAAGTATTTAAATTGCATTTAGGAAGACATTTCCTTAGGAAGGCAGAAGTTCTCTTCATGTTCAGTGTTTGAGTGGTTTCAAACTTTCATCAGAGTAGTCAATGTTGATTTTTACTCAGGATACATTTGAATGCTTCAGGCAGTCTTAGTTTTGGCAGTTTTCACTTTCATACCAAGAATAACATTTCTCATAGTCTTATTCATTATCTACTTACATCATGGTGGCTCCTCTTTCCTTCTCACTTCTTGTAAGGAGAATATTTCAGTGGCAGGTGGCAATCATTTTCTCTATAATCACCTTTTAGTGTGCTTGTACATGCTGTCCCTAACCGTGCCTCCCCCTCCATCAGTCATAAAAGAGTTCTAATAGCTGCAATTCTCTTGCAATCAGTCAATTGCTGCAGTTAGCAAATGGTTTATTAGAGTGTTAACCTCCATTAGCTGAGAGGCTAGGTCATTAACTGCCTCTGATGACCATTTCTCAAGGTTTATGACTTAAATAATCACTGAAATAATGACTTTCATTCTTTCATTTGGATTAAAACAAAATTTCCTAAGAACCTAGAATTTAGGGATAAAATGAGGACTATTGGTCAAGAAATATCTGTAGACGTGGCTCTTCCATTTTGTTTTAGGGCCTTGGTGTTTGTATTACAACCTTGAAGCAAAGATGAGATACAGACTTGGTAACCATCAGGCACCAAAGGCGCATTCTCAATGACAATGTGTATCTATCTTCTGGGAACTGGAGTGTGTAGGTAAATTACATGTTTTCCTTTTACCTTCTAATCTTTTGTCCTGGAATGACCAGTGGTTTTAACATAAACTATGTAGTCTCAATAGTTTTAACATAAACTATCTAGCCTTTTGTGACTTTATTCTCTGCTGAGCAGAGGTACCCTACCTATTCGTAGCTTTCTGTAGTAAGAAGGAAACTCTTTCCACAGTGATGGGAGCTGTTAGTGTTCATCTCTATTTGGCATCTCTAGGGATTCAGGATGGCCAGTCATGACATGAAAAGGACAATGAGATTCACAGCCTTGATGGTGCCACACAAGTGCTCACAAACCTCACCAGTTGTTAATTGCCCAGGAATAAAGATTATATAGGCAGGGTGCCTGGGTGGCTCAGTGGGTTAAAGCCTCTGCTTTCGGCTCAGGTCATGATCTCAGGGTCCTGGGATTGAGGCCCGCATCGGGCTCGCTGCTCAGCGGGGAGCCTGCTTCCCCCTCTCTCTCTCTGCCTGCCTCTCTGCCTCCTTGTGATCTCTCTCCCTCTGTGAAATAAATAAATAAAATCTTAAAAAAAAATTAAAAAAAAAAAGATTGTATAGGCAGAGAAGGTAAAAGGTTTAGGGTGCTAACTCATAGAGTGCCAGTTTTCCTATTTCCAAGGTGAGAATGGCAGTGTGAATATTTTCATTCCTGGATATTTTGAGGATGAAATGAAATAGTGCTTGTAAAGCATTTTTGAGTGGGACGAGAGATTAAAATGCCACTTCCATTTTCATATTGCTAATATGCCCAGAAATGAATGTTTTAAACCACCAAAATGCATATTTTCTCATTGCATTCTTTCATTCAATAATTTAAATACTTTCAACTATCCAAAACTAATAAAGCATTTTTTCTTTATAACATGGGCCATAACCAGTCTTATTTTTGTTAACTTGGCTCTTTTGCAAAAGAAATTGTCAAAGGAAGAACATGAACCATTTCTTATTTGTCTGTGTAGCTACTCTGCTTGACCTTGACCATCTTGCAGTAAGTTTTAAATAATTATTTGTTAAATTTCTTAAATTAAATTAAATTTACCTGGTAAAAATTACTCTCTTTTTTTTGTGGTCCTTCGATGATTGTATCTTCATGAAGGAGATTTTTTTTTCTTTTATGGTCTGTTTATATCAGTTTTTTACACTTCTGCCTACTCTGTTAACTTGTAGGCTTAGTTAGAGCACAGTCTTTTCTCTTTATATCCCTCATAATGCCTAATACTGTACCTTGCTTATAGTGTAACATTTCCTGGATTATCTCTCCATCTAAAGATCTTTAATTTAATCACATCTGCAAAGTCCCTTTTGCCAGTTAGGTAACATATTCTCGAATTCTGGGGATTAGGGTGTGGACTTCTTTGGAGCCCCATTATTCGAACATAGATATTAGCTATAACATAGAAGGAATAAAAGGGTTCCATAATCAGATAAGTCTGGGAAACATTTGGTATAAATAGCATTGAACATGTGAATTTTTTTAAAGATTTTATTTATTTATTTGACACAGAGGGAGAGAGAGAGAGATCATAAGTAGGCAGAGGCAGACAGAGAGAGAGGAGGAAGCAGACTCCCTGCTGAGCAGAGAGCCCAATGCGGGGCTCTATCCCAGGACCCTGACATCATGACCTGAGCGGAAGGCAGAGGCTTAATCCACTGAACCACCCAGGCACCCCGAACATGTGACTTCCCAATGAAGGATTTTTCTGAGCCTTCATGCCCAAAGGAATTCCTTTTTTGGTAATGGATATCTTTTTTATTTCCCCAAAGAGTATTTAGTAGACTAGTGTTTATGGTAAAGTCATGGATGGAAATGGAAAAGAAATCTGGAAACTTTGGTTACTTTCTATTTCTTATAGATGGCACATAAAATGAATATCAGAATTTCTAAAAGGAACAATTTTTTAGACTTTGGCTGTGTATGATTCATCAGACTTTAATTGGTTCTTTATTAGTCCTGACCAAATTGTCCTTATCTGAAAAGGATGATTCCTTCCAGTTTCAGCTCTGACATGTAAAGAACTTACAATTTGTCACTCCCATATCTTCAACAAGAAAAACCTGGACAAACTGAAAAATCATCTACTTTGCTTAGAGAACTGAGATGACAGGGCAAACCATCACCCAAAGTCTGTAGAGACAGTGCACACAGAGAGATACAGCCACCGGTAACCATACTGCTTACCCTGGAGCAGAGGCCGCTGGAACTGTAAACTGGTAGGAATATTTAGTTCCTAAATTGACAAACTGCTGCAGGCTGAGTGTGAACCAGCTTGAGAGTGAGAAACTCCTGGAACCTGGTCTTGTGAAAGATTCTCTTGTGACTTTGGCAGAGAGAGGAGAATGTAACCATTGTGAAATATTCTCTGAGACACCTCTATGACATAGGTATTTTCTCCAGGGGAAAGGACTTTGCCAGAGCACGGTTCTTATCCTAGCAAGAGGAAGGGAAATTCTCTCTATTCCCTTGAATCCCATTCATCCTTCCTGCCCACCTATATGGGGAACAAAAATTATTCAATAGGGTTTTCAATGAAATAACTTGGGAATGCTTCAACTAGGGAAGGGAGCAGAAGCAGAAGCAAAAAGCTGGACAAGGGACAAAGATATTTGTGAAGGCCCCAGCCTGAGACACAGGCCTGCTAAAAGATGTTGACATATAAGCATTATAGAATGATTCCCTCCTTCACACCCTACCTAACACCGCACCCAAAGTCTCCGCTGTCACAAGAATGGACTGCAGCTGAACGTCGCATGATGACACCTCAACATCAAGAGGAAAACAAAAACAAGGACGCTAGAGGAATTTGAAGCCTCTGGTGCTTATAGTTACAGCAAACAGTTAATACATGCTATCTCCTAGCCAGCTGAGCACAAATCCTTACACTAATAGCCTATTTAAATCCTCAGTTCCTGTTATCCAATACTGCATGTCCAGTGTGCAACAAAAAACTAAGAGGTATGGGAAAAGTCAAGAAAAATATGAAGTCTGAAGAGAAATCAATCATTAGAACCGGATTCAGATATGCCATGGATGCTGAAATTATCAGACAGGGAGTTAAAATAATGATGATTAAAATGTTAAGTGCTTTAATGGAAAAAGGAAATAGTATGCAAAACCGGTTGGAAATGTGGAAACAGGAAGAGTCAAAAGAAAATGTTGCAAATCAAAAATACAGTAACAGAAATGAAAAATATCTTTCATGGTCTCATCAGTAGACTTGACACAGGCAAGGATAAAAAATCAGTGAAACTGAATATAGGTCAATAGGAAGATCTCAACTTGAAATAAAAAGAAAAAAAAAGAATGAAAAAAACCTTCTTATTTCTTGTGTTTTTGATTTTAGCCATTCTGACAGGTGTAAAGTGATATATATATATAGAGATATATATGTATCTCTCTCTCTATACACACACACACACACACATATATGTATATTGTGTGTATATATATATTTTGCTTTTGCATTTCCCTGATGATTAGTAATGTCGAGCACATTTTCATGTGTCTCTTGACCATCTGTATGTCTTCTTTGGAAAAAAGTCTATTCCCGGTCCTCTGTTTTCAAATCAGATTATTCGTGGGGTGTTATGTGTGTGTGTGTGTGTGTGTGTGTGTGTGTGTGTGTGTGTGTGTTGAGTTGTATAAGTTATTTACATATTTGGGATATTAATTCTTAATCAGGTACCATTTGCAAATAATTCTCCCATTGAAAAATGTATATAGAATTGTCAAATTACTATACTGTACACCTGAAACTAATATAACATTGTATATTAATTATTTTTCACAAAAAGATAAAAAAAATTTGTGAGACAATGTCAAAAGGTGTAACATATACATAATTAGAATATTGGAAGAAGAGAGAAGAGAGAACAGAACAAAATTATTTGAAGTGATAACAGCAGAGAATTTTCCAAAGTTAATGCCAGGCACCATCCACAAATCCAGGAAGCTCAGAGAATACCAAGCAAAGTAAATACCCCAAGCCCTACAACTTGATATATCATATTCAAACCACAAAAAAATCAAAGACAAAGAGAAAAACTTCAGGGAAGCCAGAGGGGAAAGGATAAAAACTATAGCAGACTTCTTATCAGAAACCATGCAGGAAAGAAGAAAGTAAAGGGAAATCTTTAAAGGGTTAAAAGAAAAACCCTCACCAACATAGAATTCTATATTTAATGATGTTACTCTTCACAAGGGGAAGAAAAATACTTTCTCAGACAAACAAAAGATTATAGACTTCTTTACCAGCTGACCTGCTCTGCAATGAATGTTTTAAAGAGTTCTGTAAGCAGGAAAAAAAAAAAAATGATACGGGTTAAATACTTGAATTTACATAAAGAAAGGGAGTCAGAGCAAGAAAAAATAAAAATAAAAAATACTTATCTTTTATTTATCTTAACCTTAGCTAATCTAAAAGATAATGGTTTGTTTAAAACAATAATAGCATCAATGTGTAGGTTGAGTATAGCATATGGATCATGAAAATAAATGACAACAATGTCAGAAAGGATGGGAGAGAGAAATTAGGGAGACTGTCCTATGAATATCCATGCTGCATGTGAGAGTGTAGTGTTATGGGAAAGTTCACTTCAGTTGTTTTAAAATGTGTACTGTAAGCTTTAGGGTAGCCACAAAACATTTTTTAAAAGAGGTACAAATTATATGCTAAGAAAGAAGCTATAATGGAATTCTAGAAAATGCTAAATTAAAATTTAATAAGGCAGAAAAAGGAAAAAGGGGGAAAAAGGAATCAAGGAACAAATATAACAAATAGAAAACAGTCATAGAACTGGTAGATATTAATCTGATTATATCCATCATCACTTTAGTTTTTTATTATTTATTTATTTATTTATTTATTTTTAAAGATTTTATTTATTTATTTGACACAGAGAGAGAGATTACAAGTAGGCAGAGAGGCAGTCAGAGAGACAGGGAGAGGAGGAAGCAGGCTCCCTGCTGAGCAGAGAGCCCGATGCGGGCCTCGATCCAGGACGCTGAGATCATGACCTGAGCTGAAAGCAGAGGCTTTAACCCACTGAGCCACCCAGGCGCCCATTTATTTATTTTTTGACAGAGAAAAAGAAAGAGAGGGAGAGAGCACAAGCAGGGTCAGGGGCAGAGGGAGAGAGAGAATCCCAAGTGGTCTCTATCCCCAGCATGGAGCCTGATACAGGGCTTGATCTCACAACCTTGAGACCATGATCTGAGCATAAATGAAGAATTGGACTTTCATCAGACTGAGTCACCCAGGCCCCCCCTCCATCATTACTTTAAATGTGGATGGCTTAATGGGCTCCTGGGTGGCTCAGTGGGTTAAAGCCTCTGCCTTCGGCTCAGGTCATGATCTCAGGGTCCTGGGATCGAGGCCCGCATCAGGCTCTCTGCTCCGCAGGGAGCCTCCTTCCTCCTCTCTCTGCTTGCCTCTCTGCCTACTTGTAATCTCTCTGTCAAATAAATAAATAAAATCTTTAAAAAAAAATGTGGATGGCTTAATATATGAGTTAAAGAACTGAGATTCCCTGAGTGAATAAAAGATAAGACCAAACTACATGCTGTCTCTGAAAAACCAACTTTAATTATAAGAATCCAGGTAAGTTAAAAACAAAGAAATGAAGATGCAAATGAAAAAATGAAGGAAGAATGGCAAATGAAAAAAAATAATTTTAATCTTTGGAATCAAGAAATCTGGTTATGAATTACAGTTCTATCTCTGAATGAACATGGACAAGTTATTTAACCTCTCTATGACTCAGTTACAAAATGCAGACAAAAACATCTGTTAAGATTGTTCTTAGGTGCATGATCAATGCATACAGCACGCCCAGCACCGTGTCTGATTTATAATAGTTGCGTGGAGTAACATCTATTTTTTCCTCCAGTTTCTCATAGTCTTCCTTTCTCGATCTTCATCTTTTTATTTTGTAGAATTTCTGTGTTCCTCTCCTACTATTTTCTTTTAAAATTTGGGGTGTCTGGGTGGCTCAGTTGGTTAAGCATCTGCCTTTGGCTCAGGTCATGATCCCAGGGTCCTGGGATCCAGCCACACGTACGACTTCCTGTTCAGCAGGGAGTCTGCTTCTCCCCCTCTGCCTGCCTCTCTGCCTACTTGTGCTCTCACTGTCAAATAAATAAATAAAATCTTAAAAAAAATAGAATTATTATTTCCACATAATACATTACGTCATTCCACCCAGGGCATGACACTATTATATAGAGTGGTGATTTGATGAAATCTAACAGTTTAGACATAGAATTTACAATAATTAGGAAATGATTGTGCCCATCAATACTGGAGGACTTAACAAATTGGGCAGATGTGTTCAAACAATTCTGCAGAGTTAACCTTTTCCTGATCCAAATGGGGGAGGGAAAAAAAAGTAGTATTTGGAGAGAGTGAGTAGCTAGAAGAATCTCTGCACTGAGCTCTGTGATTGGCACAGGATAGGAATTTGTCAATATGGTCTGAGAAGAATAGACAGGAGAACTATGCCTTAAAAATTAATGACAAGGATAAGGAGGAATGATACAGTTCTCCAATGAAGTCTGAAGAAATGGGTGGAAATTAATTCCTGGTGACCAACAGTAAAGTAAATAAATTGCTTTTTTCACACTTAGGGCTTGGAAAATAAAATTCAAATCCTCAAACTCCCAGTTACAAAATGAATAACAATAATTATAGGAAGCTTGCTACATAATGGTCATTTTGATTACCATGTTTTCGCTTCTGTGATATAATTAGTTGTTTTTTATTTTATTTTATTTTATTTTGAAAAATTTGAAGGAGAGACTTTCCCAGATGGTTTTAGGTCTTGTGTATTCTAATGAGTATAATTATATATTCCCAGCAACCATGTTCAGAATCCAAGGATGTGAGGAGGATTAGACCCTGAACATCTTATGTCTCAAAAGAGAATCTGATGACAAGTTTGTTAAAGTTGGTTCCACAGGTCTTTTTCAGTGACTGAGCCAGTGGAGGAAAAAATAAGCTCTGTGATTCTTTTGTCATTGGCAGAGATGACTAGCTGTGCTGAAAGTTGTGCCCTCCTCTGTGAACGTTCCACCTTCTCCCCTCTGGTCCAGGTTAAACCCTAATATTGAATTCAATGACACTCTAAGCAGTTATTGAACAGAAGGCTATAGAATCCTCCACCAAGTTTTCCTGTCCTTCATTGGCAGCTAGAGTTTTCAGTTGGTCTCAATATTGTTCTAAACTGTATACATAAAGAGCCACCGCTGTCTCAGTCAGATCATTGACAAGACCATGGAGAGCCAATGAAGGGGCTCGCTGTAGCATAGCTCTAGCCATAAAGAAACAGCTATAGACCACTTTAATAAGTAAGAGGCCAATTGCACGGTATGCCACCACGGAATGTCCTTTCTGAGCACAGTCTGTGAGCACTCAGAATGGGTTGCATACTCTGGGAGGTGCCATCCACGTCTTTTGTACTATGCACTGTGACCGCACTTGCTCTTCTGGAGATGCGTCTGGGGCTCTGAGGTAATGCCTCATGGTAGCAGTTTCTAGAGGCTAATTAAGTATTGCATAGAAAATGATATCCCTATATCTGCTTTAAATTTGCTGCCTGTTAATTTGGAGCAGTCCCTGGTTCTGATGTGATGGGATAGTGCAATTAGGAGTAATTTATGGCTCATTTCTGCACCGTTTATGGCTTTATGGCTATGGCAGGATACAGCGTCCAGTTGTTAATGAGGACCCCTCCTGAAATGAGGGATAACAAGATGATAATGCTTTCCATTTGTACCATGCCTTAGCCATGGCAGAACAAAGAGCCTCACCAGACCCTCTAATTTTTGCATTGTGTAGTAGCCACACAGAGGTCATAGGTGAAAGGGTAAGGTGTACCAATCGTGATTCTACAGCACAGAGGGCAAACTACCTGACACTGTGGTGATTGGGACTCATGGTATCTTGCTCTACGTAGATTGCTGCTACACCTCTCTCTCTTCTTTGCTTTTCTACTCTTGTTTTTTTTGGAGGGGGTCCTTTTTTTTCTTGTAGAAAATGTGCAAAGGCAAAAAGGGGGAGGCAGGGAGCATCTCCTGGTATGTTCCTCCCTTCTTTGAAAAGGAGAAACATTCTCACAAACCTCTACTAAATTTGCCTTGGGCTGGAACTAGCTTTCACACTTCCCCCTACAACGATCGCTTCCCAAAGAGCTGTGAAATTACTAAGATTGGCTTAACCCAATGGTGGTTCTTCCCCTGGGATTGAATACATGGCCACTGGACAGAACTGGGGTTCTGATGGCCAGGACAGCTGGGAGGAATGAGTGATGACTGGGCACCAAGAAATCGGCAGCCAGAACTTCTTACTCACTATGGTCTCTTCGAAGAGTCTCTAAGCCTCTGTTGCCCTCTGGGTTATCATGGCTTTCTGCCCAGATGTTGAGGCATCAAAGCCTTCAGGATAGCAGGCTTTCTCACAGGCTTTCTGTGAGGGGGCAAAGTTGTGGTCCCTACCAAAAATAGGGAGAGTGTGGTGCCTTTTCCAAAGCAGCTTGGTGGTAGCCAGGCCTCACAAATTTCCTCACGTTGAAGAGCTCTTTCCAGAATGCCTGAAGCTCCTCTCTCTCCTTAGATTGCAGCTGGCCCTGGCCTTGGAGCTGGGAGCAAATAACTGTGCCTCCCCAACCCTGCCTTTTCCAGAAGAAGATTGTCCACCTACCCAAATACCATTTTAGGGGCAGTTGTACATCATGCTACTTCTCAGATGAGTATTAAAAAGCCAAAACTGCAGATGTAGCTGTACATTTTAAGAGATCAAACTTTAGAGTTAAGAAGCTAGAGGAATACTCCCAGAATATTTCATTTGAAGAAACAAATGATAAGTTGTATATGTTTTGTTTTTGTTTTTTAAATTAGAAATCTGGTATAAGGAGCTTGGAATGTAATTGAGACAACTACACCAGAAACCTCTGGATCTGGAAACTGGTCAAACTTACTAGAAACGGGGTACTCCTATGACTTAGGCCATGTTTCATGTAATGAGAGGAAAATCATGCTGGGCAAATATAGTAGTGATTCTGGCAATACTATTACCTTGTAGAAATAACCAGCATCAGAGATGCCAACCAGTAGGGTGTGCAGATGCCTAGAGGCAGGTGGAAATCAAGGAAACCAAACATACAGTGAACAACAAATGGTTCACTTCCATTAAGTTTGCCACCAGTATGTTCATTGATAACATGGATGCATGGATTTAGCCTCGAATAGGTCACATAGCCTGGATGGTGGTTAACAGAGCCTAGACCTACTCTCTCCCACTACAGATTCTCCCAGTGACATGTGCCACTCTGTCATAGCCCTGTCACCATGGGCGTGTTAAGTTTGGGAGAATGTTTGCCTAATGTATACTTCCCCCTGTAGACTAAGCTCCCTGGCTGCTTTTGCTCATTATAGTATCCCTAGACCTATTATAGGGCTGGCTTAATAAAATATTTTAAATAAATTAATACATACTAAATAGATGATTTAGGGTAGGTCTTTGTTTCTTGGGGAGAATAGTAAGAGTAGTCAAGGATGAGGGTATATCTTAAGTGGAAGCTTTCATTAGGAATTGGATACAAAGTCAGATTGAACCCAGTTCAAAGAGATTGGAAGCTGGAAACCCCAGCACTGAGGGGGCCTATGTTGGAGAGGGAAAGTCAAGTGACCCCACCTTAGGGGTGGAGATATGAACTCAAGGGAACTTTTTAGGTGAATGTAATTATTTAAAAGCTCATCTTACTTTTCCTACTTGGTTAGCAGTTCTTTAAAGGTGAGTGCTTTGTTTGGTTGACATTTCCATTACCTTCTGTGTCTTGCACACACAGGTAGATGGACAATGATTGTTGAATATGTAAATCAGCCAACAAATGAGGGAAAACATATCTAGTTAAAAACTATTGGAATATAGTACTTGAATGCAAAGTGGGGAATTTACAGATGTTTAGCCACACAGTACAGAATATATACATTGGATGAATATATATATATATTTTTGGTTTGACATCAGAAAGTGACAGGAATTTCTCATTCAATTAATATATCATAAGCTCAGCTGGTTTCAACATTCAATACAAATGATAGTTACATTTTTGCCAAATACATCAGTGACAATATTTAGTTATGTGGCATCTACATGTCCTCATGAGTGGGAAATAGTGATTGTTACCATGTTGAAGGAGTTTGGGATACTTGAGAGGAAACTAGAAGGAAAAAAAAAGAACAGAAATATGAGATGCCACTGGTTTCCTGCCTAATATCCACTTTCTACTTCTACCTTTGAAATTGACTAGATTTTTTGATTTGCAGTGTACTTGAGAAAAAACAAATTCTCAGCCTCTTTTGCAGCTGGCTAGGTGATAGTTCTGAGCTAACGAAACATATGAGGACATTGTTCTCTACCAGAATTAAAATTGGCAATATGCTTGACTTTGTTCTTCTTTTAATTTTGTTATGATAAAATATATGCATAATATGAAATTGTCATTTTAATAAGTTTTAAATGCACAATTCAGAAGCATTGATTACATTCACAATGTGCAACCATCACCAGTACCTGTTTTTTATATTTTTCCATTACGCCCAACAGAATCTGTGTACAAATTCAACAATAATTCTCCATCCCCCATATACTTTATACCTCTATAAATTTGCCTATCATGAATATCTCATATAATCATATTCACACAGCATTTCCTTCTGTGTCTGACTTATTTCATTGAGCATGATTTCAAGGTTCATCCATGTTGCAGCATGTATAGAACTTCAATCTTTTTTATGGCAGAATAACATTCCATTGTATATATGTTATCACATTTTGTTTATTGCTTCATCTATTGATGGACATTCGGGTTGTTTTCACCTTTCTTCTGTTGTGAATAATGCTGCAATAAACATTGGTGTTTACATATCTGACTGAGCCTCTGTTTTCAATTCATTGGGTGTATACCTAGGAGTAGAACCACTGGGTTGTGAGATCATTTTATGTTTAATGTTTGAGGAACCACCATTCTATTTTCTATGGTGCCTGTACTATTTTACATGCCCACTAATCTAAGAGGGTTCCAATATTTACATCCTCACTAATACCCGTTTTCCATTTTTTTTTAAATTAAAGCTATCATAGTAAATGTGAAGTGGCAGCTCATGGTTTTGATTTACATTTTTCCAATGACTAATGATGTTGCACATCTTTTCAAGTGCTTAATGGTTATTTGCAAATCTTCTTTGGAGAAATGTGTATTCAATTCCTTTGTCCATTTTAAGATTGGGTTGTCTTTGTTGTTGAGGAATAGGTGTTCTTCATACATCCTAGATATTAAACCCCTATATTTTCTCCTTTTATGTGGGTTGCCTTCCACTCTATTAATAGTATCCCTCAATGAACAAAAGTTTTTAGTTTGGATAAAGCACAATTTATCAATATTTTTCTTTTGTTGCTCATGTTCATGTCTTATTTAATGATACATTGCTAAATCCAAGGTCAAAAAGATGAAAATGTATTTGACTTTGACAATGTTAACAATACATGAGTGATTTTGTTCCTTGGATTATCACCAAAGATTGATTTTCATTTAAATCCTAGGAATCACCATGTAATTATCCCCCATCAATTGTCAATACCACAGCCACCCCCAGAATGAAAAAGAATGGGTTGAGGTAGGAACTGGTATCCTGAAAACTTGGTTTCTCTTAAAGTCTCTGACAGCATGGCAAATACTTATTGGCTTTCCTTTTATCTATTTTCTGTCCTTCTGTTAACAGCCTCTGTTATTTGAGACTCTATGTATGCCTCCTGCATTCTTGGTCCATGTGCTACTTGTGGAGTACCACTCCTACCTTGGAACTAGGAACATGATTGAGTCACAATCTAGGACTGGCTATAAGCAGGACATTTTTCTTTAAGTAGGACATTTTCACAGAGACATCAAGACACAATTAATTTTTGCTAGTAATTATAGTACAGAGCAGATGCTCCTTCCCACTGGATTTTGACCTGAGAATAAGAGAATAAGGTCTGGAACTCCTGTCAGACACCTTGTAGTATAAGAAGATAATCTACCTAAGAATGGAGCCAACTTAGAGGTGGAGAATGAGAAACCTGGGAGAGAATTAGATCTGATGAGAATTTTTCAGACTTTGCATCAAGTTAGGCTTGAAGTTGGTCTTACTCTTTAACTTGAATAAGTGACTGTGTTTACTTAAGCCAGTTTGGGTTGGGTATGTGGTCAGTAGCCAATGAGGGTCCTCCTAGACATAGCTAGTAACCACCTATGGGACCTTGAATATGTCACTTCACGTCTCTGGGCCTCTGCTTGGAGTCTGACACACAAGTTCTGTTTGGGAATTGGGAAAGAAAGACACCGCAAAGTGATATAACTATCTTCAAGGTCACATTCCCTGGAGCACTGAAATCTATAAGCTCATTTTGAATGCTTAGTTCTAGTGTAGAAAATGCATTGTTTTTTATTAAGCACAAATCTGACTGATGATGTCTTCTGCAGACTTGCTCAGACTTGAAAATTCCAGTATTACATAAAGGAATCTTAATCTTTAGGTAAAATTACTTCATATGTTCACCCTGCTGAGCTGTGGATGGACAGTACAGTACAGAATGTACTAGGAAGAGTGCATGCACCCACACTTCTATCCTTTGAGATTTGCAAATTGTACTTGACAAAGGAAATTAAACTTGGCTCAAAGAAAGCTTTAGGCAGTTCTGAGATATTGAATGAGCTCTCTCTCTCTCTCTCTCTTTTTTAACATCTCAAGTTCATGAACTCATTTTCTTTGCCTCACATTTCATCATCTCCCTAACAGATGGGATTATTACCCACATCTTGGCTAGGATAAGAATATAAGACTGCCACTTTCTCTGGGACAGTTCCCTTTTCCTACAGGCTACATTCAACTGGCACACACCTGCTTGGTTGAAAAGGCCCTTTCTTATACAGCAGATGCTTAGGTTTTCTCTTTTCCTTTCACCTTCCATTCTTCCATCTTTCTTTCCTTCCATCCTTCCTTCCAACCTTCCTTTCGTCCATCATTCCTTCCATCCTTCCTTCCTTCTCTCCTTTCTTACATCCTTCCTTTCATTCTTGTTTTTTCTTTCTTTAACTCTTAGAGAAAAGACATCAGGCTCCCTCTCTACTCAGACTTCTTCCTGGAAGGACAGGATTTTATCTCGTCACTGTCTTCTGCATGACTTATGGTGTCAGTAGTGGTCCTCTCTCCAGGGGTAACTAAAGGAAATTAATTAAAAAAATTTTTTTTACAAAACAATTTTTTTGCCTGAAACTTAATGAAAAAAGAAAAATAAATAAATTTGGATTTCCACAGAGGCAGAGTTTGCAGAGAGCCAGAACAAATTACAAAAAAATCTTAAAAATCTAGATCTATCTCTTTATTTTACAAATGATCGAATGAAAACCAGAGTGACAACAAGGGTTGATCAGAACTATGCAGGTAATTCCTACCAGAGTTAATCTAATCCAAGCAAAGCTTTACCTGATCCTCTGCTCTGGACAGAGCCAAAGTTCATTCTTTATGGGGAACTCCTAAGGTTTCTAGGTTTTAAATTAAGAAGTATCTAATTAGAATAGAGCCATAGTAATCCAAAGGATGGTGCAGATGGCCAGTTTTATGTGATATATTTAAAACATGTATGACTGTTCAGTTATTTGCATAACCTCTGGTTTATTTAGTTTTTCAATATTCAAATTTATTCTATTTTATCTAAAAATAAATTTATATATATATACACAGACTTATAATTTTACATAAATGCATAATTGCTGTATCTAACCTACTCTCTTTCTGTTTTCTTACTTCTTTCTTCTTTTTTCTTCCCACCCAAATCACTTCTTACTCCTAACATTTCAGGAAAAGTAATCTCTTCCTTTTATTCTCATGCTTATATGTTATATAAAAATCATCACTGCACCTACATTGCACACATACACACCTCCCTAAAGAGTATTTTTTATGTTATGTTAGAAAAATAGGATGATACTAGACATACTTTAGTACATCTTGCTTTTAGCAACTGGTTTAACTCTAATATAACATAGGTATGATTCCTTTGATGATAAATGGAAGGAAATCTTGGGTGCATTAATTGTAGTCATTTTCTAGTGTCTTGCTAATTGCCTATACCCTCATCCATATGCTTCCCCTAAGGTTTTTCACATGCCCTATTTCAGTTAGGATAGAGTAAAAGAAGACATTGCATATTGTAAGCACACAATTAGTAGTTGTCACATTGATGGCAGAATTCAAATTCTAAATGGAGACTGAAGTACAGTAACATGTGGAAATGGTGGAATAGATTGGGTGTGGGATTTGTCAAGGGTTGTAATTCAGGCTTGGTCTGTATTCCAAAGCAAAGAATATTGAACCTGGAAGGCTTGGTTCTATTCCTTAAGTGGTTCTCATACTTGGGGAAGATAAGAAAAAAGTTGTCAAGAAAAATGACACTCTTGGAGACTTATTCAATAGGAGTAGGTTTGATCCAGGAAATGTATTTTAAGATGTTCTTCAGGTGATGTTGTACGTAGGTGATCCTCAACTAGATTTTTAAAAACTCTTCCTTGGGAGACAAGGGAAGAAGAATCAAAAGACTCATGGACTTGCCCAAGGACAAACAGTCATATTTAGTGACAGAAATGGGATTAGAAACTAATTCTTCTTCCTTGAAATGGAGTGTGAGGGGCCCTTAATGTGTCTCAAAGTGTCTTATTTTCATAATCTCTGGGAAAGGGCTTTAAAATGTTCCAAGTGACTTCCTTTCCTCAAGTCTTCATTTGCAAGAAAATGTTCTATCGAATGAGAGATGAGAACTTTAAAGCTAAAGTGGTTCTTGGGAGATGGGGACTGATCTTATAATAAGTCATCTCAAAATAATATTACTTTTCAAGTAATCAAAGAAAAGAGATTTTGGTAAATGACTTGCTTGTCCATCCAGAATATTCTGTCAAAAGAAAAATCTTATCCCACTCGCTGCTTGGTTATTCTCACTTAGAATTTTAGGAGAATAACTGTTGGTAAATTTGAAACTGACTTTGAATCTTCTCATTTGAACATGGTTTCATGCAGGTGGCAGTAGGAATAATTTGGTGAAATGAAATATGGGTTCGTATTATTAAACTTTTGGAGTAATGTTATGTATTCATGGCTCATTATGAAGTATTTTTATATCCCTTCGTGCTTCAGAGGATGAATAATATCATCGATACAAATTTACAAAGCTTTATGTTTAACATAAAATAGTTGAAGACCTCATGGGGCAATCTAGTTTACAATTAAAATGTCGCGGGCAGTGAGTCTCTCATTAAAAACGCAAAGTAGAACTTAACTCACACTATTAAAATACCTCCATTTGTTACTACAAACACGCACCATCTGGGGTTGTTTCGTGCCTCCCAATTTCTTATTAGCAGGGGAGAGATCTGGGTTGACTTCCTCCAGAAATCAGCATGTCTTACATAATGCAAACGCACACTGCTGATGGCAAGTGGTCCTTAATGACTGATGGGAGCCTCTGACCAAGCGCTAGCGTTGGAAGGTGTCCTTCACCCGTGCTTTAAAAATGACTCAACTTGCAAACTACTGAGGTTTACTTTTCTTCTTAATGAGACTGCCTTTTATGACTAGAAAATATAAAGTGTCATTATTAACGTTTAAAAAGAAATATCCATTTCTTTCTCCTTTCATAGTAATGGCAAAAAGAGCTTCTTGTTCCTGGGTGCCAAATTCTGTGTACTGGCTACCATAACAGCATGATCTCTCTCGCCCTCTCCACCACTCTTTTAGTCAGGTATTATTGGTCCCATCTCTCAGATGGATAAACAGGCTTGCAGAGCTAAATAGCTTTCAAAAGCGAAATAACTGGTGAGTCGGAGATGTGGGCATGCTGCTTCTCTGGGGGACATTATATCGTAAAGATGTTATGAGGCTGCTCTTTTGGGGTAATGGCTATTGGTATATAAAAGATTAATGCAGTGATTCCAGCTGCTTCGAAACACCTCGGTATCTCATATGTTCCAGAAGCTTCTGCATTACCTGGGCACTTGTTAAAAATGCGGAATCTTAGGCACCATCTGAGAACTACATCAGAAGCTGCATTTTAAATAGATCTTCAAATGCTTTGTATGTATCTTGTGTGAAGCACTGTACTAGATGATCTTTAATTTACCTTCTCCCAGTTGTGCTGGGGTTTATGCAAAGAGGAAGACTCTACATCTCTCTTGTGTATCATACATTTTTTGAGAATAGCATCCCTATCTTACAAAGTTATTTAGCTCCCACGTTTAGCATATGACTTTACCTAAGTTGCTTAATGCATTCTTGATGAATAAATGAATAAACAAATGACTGTCTTCCATATGGAAATGTAATGATTATAAAAGTTAAAAGTTTGAATATCAAAGAAATCAACAGTGGTTGCCAAGACTTTTTAAAATTGAAGTATAGCTAACACAGTAGAGTACTACATCATAATGTTATTATTAGATTATATCATCATATATACTATATAAAAAAGTATTGAGACACAGTATAGTATAATGTTACATTACTTTTGTAATGGCATACAACATTGATTCAGTAATTCTGTACATCACACAATGCTCACCACTATCTGTGTAGTCACCATCTGTCACAATACAACATTATTACAATAATATTGACTATATTTCCTATGCTGCGCTTTTCATCCCTGTGACTTATTTATGACTGGAAGTTTGTACCTCTTACTCCCCTTTAAGTGTTTTACACATTACCCACTAACCTCCCCTACAGCAATCACCAGTTTTTCTCTGTATTTAAGAGTCTGCTTGTTTTGGTTTTTGAATTCCACAAATCAGTGAAATCATACGATATTTGTCTAAACATTTAACTAAAGCCTCTAGATACAATAGATTTCCATTCCATCTTTTACAATTTTCCAGCTTGTTCAAGGCAAGACAATTTTATTTAGTATGTAAACTTCACTCAACACTGAAGATTGAGGCTTCCAGGCAAGGCAAGAACTTTCCACTGTGCCTGTTACTGACTCTCCCCTAACTCAGAGACAGGTTGCAATTCTGCCTTCCTCATCATCTTGTCCACATTATTAATTATAAGTAGCCTCTAATTTGTATCAGTCTCATCACTCTGTCTTTTGACTAATTTCTAGGAATTATGAGTAAATAGTCTGGGTTTCCTGGCCAATCCTTTATCCTCATATTTTCCGTGAAAGGGATCCATTAACAAAGTAGACACAGATAGAATTGATAGAGTCCCCCCACCTGACCACCTGCTCCATCCAGAATAAAATTGGGACTTTCAATGAAGCCACAAACAAAATCATCTTTTAAAGCCACTAAAAATGCAGGACCTGAGATCTGGATGAAGGAATAGGTCTGGGAAGTTCTCTTTTGTGAATATTACTGAGATACGTGTCCTGAGAACACCCAGAGGGTGCAGTGCAGAGAAAGCACAAGCAAGACTGCAAGAGAGTAGGGTCTTTGCATGGGTTGCCGTGAACCTGAAGTGGGTGACTGGTCACTGGGCTGTTCAGCTGTAGAGGTCAGCCTTGGGATAAATACCATTCGATGCCTGAAGTTTGAAACTCCTATAGCTTGTAGTTGGCAGCTGGGAGCAGGGTTAGAGGAGACAAAAGTTAAATTGAAAATGTGGAAGGGTGAAGGAATAGGATGACTAAGGCTGGTGTGATTTTTTTTTTTAACTTTACTTCATTGCCATAGGGTAAGGATTGTTGAAATTGGCATGCTAATTTATGTACAGTAGATAGAAAATCCAATTTGGTGTTAATGAGTGCTATTTTTAGTAAGCCTGAAAAGCAAAATGCACAAAGATTGAAGATTATATATATATATATATATATATATATATAAAATTTTTTTACTGCTCATTACTGCAAGTGACTTGAGAAATAAGGTTGGGGAGAACAGGTATGTAACATTTCACCCTCAGCTTTAGGAAAGCCTCAGCTCCTCCTACACTTTATGCTTCGGGAAACCACAGTCCCCTGATTCAATGCTTTTCTCCTCATTTCTTTCTACTTTTATTCTTATGCTCAGAAAGGAGTTAAAGGAAAGTTAAGAAAGAACTCTTTATTAAATCACACGAAGAAAATCACTCTGATTCTTCTCTTTGATTTTTCCTTTCCCTTTCCCTTTATTTTAACGGTTGTCAAAAAGACAATGCCAGCTCATATTCCAGAGATTGGGTTGGATAATCCCTTGAATTTATCTGGCCTCTAAGCTGTCCTCAGGAATTCACTAAATGATGTCCTGGCTTGCAAAATAGGGTTGCTTAAGAGTGTGGACTTTGGCGGTTGACAGCCTGGCATCATACATCATCTCTGCATGTCTTAGCTATGAAGCTTCGAAAAGTGGTAAAACTTCCTCATGCCTAGATTTCATTAATAACACAGTATTAGTAGCACCTAGCTCTTCGGTTATTAAAAAAGATTAAATGAAAGTACTTAGCATAATGCTTGGTACACCGCAAAGAAACATTAGCCACTGTTATCATGATATTCACGTCGCCTACCGTTCAGACATTCATAGAACTAAGGATATTAGAGCAGGGAGGACCTTAGAAGTCTTGTCATCTATCAGCTGTGGTCTGGGGGTACCTCTAAGTAACTGCACAACTTTACATATGTAAAGGATGCTGAAAACCGGAGGGGAAAGATCTAGATCCATGTGAAATAGACTGAAGACATTTCATCTAAGTCTTTTCCAATTCCCAATCTATAATGAGAGACTCAAGGTGGTTCAATGATTATTTTCCTTTGACTCCAGCCATCCAGATTCAGTGTTGACCACACTGACAGCATTTCTCCTTTGGCAATATTTTATCAGGAGCTCAGAATAAGCCAGCCCTGAAATGTTGTTTTCTAGAGTGATTATATTTGAGCTTCAGCAGAGGATATGGAGCTGTGTTTTTATTGTATTGTTAGCCACACCGGAAGTGATTATTGATTATGTAACAAACAGCTTATGCATTTTAGGGATTTTACCTCTAAGCTTTGGATAACTGGAAGGTGATGTTGGTTCCAAACTATCAAAGGCTACAAGATTTAGCAGATCTGAAGGGAGTTAGAATTACAAAGGTATAAATTGTCTGTGGAAATAACCCTACATCTAGATTTTGTCTACTAGAATTTAATAGAATTATCTTGGGTTGCCTGATGAATCTGTTTGTAAGCACCATAGAAAAGGAGTGAATTTTCAGAATCTTAATTTATTTTTTATTATTTTTTTTAAATTTTATTTATTTATTTCACAGAGGGAGAGAGATCACAAGGAGGCAGAGAGGCAGACAGAGAGAGGGGGAAGCAGGCTCCCCGCTGAGCAGAGAGCCCGATGCGGGCCTCGATCCCAGGACGTTGAGATCATGACCTGAGCTGAAAGCAGAGGCTTTAACCTACTGAGCCACCCAGGCGCCCAGAATCTTAATTTAAATATTCTGCAAATATTATGTGCATAGTCTGTGTCAGAAGATCTATAACATATTTCTCTTAACCAATCTTCCCCCCGCCCGCCGTTCATCAAAAAGTATCTGAAGAGATGAAGTTCTTATTTCTCAGATAAAAAGCCCCTGAAGATCATGGTTATTCAGTGAGCAAATGACACAGTGGGATGGGAACTTAAGTCTACCATCAGATCCTTTAATTTTTTCTCATTGTTTCATCCTCCCACAGGACATGAATATGGGAAATTGGCTTTGGTTAATTGAGGGCAGCTTCTTCCAATAAGTGATGAAACCATATCTGTCAGAGTAGCTAATAAGTTTGCTACCTTGTTGGTTGATTGGACAAAAAGGATGAGATCAGGGGCTCAGAAGTTAGTTATTGGCTCAGTAAAATTGCCCTGAGGTAACATCAAGTGACATCATGTGCATTTCTAAGAGAATTCTGTTGTTAATAACAGAAATAATTCCCTAGAATTCACTTAACAAATATCTAATGAGTTCCTATTAAGTGCTGTACATTGTTCTTAGCAAAAAAATATAGTAATAAACAAAACTGAAAACCATCTCTGCCTTTAGCATGCTTTTCATGTATTTTTTTTCACATCATCAAATGCTGTTGCTTATAGATGACTATTTGAAAACCATCTTCACTAGTTACAGCTTCTTGATACTTTTAGTGCCTGCTATAAGGAAACTTTTATTAGGGAACTTTAAATCTCACTTGTTTATCACTTACTAATTATTGAATCAGGAACTACCAGACAGTAAGAGCTTTAGGCATTAAAGCAAGAGTAAACAAAATTTTATCTTGTGAGATTGTTAGGAGAAATAGATCTTCTTCTTCCTCTTTTTAAATATATGCCATTATAAAATGAACATCTCAAATCTTATCTGTGTAGAGGCTGCTTTTTTTTTTTTTGCATTTAAATCTGTTGGAGCTGTCACTTTGCTAACTTTTTTCCCCATCACTGTTCTCCAGTTTAATCTTCAGAAGATTTGTGTTTGTACAAGCCAAAATACTTACTAACCTCATTAAAAGTTTCTTACCATGGTCTAGCACTCAAGTAAAGACATCCAGATTTTAGTCCCAGAATCACTGTTTACTAGCCAACTAACATGGCACAAGCCACTTAAACTTTCTGGGATTTGTTTTTTCCTATTTTTGTGTGTTTTTTTAGAGGTTAAGAGAGAAAAGTTAACAAGGGATTTTTTTTTTTCAGATGCTTCCCCCTCCCAACATGGCATCTTAATACCAGTTCAATTACTTTTATTTAGGCTTTTTTGGAAGTATGAATTCTTCCCAACTAGATGATCATGTCTTTGATCTCATAAATATTGTCATACACAATTTTGATTTCCCTAAGGCTTTTAATATGATATGTTTGGCATTATTTTGATTGGCTAAGGACAGAAAGGAGTAGACATAATGTAAGGAATGAAATCACTCACTTCAGCTATTTGCAGTCGTGGACACACATGAGTACTTTCTATCTAGGAGAGCAACGTTAGGGGCAAGAGTAGGAGCAAAGTGTCTGAGAAGTGAAATGGGAAATGGCTCTCACCTGGTATCTTCACTAGTTTCCAGCTTCTCTGGAGAAAGGCGTTGGAGACTATTCTTTGGGAATAAAGGGGATTTTGTTGGGATTCAAATGCCAAAGCAAGGCATTGTTAGGGAATAAGCTGTTCTTACCTTTGTAAGGAGCTCAACAGTACTGAGAGATGCTAATGACTGGGAGCTTTGGGACATACTGAGGTCACACTTTAATAATGGACATTGGCCCTCTTGTGATAGCTTTAGAAATGGTGAAGATTCTGTGAGCAACTTCTAGGGGAAAGGCACAAGGACAAGTGTGAGAGTGTGATGTGTTTGTTTGACACCCGGGGCTCCTCATGGTGGCTGCCTCTGATAGATGTGTTTGAAGGCACAATGACATAGCTTTGCAGGATTCTAAGGCATAATATGAAAGGCTAATTTTTAGCAGTCAAATATTGGGGGATTATACTTTCACAAAAGGAGGTCACAAAAATAAGGGTAAAACTCAACTTCTGGTCAGGGAAAATGGAATAGACATTTTTTTTCCCTATTTCCCACAGTAAGTGCAACTAAATCTTAGGACAAAGATCAAAGAACACTTAAAGGTGGAGAGAAGAGGGCTAGGAACTTCAAGACTTAAGGAACAACATGGTGATGAATTCCTTGGGTTTTGACTTGGAGCCGAAGAAGCCAGCAACCTAGAAGTGCTAATGGTGCAGACCCCTCCCTTCCATCTCCCCTGCTAACAATATTCTGGTCTTTCTAGCCACAAAATCAGAAAAACGAAGCCTTATAAGGCAGAAAACTTGTGGATTCTATTCCTGCCAAACACCACAGAAAAATATATCCCACCCTTACCCCCATATATAAAAAGGCCAAAGGGACAGACTTCTAGACTTCAGGAACTCACCAGGCTGAAATGAGAAGCCCCCTCCACACCCACATCCCCACCCATGCACACCACTGGGGTCATGTCAGAGAAGGCCAAGTAAAGCGCTGGGATTTTTATCATCACTCACCAATCATGAGGCCACCCCTCCCCACAACGGTGTCAGTAGAGAACAAGTGGGGTACAGTAATGTGGTCCTCCTACTCCTCCTAAGGTATCAGTGGAGGCCTAGTGGGAGCCAGAACCTCCATCTCCACTTAGCAAGAGTGACTTCAGAAGAAGTCATCTAGACTATAAGAGGGTTCAAATGAGATTCAGAGTGTCATGACATAATACCCAAATGTCCAGGTTTCTGCTGAAAGTTACTTTTCATAGCAAGAGCAAGGAAGGTTTCACACTGAATGATAAAAGACAATTGGTAGATTCTAATATTGAGATATCAAAGTTTAAAACAGTCATCACAAAAATGCTACATTGAGCAATTTTAAGCATACTTGAAACATAAATAAATATAAATATAAATATAAAAAAATAAAAGATTAAAGAAGAATCAAATGGAAATCTTAAATATAAAATAAGATTAAAAATACAGTAACTGTAATAAAAAAACTCAATAGATAGACTCAGCAGTAGAATGGAAGGGATAAGGGAAAGAGTTAGTGAATTAAAAGAACAATAGAAATTATTGAATCTGAAACGCAGGAGAAAATAGACTAAAGTAAATTTTTAAAAAAATGGAACCTTAGGGAACTGTGCTACTATGACAAAAGATTTAACACTCATGTCATTGGAGTCCCATAAGGAGAGAAGAAAGAGGGTGGGGCTGAAGAAATACACAAAAAAAATGATGACTGAAAATTTTCCAATTTTAGAAAAAGACATAAATCTATACATTCAAGAGAACTAAGTGAACCCCAAACAGAATAAGCCCAAAGAAGTCCATACAACACAGTCAAATTTTTGATAAGGCTAAGAAAAAAAAATCTCAAAAGAAGTAATAGAGATATGATATCTTATTTATCAGGGAGGAACAATATGGATGATTGTGGATTTCTTATCAGAAATCATGGAGGCCAGAAGGGAGTAGAACAAAATTTTTCAGGCGCCAAAAGAAAAATACCATATCTTATATCCAGAGAAAAATATGAAGGGGGAATAAGGACATTCTCAGATGCTAGAAAACTAAGAATTTGTCAAAAGAAGGAAGAAGAAGAAAAAGTAGAAGGAGGAGGAGGAGGAGGAGGAGGAAGAGGAGAGGAAGGGAAAGGGAAAGGGGAAGAGGAAGAGGAATAATAATAATAATAATAATAATAATAATGAGAAGAAGAAGAAGAAGAAGAAGAAGAAGAAGAAGAAGAAGAAGAAAAGGAAGTTCTCCAAATAGAAAGGAAATGATGAAAAATAAAGAGCTATTTTCCAATGTTTTAAAATGTAGAATTAAAACTGGCGATCATTCATTTTGTTGGCCTTAATTTCTTTATTTTTAAAGGCAGTATTGTACTCTAAGTGTTCCTTTAAATTTATAAATAAAAAATTCAAAGTTCTTGAAGATGATTTAGTAATTAACAATCATTATTAAGCGTTGATGGTAGTTTATACTTAAATTACAATTTCTTTATAAACCTTCTGGGTCGGACATTGCCTCTATACCTCTATTCAATGCCTTCTCAAGCTAGCTTTTCACAAAACAGATGTTCACTTAAGTTTTTATTGATGATTTATTTGATGACTTTATCACTGTTTCGGTAATTTAGGGTAGGTGCTTCCCCAAATAAGTATCCATTCTTACATACACACGAAATTTAAATGCCAGCTTTTAAATTCTCTTCCTATGCAAATGGCCTACCAGCTTTGAAATGTAATCATGTGCTGTTTAAATATTCCTTTTTAGAAGCTCATGTAATTCAGCTAAATGTGTTTTAAAACTATACAATTTTTAATTAATCTTAACAACTACATAGCAAATATGATAAGCATCCATATTACAGAAGATAGGACCCTGGAGGGACCATCAAGCTGAAAACAGAGTCTACGATGCTTCAGGAGGCTTGGAAATGTTTCCAGAACTGTTGGTGTCCCATTTGATGTTTCTCTGATTTTCAAAGTAAAACTTTTTCATTGTTCTAGGTGCTTTTTATAAAATATACACTGTGCAACTAATAAAGATGGTGTAATGGATGTCTGTCATGATTCTCTGGCCATTCCTGGGGGAAATCTAGAACTAGTGTCTATTTAGGCAAAGTTGACTTGTTTGGTTTCTCCTCTGTCTCCCTTTTTCTAATGACTATGAATTTGTCCATTTACAAACAGATGCCATATGGTCTAAGTGTTAAGATTCTATGCTACCCAAAAACTAATGCTGTGCTATATGGTGACTAACATAACATTAAAAAAAAAAAAAGATTCTAGGTTACACTTAAAAAAATCCCCTAGCCCTCATGAAATGTCAACAGATTCATTCTAGAAAATGTTATAAAGCTTATTACTTGTTTCTAGAGTTTAGAGAAGACATTAGAAGAAATTGTTCTGACAAGAACAAGAATGGTCTGAAAACTTTCTAGAAGTGCGGGGGAAAAAAAGACAAGAAAGTTGCTTGTAACCACCTCAGTCTCCTTACTAACTGTTCACTAGTAAGACTAACAAGTCTTACTTGTTAGTGGATCTTAGGCAAGGTGTGTGTGTTTTTTTTTTTAAAGTTTTCTCTAACTCTAAGTCAGTTCCTTAACCCTTTGTGTCAAACGGCAGAACCTCAGGGGTACCTGGTGGCTCAGTTGGTTGAGGATCTGTTTTCAGCTCAGTTCATGATCCTGGAGTCCCAGGATCAAGCCCTATATCCGGCTTCCTGCTCAGTGGTTAGCCTGCTTCTCTCTCTACCCCTCCCCGCAGCACAGGCTCTATTTCAAGAGCTTGCTCTCTTTCTCTCAAATAAATAAATAAAATCTTTTTTAAAAAAATGTCAGAACCTCAGCCACCCCTTTTTCTCTATTTTTCTCTAGGATGTCTTGGAGGTTGGGGTGTGTGGGATGAGCCACCTTTGAAATCAACTACCTTCACTTCTTGGTTTCTCTGCTCTAAGTACTGCTCTTGACTCTACTTTTACTGGTGTTGGCTGTTGCTCTACTAGCCCACACTGACGCTGCCCGTTGTCAACTTCTGAGCCACCAACTACCGTTAGATAATCAGTCTCCTTGTCCATGAGCTGCTGACCATGCTGCAACACTCAGTATTCTATAACTACGACATTCTGTAGTTAAGAGATGTGAATAAATCTACCGTAATAGGAGAATTCCTAGGGCTGAGGAAAAAGAGCTAAAAAACTTGATTTTTGTTGTTGTTGTTGTTGACGACTGGGGGCAGGTCTCATTTCAAATATCACAGTCCAAAAACTTCTCCAAACAAAATATTGATTGATCTCATGAAAATAAGAGAACCATAAAGTAACCAGATACTATTGAAGTGTGTCATCTAATCTCATTTGCTATTATATATGGGCCACAAGTCTGATCTAGCCAGGACCATTGGACATATTTTTTTTTAAGGCTAACATCTCAAATATTATAAAAGCCTGAGACCCTTTGTGAACAGGGAAATAGTCTTATCCACCTTAAATTTTCTTTCAGGCATTACAGTATTACTACATAATACTATTAATGCTGTTTTATAAATATGAAAATATATCAACAAATATTTAAATTGGTTGAAATTTCTTTTACAGTCACATGGTAGGTAGTATTTTCTGGGATAAATTCTAATTAAAGTGAGTTGACCTTAATACATGCATCCCAATGTTTATAGCAGCGTCATTAACAGTAGCCAAATTATGGAAAGAGCCTGAATGCCTATCAACTGATGAATGGTTGAAGAAGATGTGAGATATAAATACATATATAATGGAATATTATTCAGCCACAAAATACTAATGAAATCTTGCCATTTGCAATGACGTGGATGGAGCTAGATAGTATTATGCCAAGTGAAATAAGTCAGAGAAAGACAAATACTATATGACCTCTCTCATAGGTGGAATTTAAAAAAGAAAACAAGAGAAGATAAGGGGGGAAAAAGAGGCAAACCAGAAAACAGACTCTCAACTATAGAGAACAAATTGAGGGTTATGGCAAGGGAGGTGGCAGTGGGAGGGGTTAAATGAGTAATAGATATTAAGGAAGGCACTTGTGATGAACATAGGGTGTCGTACGTAAGTGTTGAAGCACTAAATTCCATGTCTGAAATTAATATTACGCTGTGCATTAACTAAGTGGAATTTAAACAAAAACTTGAAAAAATGGGTTGACCTTAGAAGTATAAACTTCAAGTCTCTGAAAATTTGTATGATGCTGATTCTTAGATTCTCTGATGCTGATACTTAGAAACGAGACACCATTGAAAATAGTGCTATTAAAATAAAGGAGATATTGGGGCGCCTGGGTGGCTCAGTGGATTAAGCCTCTGCCTTCGGCTCAGGTCATGATCTCAGGGTCCTGGGATGGAGCCCCGCATGGGGCTGCCTGCTCAGCAGGGAGCCTGCTTCCTCTTCTTTCTCTGCCTGCCTCTCTGCCTACTTGTAATCTCTCTGTCAAATAAATAAATAAAAATCTTTTAAAAATATAAAATAAAATAAAGGAGATATAAATACTTGAAATTGTAATACTCAAAAATATTTATTGAGAGTTTACAAAGTATCAGGCTCAGTGGGAGTTCTGTAACATATATTATTCCAAATATAACTATTCTATAGCATGATGAGTTAACCGAGGTCCAGAATGGTGGAGGGATTTATCAAAGGTGCCACTGAAGAGACAAAAATTTGAATCCAGTTTTGTCTGACTCCAAAATCTTATCTTTTTTTTCCCTCATTCACCACACTGTAATACCAGGTTCTTCTTGCCTAGCTGCTAAAATGTGAGACTTATGAGTTGATTAAAATGATTATGACAAGCTATATTCCCTCTTCCTTTCCTATGGAAGGATAACACAAGTGTGGCAAACAGGTGAGAAAAGTAGAGAGACCTATTTGCCCATTAAAGCCCTGGGAACTGACAGTTTCATTCTGTGAAAATTTTTGTTCTGCCCTGAGGCAAAGTATTTTCCTGTTGCTATAAAATTTATCCTCAAAAAGTGTCATTGTGTTATGTCATTGACAACCATGTACAAGCTAGACCTGTGTACTAACCAAAATTTTCAAAAATTTGACTGATATTGTCCTTATCCCTCCTTTGTCTTAGGGGAACTGAAAGAGGCAGAAAAGATGCAACAGTCAACCCCACCCGTCCCACCTGCAAGAACACGAAGTGGTGTGCCCAGAGTAGAGTGGTTGTGTGATGGAAGGGCCTCCAACCCAACCAAGCATTAGAAACTGCAGCTCTCTAGCCAAGGAAGAGAGGATGGTGACATTCTTTCATTTGTTCCCCAATAATGAGAAATTGTCATTTGAAAAGTCTTAGAATTCTTTCCATGCTCTGAGAGGCCACAACTAGAGTGAAAATTAGAAGAAGGCAGATTTCTCCTCTTGTAAGGATGAGCTTAGTAATAACTTAGCCATATAAAATTTTCATGGGCTGGTTTGTAAGGTAGTGAGCTCCTCACCACTGAGGTATTTATACTCCTATATAGGAATGTTATTACTGGGGGACTGTAGATCAATGACTTCAATGGCTTTTTGTTTTTTTGTAAGTATAACTCTTAATCCCCTTTATCCCAAATAAAATCTTTCCTGGAATTCAAATATCTAAGTCAGATAAATGTGGTACTTCTTAGTTTGGATTGCAGCTGAAGTACCAATGAGGAACCTTAGGGTTCCATGGAACACTGCTTGAAAAGCATTGAATATTAAGTTTTGCACGAGGGCTAGGTAGCTCCAAGATCCTTTTCCTTCTAAGAATTTTTTAAAAAGATTTTATTTATTTATTTTTGAGAAAGAGAGAGAGAGAGAGAGAGAGAGCACAAGAGGTGAGGAGGGGCAGAGGAAGAGGAAGAAGCAGACTCTCCACTGAGCAGGGAGCAGGATGCGGAGCTTGATCCCAGGACTCCAGGACCATGACCTGAGCCAAAAGCAGATGCTTAACCAACTGAACCACCCAGGCGCCCTCCCTTCTGAGAATTTATGAACAAATTAGAACTTCACACATAGTGATTATTGAGTCACCCTCTAAACATCACACCTGAATTTGAACATGAACAAACTTAAATGTTCAGTCTGTTTCTTTTGTCTTTTTCTTATGTATTAATGGAGCTGAAGTTGACCAATGAGACAAAAATCAGTCATGAAGTTTTTATTGAACCCCACGGCTCTTGCTATTTGCCACCTTCTCGCCCTCTCACTCCCTTCTTACCAGGGGAAGGAACAAGTGTGGGTAACAGGTGAGGAATGAATGAGGACCTGTTTGACCACTAAAGCACAGAGCCTGGCTTCCATAGTTCTTCAGAATTTTATTACATGATCTGAAGTGTGTTTGCCATCACCACAAATTTTATCTTGAAAAAAATATTATTTTGCATTATCTTTACCATGGGATTTTGAAAGGTTTCCTACCACCTCTTAAAATTTGAGGCTGAGTAAGGACTTTGTGCTCAAAGCAGGGGAAACCAACTCTTTTAAAACTTATTTTACCTAATGACAGTCCTACAACTATATTTCATTAATCGGCTTCCCTAAGGTCTTTATTTACTTCCAAATGTCATCTCTAAATTATATGTCTTCAAAGATTCTCATCAGCTTACCCTCCCTAAAGCTCCATGGTGCCTGTTAAGTTGAACTATAATGAAAAAGATGACAGACTGGAATTGGAATTTTATTTTCAGTTTGGATTAATTCAGAGTTCTCCTTCGGAGAACATGAGAGTAGGTGAAATTGAAACCTCAGTACCTGCCAGTTGCTTTATCAAGTTAAGGTTTAATTCTCCAGAGGGTGAACTGCTTCCTACTTTTCCCCATAGTAAAGCCAGTCTACAAGTTAAGTTTTTGAGATCCTGGGTGACCAATTCATATCTTTATGAATTGTTAAGCATTTCTAGATACATAAAGCCATACTCTATGTTGTTTTACTGAAAGAAACCCTACTCTTGTCTTGGCATACAAAATTTTTCCAAGTGGGAAATAATAAGAAACTGATCTATATTTATTAACAAATATTTACTTATATTTATTGAGTATGTTGATATTGTACTTGACATTGGGATATATCTCCTGGCTAATGATGATTAATTTCATAAATTATTATTTTATTAAAATTGAGGAACAAATATGTAGATATATAGATATTTTTTAACATATACCTTGGGTTTCTGTTGACATTGGCTTTACTCAACCAAAAAAGGATTTATTCACAAACGAGATAGAAGCTGATAAATGGGATTTCTAGGCACTTTGTTTTAAGAAATACTTTTTTCTCCTTCCTATATATCAGTCGTGTTGACTTGCATTCATTCACACACTTAGGATGATTCAATAGATTCTTACTCAGCAGAAATTATTTCCATAACCTGGGTGCTAATGTCATTAGCATTATCACCACTTAGGGAATGTCTATATGTGATTATTTACATGCATTATGTAATTTAACTCTCACAATAATTATAGTAAATCCTAGCATTTATCCCTACTTTAGAGATGTGTAAAGAGAGGTCCAAGGGTCATACATAGCCTTACCTGAAGTCAGAAAACTAACAGCGTCAGAGTTAGCTCTGCTTGGTTCCAAAGCCCACGTACTTTCCACTGTGCTGTTCTATTCACACTACCATTCCCATGCCCTGGTGATTGTCAGGACCTCCTAACTGAGCAAGTGTGAGTGTTCCTCAATTAGCGGCTCTGCTACTGGAAGGCAAAATTCAGGAGGGTTTCTATGACTTCTCAGTTGAGTCAGAAATCTACCCAAGTTCAGAGTATTCCAGAGAGCAATCCTATGTTGCCTCGCGACCTGCAGAATAACCTGCTCTGAATGTGTTCTAGTGGTGGTAAAAAAAAAGCGAACAACTACTGTATTCCTAGGGTGTTCTTGGGACAATCTGCTGGACATGCTTTGCCTGAGTTGGTTTAACCCTAAGGAAGAACCCAAAACCTAGGCTGTAGCATTGTCTTCCAATCAAGGGACAGCATGATTTCCAGACAGCTCATAGAAGGCTGCTGGACACAAGTACTTGCAAAGATCAATGTTTAATGTATGGGAAAGAATGTCACAAAGTGGACACCTTGGCATCTGCTGATGAAATTCTACATTTCAAAACATTGGGAAATATTTCCATATGACATAACAAGGATTTTGTCTTTGAATCCTGTAGAATTTATCAATTTAAATTAGTACGATTAGTGAAAATTATTCCTTATGGATGGGCCTTGGTTCATGAATTATTTGGTTTGTAATGAGCTTTCTTTAAGTGATCAGAGAGATGGATGTTGCTTTGTGTGAATTTGCATCCTTGCCAGTCAATATAGCAAATTGTCCCCATCATTCACTATGGCTCCCAGTAGGCAGGGAATAGAAAAGTAGAAACAGATTGGAGACGAAAAATATATGGAGGAGTTGGGTTTTCCAGGTTTTGATGTTGTAAGTTGCCTTTCCACTAGGACTAGAGCCTTGAAGCCAATCGAAACTATGCATGACTGAACCAAATTTCCCCAGCCCCCATCCTCAAATTAGAGGGAATTTACATCTTCGCTCTAATTAAAATTCCATCTAAGAGTAAGAAAGGAAAACACTAAGAACTCCATCTGAGATTTCAGGATACTGTTGCTACTGTTCTTTTTTCCTTTTACTGGATTTCCCTACTGTACTCTATTTATCTTTTGATATTCCTCCTAGCATGCTGGAAAGCCACAGAGGTGTTATGGTGGGGATATATTAAATAAAGGGACAATTGAAATGTAGTTTATGTAACAGCACTGGCTTTCTTAGTTATTAGTAGTTATTAGGTTTGTTCAAAATCAGTTAACTCTTTCAGGAAAATAAAAGTTGTGTGACTCCTCTTTATAACTCCTAAGTTCTTAAGTATTTGACCTCCAAAGATCCTTTCAGAGTTAACTTTTTAAAAAAATATAAATCCCTCCCCATAGTCATTCCCACTTGAGGTCAATTGCAATGGAACACTCACTCTTACTGACTATGGCATTTAAGTCATACCTTGTGTGTATTCTCATGGTGCCACTGACATAAATTCTCCTCATCCTTTTTTTTTTTAAAGATTTTATTTATTTATTTGAGAGAGAGAGAGAGAGAGTGAGAGAGAGCATGAGAGGGGAGAAGGTCAGAGGGAGAAGCAGACTCCCCATGGAGCTGGGAGCCCGATGTGGGACTCGATCCCAGGACTCCAGGATCATGACCTGAGCCGAAGGCAGTCGCTCAACCAACTGAGCCACCCAGGTGCCCAATTCGCCTCATCCTTAAGTGCTAAAGTGGTCCTTTCTCGGAGAGGCCTTCTTTGATATTCAGTCAAAATTAAATACTTTCTCACTTGGATTTGTCCATCAGATTAAGTGTACATTAGGTCACTCTCCTGTATGTGGGTTAATTATTTGTTGGTCTTTCTTACAGATTGTAAACTCTTTGAAGTCCAGTCATTTCTCTCATCCGACTGCAGGCTCCCAACGCATTTCCACTACTTTTAAATGAGACAGAAAGACAAAGGCAAAATGTAGAATAGTTGAGTAGGAAATGAGACCTGAATTTTTTGGCTTAGGTGTGAAAGGAAGAAAGAATTTTGTAGAAGAAATACATACAGTGTTCCTTTTCCCTATTTCCTTGAAACTCAAGATTTCCTCTTCTCCATTTGCTTTCTGAAAATAAATGTTGAGAAGCTTTTTCTTTGTGAATAAAATTTAATTATGTCCTAGTAATTTGTTGGAAGAGGCAAGAGTTTACGGGGTCTCCTGATACTGCCTAGTATTTGGGTCCCTTGTGCAATCACACTCAGGGCCCCAGTGTGAACACTATTGTGCTCCCAGATAATTGGATCCATGTTCAGAGTTTGATATACTTGCCCAGGGAGGATTGGCTTAAAGTGAGAGGCAAAGTTTAAAACAGTAAAAGTGGAAGGAGTAAATTAGGAGGACAGCTTTTTTTTTAAGCTGTTAATTGAATCATTAAAAATGCCATTTTGAAACAGGGCAGGTAGTGTGTATTAATTGCACGCATTAAAAGAGCAATAAATGTTACAGCACCTCTTTTAGTCATGAGTGTTGAGGGCTGTTAACAGAATTTCAGAAGTGGGAGAGTCCACCCACATGTATTCGGTGATCATTTGCATGCTTGCTCTGTGCCTGGGTACTGTCTGAGGCTTGAAGAAACCTCATCCTAAAAAAAGCTTGAGATCGGTTGTGGGAGATGAAGCAAACAGGTAAGGGGTGTACCTAGAACTCTGGAAGGACAGAAGGAGCAAAATAATTCTCCTTAAAGAAATCTCGGAAGGCTTCCCTTAGGAGGTGATATTTAATGTTTATATTGAAGAATGAATTTACCTGGAAAAAAAAAGTTGAGCAGAGCATTTCATGCAGTGGGTACAGACGATGCATGGACATGGCACTGCCAAAGGGCATACCTGCATTCAGGAACGGTGAATGATCCAGTGCAGTTGCATGCCAGGTAGGTGGCATTATTCCCTGAAAAGTGAAACGGGGAATGCACAGTAGGGAGTAGTGGGGAAGAGTTCTCTGTGCCATGACAAGAAGTCTGAACATGATTACAGGAGTAATCTGACCATATGCCTTCATACCTTTTAAGGGCTTTTAGTTATTTTAGTTATTTTCACTATTTTAGTCACTGGGGACTAAATTCACAAGCATAAAAGGAGCCGTCTAGATCAAAAGGAAATGTCAATGCTTGAAGACTAGAGTCACCATCAACTAAATAACTAGCAGAATTGTTGAGGGTAGAATCATTCAAATCCTATCCCTGAGTGGGTTTGCCATTCTCTTCCATGATTCCCCAGGAGTCCAAATTGTAAACTTTCGGGGAAATGATGTCTGCAATTAAAACGAAGAGAGTCAGCTAGTGCTAAATTATTTAAACCCGAATAATTGCTTGATCACTCGTAATTGTGGACTTCAGGAACTTTTACTGAGTTAAACTTAAGGACTCTGAAAGGTCATGAAGATTCCCTGAAGTTTTTCTCACTTTTGAGCCTTTCGGGTCTTTACAGCTGTAAGTCCTAAGTGGGTGAAGAGCGATGACTGCTATTTGGAAGCTGACGAAAATACATCTAAGATGTAATAATGGAAGCTGTGTGAGGCTCTTAATTTCCCCTTTTCCTCTAGAAACAGGCCTCATCTCTTACCACAGTGAATTGACGGGCTGGGAATGAACAGCTCAATTAACAACTCCAGCCTCCAGTGGGAGATCAGTAACTTTTCAAAGAATCATTGTTCAGTGGCTTTCCCCCTCACCAGCCCTTTGGCTAAACAGAAAAAATTAAAATTCATTCCCCCCCTTCCCTCTGTGTCTGTCTTCGTGGGTCTTTTCTTTTTGTATGTCATCTATTGCTCATAACATGGACTGTTATTTTGAGATTCTATTCAGAAGAACAGGAAGATTTGGGCAGGGTTAGAAGTTGTCTCTCCTGACTTTTCCACTTCAACTTTACTTGAGAAATCAGAGATGCAGGTGCAGAGTCAAGAAACAAAATTAAGTGTTTACCTTTAGCCTGCCTTTCCCTTCAGACCTCCTTTCTGTCCCGAAGGAGATGAAAAAGTATGAATTTTTGGACTTCGTCCAGCCCAATTCCCTACCTAATTGGTGCAGAAATGAAATTATGGCAAAACAAAACACAACTCTGATGATAAAACTATATTTTTTGAGTGTAAGACACTTAAATAAAAAAATTAACTTTGTTGGGTACAAAATTGTTGGGGGGAGCATTCCTAAAAAGATACCATAAAGACTGTAGGGTGTGTACAAGACAGGTAATCTCAAAACATTCCCTGTCTCTCTTTCTCTCTCTTTTAACCATTTTAAGGGCTCAAAATAGGTGGGGGAATTAAGCTTTTTCAATGTGTCAGTCAGTTCTTTCAAAGAAGCCATAAGAACATTCTTTCTTTCTCCACAGTCTGAGTTAGACAGAATAGGGAAGCTGAGGAAGAGGCAACAGGTTGGCTCTGGAGGGTGAGCTCCTCATTTTTCTACACCCTGTGGGGGATTATACTATTTATGTTAAGTCTGTTTGCTGCAGTTCCTGGGTTATAGGACTTAAGTTGTACGTAAATGGTACTATTTTGACCAGTAAATATTACTTTTGTGATGATTACATCTTTTAGTGGATTTGTAAAAATGATTATCATAAGTCTCATCCTACTACTGTCAAGATTAAATTTTAAACCAATACCCTGATCTATTCAATTCAGCAAACATTTATTGAGGGCTTCCTCTTCACTGGTGCTACTTTTATTTTTTTATTTTTATTATTTTTTAAAGATTTTATTTATTTATTTCACAGAGGGAGAGAGATTACAAGTAGGCAGAGAAGCAGGCAGAGAGAGAGAGGGGGAAGCAGGCTCCCCGCTGAGCAGGGAGCCCGATGCGGGCCTCGATCCCAGGACCCTGAGATCATGACCTGAGCCGAAGGCAGCGTCTTTAACCCACTGAGCCACCCAGGCGCCCTTTCACTGGTGCTACTTTTAAACCAGTGAATAAGAGAAAGGCCTTACCTGTAAGGAGGTCAAGTCTGCTCAAGGAAAAGTTATCCAAAAGAGCTAAACTAGATTCTATGAACTCTATAGGTGTTTGGGGAACATAGTTCCTAGAAGGCATTTTTTTGTTTTCTTTTGAGGTTTGTGATAAATGGGGTTTTTTGATGGGGGAGGGGAAGGTAAACCTAACTATTGGATGATTGGATGACATGTGCTGAGTGACAGCTACAAGCTAATTTTAAAACTAGGTTAATATTAGGTCTAAGAGAAAATCATGGCTTTCAAATATAGAAATTATGTTATCCTTGTGTGATAAAATTTTCCTCTAACTCTCTTAAGTTTAGTGACTGGGACATGCAAATTAAACTGATTAACAACAGGACAACAGGAGAAAAGTGTATTTGTGGGCATATGGAAGCTTACAAAAGAAGTAGCTCTTTAAATGGTTGAAGTTAAAGGCTTAGTAGGGGAAATTTAGTAGGGACAAGTGGGGGGGAGAAAAGGCTTCCATGGGAAGAACAAATAGATTTCTTTAGGAAAGACAAATGGGTTTTTAGGAGAACAACTAGGAGATAAGAAACTTTATGATGATGTTTGTCTATGAAGATTTGAGTGGTCTTTCCATCTCCTTCAGGGCTATAAAACTCCCCAGAGTAAGGGATTTATGGTAGGTTTACTCTCCTTCTTCCTCCTGGGAGTAGACCCACCCTGAAAAGATAATTTATGACAGACTCATTTCCCAGAAGTTGCTGCTTTTAGTCAGATGAGGGAAGTTTCGAGAAAGCTTCTTTTAGTATCTGTTGAATCTCAAATGTCTTCAGTTTAAAATAATCTTCATATTAACTATGGGGTTCCAAGTGAGTCCCCACAATAGGAAGAAAAAGCTTTTCTTTTGTTGTTGTTGGGTTTTGTTTGTTGGCACCTAAGGGTGTCATTCTTTCCAGGGAGAGGCCTGATTTTATTTTGGAATGTGAAGTAGTGGGCACGTTTGATTTTGAAGATTGGTCCCTTCAAACATAGTCTGAACTTGTTATGAGTTGGGTCAATAGCTCTTCACTAGAATTAATGGTGACTATGAGTGTTTGGAATGAATGGGTCTCGGGAGGGGAATGAGGAGTTCAACAGAGAGGAGCTAGAGGCCCAACAATGTGGCAGAAATGAGACTCAAATAAAGGAGGAGATGGCCAGGAAAATCATTTGGGAAATGGGAACAGCTAAGGGACCTTGAAAACTCTGGCGTCTTGTATTGAGGTCGATTATTTAGATTTAAATTGCTGGCCAATCTATTCTTGTGGAGAAGTGACATAACTTGCCCACCCAACCTCCCAACTGATTACCTTCTATGTATAAGACTGATTTGGTGGATTATCAATATGTACATTCCGAGATATTAAGAGAGAGAGAAAGGGAGAGACTGAAAGAAAGAGGTAGAGGGTTATTTTTTATTCATATATTTTGAATTTGCCAATATGAAAATGTGTAGAAAATTTTATAGACATATAGGGAAACTGGAGAACCCCTACCAGTAAAAAGAGGGTACTGTAGAAGTCCCAGGTGAGGTGGACTATGGCAGTAAGAGAGGTGGAAAGACATGAGGAGGTTCCAGCAATGTTTCAGTGCTTACGTTGGTGCAGTTTGCTGGCGGAATAGGTTAAGGGTCTGAGGGGAAGTGGGGATCTGATGACTGTGCAGCTGGGCCAGTGAGTGGGGGTGCGTATACTAAGAAAGGTACGATCTCTGTCATCCTCGGGACGTGGCATCCTCCCTGAAAATATGGGAAGGAGGAAAAGGCAGCTGGCCTTTCACACTGGGGTTCCTTGGGTCCAGCTGACCTATTTCTGCCCACAAAGCTCCCATGCCAGCAGTTCACAGAGAAAGGTGGTGAAAAGGGCAGGAAGCTCAGCCTCCAGACAGCCGTGTGAGGAGCTGTGGGGTTAAAAGGAGGAAAAGTGGTTGTTTTTTGTTTTTTTGTTTTTTCTTTTTTGGTCCCCTGAAAGCTGAGTCAATGTGACTTGGAGAGAGCCTGAAGCCAATGGCTTCAGTGAAAAGGTGACATTCCTGCTCAGGCTTTTTTTCTAAGAGAGCAGGCAATTTTAGTCAGATTCCCACCTGGCTTTTCCTGTCACTTTATCCTGAGGCACAATCTTAATCTCTCATTGTTCAAGCCAGTCAGTCACTGTCACTTCTCCTTGTTTCGGCAAGGTATTTTTGCAGGGCTTTCTGGCTTTCTTCAAAATCTTCTCAAGGACAATGTGCTGTTATAAGTGTGGCTGAAGGAAGTAAATGCTTGATTCTGAGGTGGCGGCTTGTCTTGGCTTTCTAAATGGGAAATACAGTTCTCTGGACATGTGGGTTGTCCCTTACATGACACCTTGAATAAAAAAAAGAGCCAATCATCTTGCAAAAACCTATAAATAATGTTTTCTGCTTTCTAATGTTATGCCTTCCCATATTCCTCCTCATCCCTGAGTGAGTCCTTGGTCCCCTTCAGAGGGTCTGGGGATTGCTCTTCAGGCTCATGACTTATCCTTGTTGATGTTGACCTTGGCACCTGACTGAGGTAGTTGCTTTATCCACTGTACAGTTACTTTTTTTGTCTTTCCCTTTCCATACGCTGTTCTTTTGAAGTAAGTCATCAGGTGCACCCACACTCAAAGAAAGTGGGAAGGGAACTAGGCTCCACTTCCTGGAGGGGAGAGTATTCTAGGGGAGATCAAAATATGTCACCCCCAAATACGGCACGTTGGTAGATGGGTTATTTTGAGGTAAAGGCATCTGAGATTCAACAGATGCAGAAAGAAGCTTCCCCAGATCTTCCCTTATATCTGACTAAAAGAAGAAACTTCTAAGGAATGAGGACTGCCATAAACTCCCTCTTCTGGGCAAGTTTTATGGCCATAAAGAAGAAAGGAAGTTGGTGCAAAGATGAACCTGCAAAAGCAGTCCTTATATTCCATTGGTTTCCCCGAACTGGTTTACGTTACCACAGTTTGCCACCCTTGGAAACCTACAACGCTTTTCCTTTGTCTTGCCACTTCTCTACAAACGTATTATTCTCTGGTAATATGCTATATAAGCCCAAATTCTAACCACCCTGGAGTTACTCATCACTGAATTTCTCTGCTGTGCCTGCTTGTTCCAAGTGTTAATAAATTTCTCTTCCTTTTTCTCTTGTTCACCTGTTGTTTTGTTTTTTGTTTTTCATTTTAATTCGTGGGCACTCAATAAAGAACTTGGGAGGGCAGAGGAGTTTTTCCGCCTCTACGGTTTCTACATAAATTATTTGGAATTCTTCTGTTAGAAACGTTTGTCTCTTCTACATTTATTTATTCAATTGTTTCTTTAAATCACTGGACCTGATCTTCATCCCCTGCCTACTCTCTCTTGTTAGACTGGATTTTTGTGTTCAGCCCACGTCTTGATTTCCAAGCCTGCTTTCCTTTGGGTACTGTCTCTGTCAACAAGTCTCTGCTGTGTCTAGAATTTACCGTGCTTGCTTTGGGGGAGGGAGAGGGAGGGCAGAGATGGGTCAATAAACAAGAAATGGAAGCGTCACACTGTGAGGGGGGAAAGGTATGGAGAGAAGGGACTGTGGCTGGGCTTAAGACAAGTAAGCTGATGGAAGATGTGGGTGCAGGAAAGCAGACTAAGACGTTACTATTAGCATATATGGTTCCAGAGGACCGGAAGGAAAGGTGGAAAGAACACCAGAATTTCCACGCTTTAAGGTAAAAGGTGATTCCAGGAGCATTCTGTGAGCATTCAGGTGGCAAACATCGAGGTTACATTTAAGGATAAGGAAATAAAATCTTTGAGGCCTTAGAGATCAACCCATCAAGTTCCTAAAGATGAAGAAGCTGTGGACCTGCGAGTTTTAATGGATTGCCTAAGGTCAAAGTTGTCCCCAGAAGAGCGCGAATTAGAAGCGAGCCTTCCTGATTCCCCATGTAATTCTTATTCCAGGTTGCTGCAGCTGTTGCCTCGGAAGCCGATTCAGATACTAATAGAGTGAGGCTTTCCATACCCTTGGGAAGTTTGAAGCTGTAATGAGAAATAGCCACAACGGGATATGAACAACTCAGAGAGGCCAAATTCCCTTTTTGGTGATTTAAATGTTAATACCTTGGCACCTCTCCAGGCAAGTGGGAGATTAGGAGGCAGCTAAGGAGCTATGCCTATTCTAGAACTCCCAGTTCCTGTTGTTGGTTAAGTGACTCTTTACAGTCCTTGAAGACAGGATTAGAGGCTTATGAGAGATTCCTAATGGAACCCAGCCATCCTTTCATCTTGTGTCAATGGCAATATTTCTCTCCTTCTCTCTAGACCTCTCTAGTATAGGCATCCAGTAAGCTACTGCACCCGACATGCTTCTTTTTTTTTTTTTTAAAGATTTTATTTATTTTTATTTCACAGAGGGAGAGAGATCACAAGGAAGCAGAGAGGCAGGCAGAGAGAGAGGGGGAAGCAGGCTCCCCACTGAGCAGGGAGCCCGATGCGGGCCTCGATCCCAGGACCCTGAGATCATGACCTGAGCTGAAAGCAGAGGCTTTAACCCACTGAGCCACCCAGGCGCCCTGCACCCGACATGCTTCTATTAAAAATCTGGACCTTTCGGGCGCCTGGGTGGCTCAGTGGGTTAAAAATCTGGACCTTTCTTTGGAAGCAGTTAGTAACTCTAGCATAGATGCAGTTCGGACAGTTGCGAGGTTAACTTTTGTCTGTGTGTTTCTCTGCCAGAGCCTCCTCCACTTCACTTTTTCAGCAATCTTAGCTGCTGTTCTTTCAACACCCAGCTACTTTCAGCCAAAATTCCCAAAAAGGGGAAAACAAAACTAAGCAGTTAAAGGTTTGGTGACTTGGTTTACTTTCCAGCAAACATCTGGGAAGTTGGAACGTCTGGATTGTTTGGTTTAAAACCTTCAGTTTTCATCTGGTTTTGTGTTATGTCTACTCATTATGCCTTATCTATTTGGGGATGTTTGCCAAGCCCTGGTCCTGGCTGAGAGTAAGCCACCAATCAACCAAATGTGGCAATAAACTTTTGCAAAAGAACACTTGGAAAGTACTAAAGAATAAAAGAAAAGAAGTAAAAACTCCCCATTATTCCATTATCAAATATAGTAACTGTTCTTACACTTCAGTGATACTTTCATCCCGTCATCTTTTCTCCATATAAGGTCTTGTTAAAACTCATTATACATCTCATATTTGTATTTTGTTTCCTTACATGACAAATCATCATTTCACATGCCAATAAAATACAAAAATACTATTTTAACTATGGTATTAATTATAGGGCAACATCATAATCTACTTAATCTATTCTCTACCGTTGTTTATTATTTAGATCGTTTCTAATAAGTAGCCTTTTACCTTAAGCTTTTTTCTGAATTTGGAACTTTTTATTTGAATCATCATAATGCAGAATTAAAATTGGCTATTGACTTTTTGAAAGGTTTTGATTGACCATGTCTTAAAGAAATTTTTATCTTCTAGAATTTTCCCACAAGGCCAAAATCAATACCCAAGTTATGATAGTGATTTGCGAACACTTAGTACCAGGAATTAAAAAAAAATACTTATATGTTTTACCTCTTAAACTACTTTTGTCTGGCCCAAAGAAAATTATCATGTAAGAAATTATTTCCACTTATTTGGCATCAAGCTCATATATAATAAAGTACATCTTCATCCTCTGTGTTTTCACAAATGAGCAAGATGGGTCAAAAAACTCCAAGTGAGGGTTTGGGTACATCAGCTTGAGCTGTTAGATTGGAAAGAAATCTGGACAGAGTGGGAAGTAGAGGTTCAGGTTGGAACTAAATTCTTTAGAAAAAAACAAAGTTTAAGGTAGTGGAACCAGGTATGTTGTCAGGTCAAAAGGACAAGAGTTCAATGATGGTTCCAAGATATCTCTATCAAAGATAATTAAACCAGGAGGACATTTTGTATTTCAGTTAAAAAGTTCAGAGATAGGACAGTTTTAGGGTTGTACAGTGGATCAGTGATTTCACGTAGGATTCAAATTCTTTCTAACTTATTACCCTATGATAACCAGCATTCTAGCCTTATCTTTATGCTTATCTACTCATGGTCACAAGGTGGCATCACATCCTTGTCCAAAGGAGTCCAAAGGGGTCCCAAAGTTTTCAAAGACATCCACAGGCAGGAAGAAAGAAAAAAGTTTTTTTTTTTTTTTAAGATTTTATTTATTTATTTCACAGAGGGAGAGAGATCACAAGGAGGCAGAAAGGCAGGCAGAGAGAGGGGGAGGGAAGCAGGCTCCCCGCTGAGCAGGGAGCCCGATGCGGGCCTCGATCCCAGGACCCTGAGATCATGACCTGAGCCGAAAGCAGAGGAAAAGAAAAAAGTTTTTATCAGATGTCTCTCTCTCTTTTGTAAATCACAGAGTGAAATATTTTCTAGGAGCTCCTAGCTCACTTCTCTCAGATGCCACTGGACAGAAATGGATCCTGTACATACATTTGAGCCAACACTGGCATGGTAGTCTTAGACCAGTCAGGTTTCAGTCCTTGGGGAAAGGAAAATGGCACATCTTTTCTGAGCACTTCGCTGCCCATTACTTGAGAAAAAGCAGGGTTCTTTTAGCAAGGAAAGAGGGTGGATTTGCTAGGGATACAGAGAAAAATGTCTGCTACAGTCAGCATTCGGGTTTGAGGAGGAGACCAGGTGATTTCTTTATATTATTTTTGTATAAAAAAATTCATTCTTAAAATTTGAATTTCTTCTCTTTTGGAGTAATTTGTGGGGGGGGGGAGGGAAAAGGTGGTTAAAATTGTGAAAGCTAAAGTTCTTCCAGAACCATTCTTAGCTCCTCTACAGAAAGTTGGGGAAACAGGTCCACCACTCAAGAGTAGTTTAAGTGAAGTGGGAAAGGAATAGACTTTGAAGCAAAATAGGGAAGTTAGAGGTATTTCCCATCAACTATGTTGGGGATACATGACTTATAAGGGCTATCTTTTGAAGTATGCTGGCTCAGACTGATGAAGAAAATTCAGAGTTAGAGCAGTCAGTAAACGACCAACAAGAATGAAGAAGAGCCGTTTGATTACTTCTAGGTTTTTTTGAAATATTAAAATTAGTTAATGGAGTCATAGGGACATGGGATGCTGGGATGGAAATCGTGAAATCCATAGGCTTGCAATTCTCTTGCCTGTTTCACGTCCCACTAAATTCCAGAAGAAGGCTGTAATGTTACATAACAGCTTAAGAAATTGGGTTTACTCTAAGGGACACACCTGTTTGTTCTCCCAAGATTAGACAGTATCTCCTCTGGCAAGCTTGCCTTGATCTTCAAGGTGGTGATTGTTTCTCTTTCTGTGGCACCTCTTGGCAACCTGTGTAATCTCACCCCTAAAGTTATACTTTTCACCCATATTTCTGTAGCTTGTGGTTTAATGCAAGGAACACATGGTAGTCACTATATGAAAAATGGAGATTGAATTAACAAGTGCATGAAATTAAATAAATGAAAGAGCGAATTAAATAAATGATAGTATGAAAAAAATTCCCTTTGTTCTTTTGGAAGAGTCAGGGTAATCTGCATAGATTTTTAAAATATACATATACAGTAGCTTTTCGTGAACATTCCTTTTTTTTATCTCTTGTAATCCTATTTAAACAAATCCTTTATTTCTAATGCAGTAGAACTTCATCCAGCCTTGAAATTAACAGCTAAGTATTCAAAAAATAAATAAATAAATAAAAGGGACAGATTGTGTTATCAGATTTGTGCCCTGAAACCAACCATCCCCTGCCTCTTCTGTACAGTTGTAAAGACCTAAATATGTTTGCAAAAAGCTTGTTTGCTCAATCTGTATGCTAATAAAGATGGAAGTCTGGAATTTGACCTTTCTTGTTTAAATACATTTTATTGGAATATGTTTGCCTTTTTAATCTCAGTAATGAATAAGTTTTGAATGTGAATTGCTAAAAAAAGCCTCAGAAACCTCAAATCAGATGGTATTTCATATATTACATATTCCCAGTATCCTAGCACCTGGTGATATTTATTAATAGCATTATCATGCAACTAATGTCTCTATAGTTCATATAGTTGCATGCTTATGCCAAGTATGGAATCAGATAATTACAAAAGATATGAAAATGGCCAGTGTTGCAGGTTTTATTCTTGGTAAATTTTGCATAAAATAAATATTACAGTTATGTAGAGAACCTTTTAATATAGGACAAACATCTGGAAAAGAGCACTGGCCAAGGAGTCATGACAGTCAAGATTAGGTCCTGTCTGTACATCAGATCATTCACTAATTCCTTCTGAGTCTCAGTTTCCCTCTCAAGAAACTAAAGATAATGCTATAGGTCTTACCTATCTTATTAGTAGATTTTGAGATGAAATGAAGTGATTTTTAAAAATTCTTTTAAGATTTTATTTATATATTTGAGAGAGGGTGAGCGGGAGTGAGCAAGGGGGAGAGAGAGTGAGAGCAGGAGTGAGAGAGAGAGAGAAAGAGAGAACACAAGCAGGGGGAGGCGGAGGGGCAGAGGGAGGCGGAGGGGCAGAGGGAGGGGAGAAGTAGACACCCCACAAAGCAGGGAGCCTGACCACCCGGCTCTATCCCAGGACTCTGGGGCCCTGACCTCAACTGAAGGCAGATGCTTAATCAACTGAACCACCCAGGTGACCCTAAAATGAAGTGATTTTATCAAAGGACTCTGAAATCTGTAGAAGTTATAAAATTACCAAGTATTGTAATTATTGTCATGAGAGTTCTAGGCACAGTAGTTGAAAGGGATTATATCTATTCATTACCAAGAGAAAAAAATACCACAATGGGTCAGTGGAATCATATCCATGTATAAGGATAGTGCTTACATTTTTTATAAGGAAAAATCATTGATTAAGTGTGGCGTTTTTGTCATCTTGTCATATCCTCGATGTTATTTCCATTGTGATTTGATCAGAGAAGATGTGAAGTTAAGCAGTCATCTAGGAAGAAAGGATCCAAAGTTTGCTACATACTTCAGAGCTAGTGAGGAAAAATAAAACCTACAGATATAAAAAGAAAGTGGAAGGATGGGAAGGCAAGAAATCTATTTTCTATTAAATAGTGCACATAATCTCTTCGAAGTGTGTATGTCTGGCGGGAGGGAAGAGGAAGCCAAAGAAAGTCGAATAAGAACACTCTTGGCTTTTGATCGCTAAAGATGAAGTAGAGCTATTTAATCTCCAGATTGCCCTCACACTGTGTGCATCTATTGTGTTGTGGTTGAACTCTAAGAGGCAGTACTGTTGTGCCTGTTAATTTCAGCACAGTGTGAATTCCCCTCCTTACTTAAAGGGAATGGTGAGTTCAATTGATGCACATTTCACTGAATCCACAAATCAATAAACCACTTGGAAAAAAAGTAAAGTGTGACTCTTCCTGCATGGTCTCCTGATAGGAGAGACAAAGAATGGCAATAAGATCTGAAATCCCCAGCTGGGAGTTAAGCCTGCTTTCACTTGCCTGGCTTAGCAGATGACGTCAATTGGCGATGACTTATGAATGTTATCTCTATAACCCTCTTTCTATGGGCCTCTCAGTCTCCCAGCTGAGTGTCTGAGGGCTGGCGTACAATTTCGTGTCATATCTTGAGAATCAGAGGACCATGGTTTTTAACTTCCAGTGGAACTGGGCGGTGGGACAGGCGGTGGTGGAACCGATCCAATTGTAGGTTCTGTAATATGAAGTAGTCTGCTGGGGAAGGCACATGATCATGGAGTATGGCGATCTTTGGGCATAGTCCAAACCACGGACAAAAACCAGTCTGCATGTAGTCACGGGCACATAACTGGGCTGGGGTTAAAAGGCAGGATTCCAGGAATGGGAGCCAAGGCAGTAGTCCAGTTTATCAGCCAGAGCTCTTGATTGAAAGCAGCAGAAACTTATGCTGGCTATCTAAAACAAAAAGAGGTTTTATTATAGGGTGATCAGAGAAAATTAATCAGAGAAAACTAATTGGAGGTTGGAGACCTGACTTGGAAAAAAAAGTGGGGGTATTTACAAAAAATCAATTCCCAATAACTTAAAGACTTAAACGTGAAAGGTAAAATTATAAAGCATTTTAGAAGAGAGTGCAAGAAAATATCTTCATGAAGACAGAGTTGGGAAGAATTTTCTTACAAGATACAAAAAATACTATCCATAAAAAAAAAGATCACTTTTTATACTACATTAAAATTAAGGACTCTATCCACCAAAAAAACCAAAAAATAAAAACAAAAAACAAAAAAATCAGCTTAAACAGAGTGAAAAGACAAACTACAGAGTAGGATGATATTTGTGATATTTAACTACCAAACTCCTAGATCCAAAATATACAGAGAAATCCTATGAATAGGAAATAAGAGAAAGATGTAGGACATGAAAAGGCACACTTCCTCATTAGAAATTAAGAGAATGCAAAAGAAAACCACAACAAGACATCATTACACACTCACCAGATTGGCAACCATTAAGAAATAATCAGATAATACCAAGTGGAGGTGAGAATGTAGGACAGGAGGCCTTTCATCCACGGCAGGGACATCAATCGGCAACTATGGAAAACTTGTTCCCATTATCTCCTCAAAACTGAGCACACATGCACCCAATCACCCAGCCACTCCACTTGGAGATGTTCATCTGTCATTGAATGGACCTGTAAGTAACTTT